>JABYQQ010000008.1:1800000-2240451 GCA_022605405.1 Earliella scabrosa
AAGTGCGTCTCACTCGAGCATTTGACACTCTCCGGGTTGGTCTTCTCCCCGCGGTCCATTCGGCCCAACGACTTCGTTTTCGATGCAGTCAACCTCCCAAAACTTCGGGAGGTCACCCTTCGTGGCGGACATCCCCCCTCCATTATGCTGCTTCTTCCCAATCTCAGAGCTTCCAGGCTCATTCAGTACAACATAGATGCTGACGTCGACGGTACCGGCCGGTTCTTCTTCGGTGACCTATTCAATGCGGCAGCGCCCAGACAATCCTTGTTGGGTTTCCAAGGCGAACCCGATCTGTTGATCGACCTCGTCAATATCGGTTCTCGGAACCCCTCAGGCGGCGAATCCGTGCTGAACGTCCGCGCCTCCGTGTTCGAGGACTGCTGTTTGAGACAGGACGTCTTCTCCGGGACGATACACGCCGACAGCAACAATCCCGACCGGCTCGCCACGTCCCTCCTCGCGCTCATGCGGCTCTTTCCCGATACGACCGAGGCGCTGTGCGTAGACGCCATCCCGTGCCCGATCCTCGCTACCCAGCTGTCCAAGCAGGACCTCTGGGAGGAGATCTTCGACGTATGCGGATGCATTGCACACCTCGAGCTCGACGGGAACATGAACATGGCCATGAAGCGATCCTTGGCAGCTGCATTCCTTGCACACGCTTCTCGGAACTTAGCCCCGATTACAGCCGAAGACTCGACACGTCAATGGAAGGCGGAAATCCACCTAAAGTGGACCATCAAGAAGTGGGAACGTTGGGATAGGCGTACGCCGCTCAGCCTGGAGACCTATGCAGAAGAACTTGGCGCTCTCGCAGACGTTCTGTCCGCCTGCGCGTTTCCAGACAGCCTTAATATCACCGTGGAACTCGATAATTTTCATATCTTTGAGGATGTCAGGTCCTTCGCGACTAAGAAGGAGGACGAGGACACCGACTCTGCGCGGCCTAACTCGGATGAGAATCACGAGAGGGAGATTCTGACACACATTTCACGGCTCCTGGAGATCTCGTCGGACACGGTGAGCATAGCTCTCCCTAGTGTGGATGAGTTGAAGCGCAAGTGGGAAGGTCGCGTTTGCTGGTCGTCAACTGTATTAGGGGGCATAGAAGCTATATAGGATTAGTACGATGAGAGATAAAAAGGATGACACCTCTGTACAGTCCGGACAATAATTGTATGAGGTTTCACTAGCACACGGACGGCGTGTGTAAGGGGCGCCTCCGTTCCCCGATATGGACTTCATCATTCTTCGGAGAACCGGGTTGCATTGTCTCTTTGGTTCCTACCCCGACCTGCCGTTCCATCCTTATTGCCTACATCCGAATCTTACTTGACCCCTCGACTACTATCTTCCATGTGCACTGCTGTAAGCATACACACACCGCCCACGCATCCCGACGCTCTGCGAAGGCTGTGAATTACTTACGAGGATCGTAGAGCCCACTGCAGTGACAGGCAGCGGTTTTCTGCCAAGCGTAAGTTGAGTATCCCGCCTGACATCTTACTACCACGCACTCTAATCTTCCTAGCAGCAAAACACCACAGCCGCTTTCTTCTCTCTCTCCTTCATCCCACGAGATGGCCATTCGTTCACTGATCGCCCTCTTCGCCTATCAGCATGTCGTTGCAGGCTGTGTACTTACTACAAATTCATTCCTTGGGGCACCTCCGAGTCCGAAGGACATCAGAGGACATCGCACGTCTGGCTATCCGGTGCACGTCTGTCTGTAAAAATAAGTATGGAGTGTCTACAATGGCTACGTGCTCGACCTCGACCACAACGACGGTGCGCTACTTCGAGCCCAAGAACGTCTGGCATTAGTAAGCTGGATTCTCTCGGTTTTTGTCTCCGAGTCTTGACATGTATTTGCTGCAGCGTTTGAAACATTTACTGTGCTCATAACACGATCTGATCCATTGATTGATTTCGACATTCACCAACTCGGCATAGACTCGGCGGAGAGTCGCCATACAGCCTCAGGTCACCCTCTAGTCTAGACGGTCTGAACTCCAATGCCCTCCTACCGGTGCCACTCAACGTGTACTTGGTGGTGCGCAGGCCGCCAAGCACAGGATGTGTCGGGCAAAACCACAGGCTGGTGCTTTGATCATGACCACGTCCGAGTGGCACACACGTCCGAACAATTAGAGACCAAAAATACGTGCCTTTTCCTCTGTGTTGGTATATAAGGCTAGCTATACTTGGCTATACCGATTCCCCCATCCAGTACAGCCTGCGACTCCAACCCCTCCCTCCGACAATGGCGCTCACTATCAGTAACTC
Source organism: Earliella scabrosa (assembly GCA_022605405.1). Classification (NCBI taxonomy): domain Eukaryota; kingdom Fungi; phylum Basidiomycota; class Agaricomycetes; order Polyporales; family Polyporaceae; genus Earliella; species Earliella scabrosa. The sequence goes on from JABYQQ010000008.1 coordinate 1,802,290, forward strand.
TACTTCGGGTCCTCACATCCCGCTACCCTCCCACAGCCATCCCACCATCCACGCTCTACCCGACGAGATCCTCTACATGATCTTCCTCGCCGTCCCACGCCCCACCATACCCGACATTCGCATCGGCCTGGTTTGCCGTCGGTGGCGTGCCGTCCTCTTGGATACGTCCTACTTCTGGGCCGATGTGCTCAGCAACATTATTGTCACGACCACCCAGGACCGCATCCAGTGCTTTGTAGAACTTCGCCAACGATCTTCCCCTCGGCCCATACAAGTAACTCTACGCGGTCTTCCTTACCTCGACTCTTGGATCCTCCTCGGTCCTTGCATGGGCCGACTCTCGATCCTCAGCATCGAGGTGGAATCTGACAAGGCCCTGGAGGCTCTCCTCCACGTCACTGCCGACGGTCATCTGCCCAACCTCACGAAGCTGCACGTCAGCTGGGGTCCCGGTTACACCCCCGGCCCCGTGTGCTGCCCGTTCTGGGACGACGCGCGTGTGTCAAAGCTGAGTTCCTTGGACATTCCAGCCTGGTACTTCCTCCCGGTAAACGCCGTGCAATCGCTGAGGACCCTCAAACTTACCGGAGAGGCGGTCCCCGCAACCCTCCGGACTGCGCTCAAGCGGTGCGACGCCCTCCATACCTTGACGCTCTCCGATCTGGTGTTCTCCCCGGAGAACATCCTGCCTGGCGACCTCGATATCGATGAAGTCCACCTCTCCGACCTTTTGGAGATCACCATCCACGGCGGGGATCCCGGCTCTGTTACGCTCCTTCTCTCTAACATCACACCGTACCAACCCATTCAATACAACCTTGTTGCGGATGTCGACGAGACGGGCCGGTTCTTTCTGGGCGAGATCGTCCAAGCAGCCGCGCCCAGACAGGCCTTAACGGGCTTCCAAGGCAAGCCGGAGTGGTTGATTGAGGAAGTCATTATTGGTGGTGGGGTCCGCCGGTCGGAGGGGTCCGGCGGAGTGATGAACGTCCGGGGTTCCGTGTTCACCAACTTCGACGAGGACGTATGCGTCTTCTCAGGGACGATCCACGCCGACAGCAACGATCCCGAGCGCCTCGCCACTTCCCTCCTCGCGCTCATGGGCCTCTTTCCCGATACGGCCAACTCCCTGCACGTGCACGCTATCCCGTGTCCGATCGTTGCTGCTCAGTTGTCCAACCAGGACCTATGGCGAAGAGTCTTCGACGCCTGCCCCTTCTTCAAATACCTCAAGCTCGACGCGAGGATGGACATGAGCATGAAGCGCGCCGCGGCAGCAGCCTTTCTCGCTCACGCAGCGAAGCAAGCCAAGAGTCTGGCGGACCAGGCGGCAGACGCGTCTGACGGCGACTCGACATCGGACTGCTTCACGCGACCTAACTTCAACCTTCGGTGGCCGGTCATGAACCACAGGCATTGGGACTGTCGGACGCGTGTGCCAGTGTGCCTGTCGCTCTACGCGGAGGAGCTTTCCGGCCTCGTCGAGGTTGTATCCCAATGTCCGTCTCCGGACCGCTTCAGTCTCACCGTCGAGATTGAGTACATTGGTAGTTGTTTCGGTGAAGGTGCCAAGTTCATAAATTTGGTGAAGAGGATCGCGACGAGCAGAGAGACGGGCGGGGACGCTGATGTGGAGCCCGACTCGGACTCTGTCGATGCGCAGCACGAGAAGGAGGTTCTGACACAACTGAGACGACTCTCGGAGATCCCGGACAAGGTGGAGTTGATGGATGCACTCAATGTGTTTGTGTTGAAGCGCAAGTGGGAGTGGCCACCCACCTACGCTCGTCCTGCACTGCGTTGAGACGCAACACACATGGACACCGACTCAGATGTACGCATTGTTTGACGAGATGTAGAGAGAGTGACGCGCGTGTATAGTATGAACGAGGTTAATACGAGGTTGCACTGTGTAGTACACGGAAGGCGCGTGCAAGGTGATCACTCAAGACGGGTCTGTGTCAAATCTAGGGGCGATGGTGCTCCATCTTTGCCGGGATCTGTCACGTTTGTGATTAACCATACCAGTCTGAGACACAATCCCACGATAGAACCACTATGGAACAACACTCGTTTACACACACGGCTCGGAAGCTTCCGTCATGTACGTGCGTGATTGGACAGTCACGCGTCAGCAGGCCGGTAGAACGACTGAATTTCGGCCAAAACTATGTTCCTCTAAGAATTCACAAGAGGTGGTCTGCTCGACAATTGGGATATTGACGTCGGTAATCGTTGTGACAGGATGCTGAACCCAGGACCTCTGCCATAACGGTGCGATCACATATCGACATTACGGGATAGCGTGTACAGTAGACCAAGGACAACGAGTCGACAACAGAGAGCGATCCGATGGCAGATAGGGTGATGGCGAGGTGTCGCAGTGAATGATGATGGGTAGCGAAGCGTGCGTGGACCGACAAGGCGAACTCAGCCTCGAGGCAAGGTGTGAGGCCAGAATCCGTAGCTCAGTTCTGTTCTCCAGCGTCCAGAGGGATCTTCGGCCAGTCGTCCACCTTGATGTGGAACCAGACAGGCAACGCAGACCACATCACGTCGAGGAACGCTTGATCAGCCGTCCGCACCGCCCGCTCGCACGCGTCGCACAGTTCCGCCGAAGGATGGTCGAGGTACCACTCGTCCATGGGGAGGAACGCAGCCCTGGGGTGCGCACGCCGCAGCACAGTCCGGCCCATGAAGTGGCGGAGGAGCGTCCGCGAGGCGCGTCCGCACGGACAGGGAGACGTGCAAGACTTGGCGGGCGCCGCAGCGACGAGGGTGAGGATGCGATTTGTCGTCATGTCGACTAGTCTGAGATAACCCTTCGAGACTCGCCGGAAGTCGGCCGCAGGGAGATCGTTTAGGACGAGTTCGCCTGCACGGTCGTGGGGTGGCTTGTAGATGGAGGAGAGGAGGAGACAGCAGGAGAGGTAGGCGGGCGGGAGGAGGACGGAAGAGTCCGTGAGGTGCGCGAGCTTGACGACGGTGATGGCGTCCTGCGGGGTGGAGAGCACGTACCGACTGCGGCCTTCGCAGCTAAGCCAGGAGTCCCGCTCGGACGGGTAACACTTCTTAAGCCGGGATAGTGCTTCGTTGAGAACGGTGGGGATGCCGTACTTGTGTCCCATGCGGATGAGGGAAGCGAGAGTGCTGAACTCTACCGGGAGGATCTCGTCGTTCTCGTAGTAGTAGCTTTTGGCCACCGCCAGGTCAGATTACAAGTCGTCAGCGGCGGTATATGAACGCACTTCTTGCCACAGCAGACGACGAGAAACAGGTGTCGGAGGTCGGCGGGCTCGTCCGAGTCGAGAGCGACAACCTGGCAGCCGTCCATCATGTCGTCCACAGCGACAGGCGCGTCGCCAGGCAGAGAGAACAAGTCGCAAAAGACCTCAGAGTGGTGCGCTAAGATGCTCTTGTGTACCCGAAAGGCAATGTTGCGAGACGTCACCACGATGTTGCCGTCAGGAAGCCAAAGATCCGGATCCCTCTTAATGGCTTCGAGTTCCGAGTCCACCTTGTGCTCAAGTTCAGTACGTCTTCGCTTTGTCAGACAGAATTACGAGCGTTCCATAGCCATAGAGTAGACAGGAGATAGAAATGGAAGTCAGACGGGGTAGCCGAAGTTGACGGTAGGGAGGATGTCGCTTCGGATTGGCAAACTTCCAACAATCGTGTGTGACCTTGTGTGACGAACGCGATCAGTAACGCGTTATCACGGCGCGACCGTGACAGTACCTGGCGCCTCCCTTCTTTGTCGGCCAAACACCCACCTGCTTTCCCTCTCTTACGCAGACAAGCCTGTACCCGATCATGGCTGCACCATCACAGCGACCAGCGAAACGCGCTAGAACTACAAGCGACGCTCCAGCAGTTGAGAGGCACCCTGAAGTCTGGCTCTCCGACGGGAACATCATCGTCGTCTCGCGCCAGGTCGCATTCCGCGTGCACAAGAGCATCCTGTCTCATCACTCGGAAATCTTCCGCGATCTGTTCTCTCTCCCAGACCAAGGTGCCGATGAAATGATGGAGGGCTGCCCCGTTGTGAGACTGGACGCGGACGACCCCATCGACCTGCAGCGTCTCTTCCTCGTGCTCTGCTGCGGTAAAAAGTGCGTTGACTGCCTCCTTGTCGTTTCTGCCCAGCCTCATCACAACACACGTCAGCTACTACTCCACCAACGATGAGATCCTGCCGGTCTCGGTCGACATCCTCGCCTCCCTCATCCGTATGGGACACAAGTACGCGATCCCCTCTGTCCTCACTCATGCCCTCTCGCGTTTGAAGAGGTACTACACCTCTGACTTGAAGGCGTGGGATGATCCTGAGGAGCGTGCTCGATATGTCGATGCCACACCTCTTGATGCCATTGACGTCATTCAGCTCGCTCATCTCACCGATACCCCATCCATATTGCCGACGGCCTATCTTATATCTTGCGGCCTCATCCATTCCTCGTACACTGCACCTGGTGACAAAGCAGGTCAGCTCGTCCTCCGTGACTTCCAGAACCAAGACCTCCTCCGCATCATGGGGGGATACACGCAGCTATTACAAGCTGCCGCAGATCGCATTTTGCCCCTTGCCTCCGTTGTAGGTTTAGGGATGTGCACAACTCGAACCCGTTGCGCGGTCAACAGTATCGAACTCCTACGAGCACGCCACCTCGATCGAAGTGTCTTCAAGAAGTTGGACCATCGTGGCGCGTTAGGCCCGCTGGACACATGGTTTCTTAAGCACCCCACAGCCCGCCTTTGCAGCGCGTGCGACGCTAAGGTTCGGCAGTTGGATGCTCTATACCGTGCCAATGCGTGGTCCAAGCTCCCCCTTATCTTCCAGCTAGATCTCACTCCAGGAGACTGGCCGAGCGAGAAACTCGATGTGTCACAAGCTTGAGGTGAGTGGCGCTACGATTTACAACCCATGAGAGTTGCTGACTCCACCTATAAGATCGTGGTCTAGTGCTTCCGGTGGCCCTGTGCATGATGGATAGAGATGCCCTCATTTGTAGACCTCGTTAGATCCTTGTCTCATTCCGTCACGATACCCGCTGTTCGTGTTTGTACCTTCCATCCAGTATCTCTACACCTCCCTCATTACATAGGTCATCTGACGTGAACGGAACCGAATAACATGTTGTGTCAGTGGAGCGGCAGGTCCGTCGCTCATCCCCTGGGCTCTCCAACACCACGGTCTCCCGGTGCGTGCCCTGCTCTATCGTTAACATGGCCTCTGACTTCTACAGGATCTTCGTTCGAGCTACGTGAGCGCTCACGCTGATCCGTCGTCTCCGCGTGGCGGTATACTGCCGGTTGACAGTCCCACTGACAAGGTCTTCACGAAGTGCACAAAGACCGTGTCCGACAAGGCGCCCAGCGCGGGTCCTCTATTACCTATGGGCGGCCGCCGCTCGTGCACGCTGTAGGTCTCAGGGGCCCTCTCTTCCTATCACCTTCTCCCTCATGTCGAGTCATCTGGTCGCAATCGCGATATCATAGACCCATGCTTTCCGCACATTGCTCAAGTCGTGCGGTGACTGACTCACGGGATGCCTGAAAAGGCAACTCTTGCTACTTCAGGCGCACCCTCGATCATCGACTTGCCGTGCGGCCTCACAGTATATAACGACAGGCACGACCTGCTCTTCCACTCACACCCTCATCGATGACCACCACGATTGACCAGCTCCGTTCGACTCTCACAGACAGTGTTCCCTACTGCACTGGAACGCTCGCGCTCGAAGGACGCGACTTTATTCTGTACTATGGGACGGATGAAAATGCAAAGTGAGTACTCATGATGTGAGCTCCATCCTGACCGTCTCATCGTCCTATCTAGGCGCATCGATCTGTCAGATGCATCAGCGAATGCACTGAATGCCTTGGAACAGGCGTGCGACCCTGCTCCGTTCGGACGCAACCAAGAGACGGTGCTAGACCCTGCCTACCGCAAGGCTGGCAAGCTGGACGTCGGCGCGTTCATGCTCGGATTCAGTCCAGAACGCTATGGTCTCATTGAGGCTGTTCATTCTGCGCTCTTTCCTGGGACGGAGGAGTCAAAGGACGTCAGAGCGGAGCTATACAAGCTTAACGTCTATGGTATACCACCGTCTCTCACCTCGCAATTCACACAGGGAGCTGATCCAGCACACAGGCAAGGATGCGTTCTTCAAGTCGCACACGGACACACCTCGTGCAAAAAACATGTTCGGCTCGCTCGTGATCGTCTTCCCGACTTCGCACCAGGGCGGCGCGCTCGTTCTCCGTCACGAGGGACGAGAATGGACGTTCGACTCGTCTGCCATCCTCGACAACCCGGAGATGACGCCCAACCCGAGCGTCGCTTTTGTCGCCTTCTTCAGCGACGTCGAGCACGAGGTCCTGCCCGTGCAGTCTGGCCACCGCGTGACGATCACTTACAACCTCTACTTCGACACAACGTTCACACTGGCAGGGCACGCGGCCCATTCGGCTCCCTCCACGGGCCTTCGCATGCTTGAGCCACGCGGCGCGAACACAACCGCTGTGTCGGCTGCGCTTGCAGCGCTGCTGGCCGACCCAACTGTGCTCCCAAAGGGCGGCACACTGGGATTCGGCCTTCGGCAGCAGTACCCTCTCCCCACGAGCTGGGCGCGAGGCGACCCGAACCCGCTCCACGCGCTCAAGAGGTGGCTCAAGGGCGGCGATGCCGCGCTCTTCGCGGCGCTCAGCGAGCACGGCCACAAGCCGAAGCTACGACTTCTGTTTGAGTCTGACGACGACAAGGAGGAGGAGAAGGTGCGCATCCTCCTCGACGAGCCGGTGGAGGTGGACGATTACGACATGGAGGAAGAGGACGCGTTTGAGGCCCTCTGCCGCTACTTTGGCGGGATCCTCATCGTCGTCCGCCCCTTGGCTCCTAGTGCAGCCGCGGGTGACGAAGAGGAAGAAAAGGCGGATGTGGCCGCACTCATGCGCCAGCACAAGTATTGGAACGCACCGCCCGAGAAGACGTTGACGTTGCACATGGTCACCGACATCACGCGCTACAACCGCCTGCGGTCGACGATGCTCGTGCATATGGGCAACGATGCTGGCGTCGACTACATGTACAAGTACGTGTGTCTGACGGTCGACGTTGGCCCTGTCGGGCAGCGCGTGATAGCGGTCAAAACGGAGGAGGAGAAGGTGCCCTCCGATTTTGCGAGCGACGAGGATTCCGACTCGGACGAGGATTCAGATTAGATAGAGACGGGGGTATTTTACTTTGATGGGCGACGCCGTCATTCCTGGCTGTACTTACAGTATGTCACGCGTATTCAAGGCGCCCCACGATATCAGTCTCGAGCCGTATTCCCATAGCGGCATAGCTTTACTCCTGCCACAAGGCCATCGAAGCGCACACGCCCCGAAAGTGCTCAAGCAATCGAGAAGGACCCTGCCTCGCCCGGCAACTGTCCGACATATTCTGATCCATGATCCCAGGTTAAATCACGCCTCCCAGTACCCAGGAATTATACATAACTGTGTCGCCATACTTCGTCCTATTGTACAAGCATATTTGTCGCTCACAACAGAGGGTCCTCTTCATCCTCTTCATCCGGCCTCTCCAACACCACGCTCTCGCTCTTCCCTCCCCGGGTGTCCTTCACGACGACCTCTACCATCTCCTGACCATGCACGATCCGTCTGAGCTGCGTCAGCACCGCCGCTTCCGCTTCGCTTTCACCCATTGTCTCCACCTGTCCCTCTTCTAAGGCCTTCACGCAGCGCACAAAGGCCGCATTGTCCGTGGTACACTCGATGAGCAGGTTCAGCGTGCACGCCTCTGGCAAGGGGCATCGCGTCAGCACTTCGCCGAGGACCTCGAGCTCCTCCGCGATCTCCCCCAAACCCGGACGGCGCTGCTCGAGCACGCTGTCGATGGTCCACGTCAGGTAGAACGGCAGCGGGCTCTCGGCCGTCCCACGGGCAGACGCACGGGCGGCGTGCGTAATGAAGGCCATCGCGGAGAGCTTCTTGACCTCGAGGTCCGTCTTCGCTGCGAGGGTGAGGTCCGTGAACGACGGGCGCGCCAAGAAGACCGTATCCCACAGGGCCCTAGTCCAGAGGTCCGGGTGATCGTCGCCACGCGGGCCCACGTCCACTGTCAGGTCGGTGGCCGTGTCGGGGAAGTGGCGGAGGAAGGACTGGAGGGCGACGGGAAGCCGCATCGGGCGATCCACACCGTTCTCGTCAGGGGCGACCGTCGCGGTGAACACGACGCTCGTACCGACAGACGCGGCGCAGGAGACCATCGAGTATGTGGAGATGCTGAGCTCGACGAGCCCGATGGATGGCGTGCCGCGGAAGCCCGGGAAGGCCCATCCAGGGGTCAGCGCTGCCATGATCCTATCAAAGGAATACTCGTCTTGGGGGTCGATGGTGTACGACAGGGTGTATCCGGGGGGGCCCTTCAGGTCAGGTAAGAGGTGCGCGAGGGAGTGCGGGTCCCCGTCCTCGAGCGAGACCGTTAACAGGTTAGGCAGGTGGACGGGATCGCGCTTGCCGTGGCCGGAGATGAGGTCCTCGGGCGGGAAGCGGAGCTCCCTGAGGGACAGAACCTCGAGGGAAACGCACCTCCTCAGCGCCGCGCGGAATTCCGCTGCGCTGACGTCGCCCTGGACGGTGAGCTGCGTCAGCGACGAGGTCGCTGCGCCCGCCAGCGCGAAGTACGCTGTGTCGGTCTCGAGCTCTTCCAGGTTGGGGAGGTTCGCGTCCTCCCAGGGTTTGAAGTTGTATTGCGCGAGGGTGGGCAGGAGGTTATCGCGGATGGCCGCGAAGTAAATCATCAACTCCCGGAGGCGGGGCATGTGCCAGCCGACGACGGTGTGCAGGCTGGGCACATCGGCGAAGGACCTCACGGAGACGATGAGCCTGGTGATCCGCGCCCAACCAGGACGTAGGGTGGTGCACAGGCCGCGCGGAGACTGAGAACTACAGAAGGAGAGTGGGAGCGGGGCGGAGCGCTCGACGAGGGCTTGGCCGTAGGCGAGGAACTCCGGGTCCTGGTTGAGGGAGACGGTCGTGATATCGAGGAGGTCTGCCCAGATCGCGCACATGTGGAGGAGGACGGCGCGCCACCGACGGCAGACGAGTCCGGCGCGTAAGTCTTCCCTCTCGATGGGTTGCCTGAGGAATCGCTTGACCTTACATTCCCATCGACTGGGACGGAGAGCGGTGAATATCATGCGGAGGAGTTCATTTGGAAGAAGGTGGATAGGGGCGAGCGCGAATTCGCTGAGATGGAGTGGCGAGGATTCGGACACGGAAGCGTTGTCGGCCATCAGGAGTATGGGTTGGGCAGCCTGCAAGAACCTGGGATGTTCGTCGCACGTGGTTAGCATGACGGTGCCGTTCTCGACGTTGGCAACATACCTGAAGATGGAGTGGAAAGGAGAGATCAGGGCACAACCACCCCTGGAGGACGAGCTATATATATCTACGCGCCACGTCATCCAAGCTTTTGCCAATGCGCCTGTGGTCTAGGATCGTTAGGACCACAATGTGGTCGGTCATTGCGCCACCTAATTAGAGCTCTCGGTATTGTTTCAGGAAGGTCCTGCAGGTTAGAACGGGTCAAAGCGCTGCAAACCTGTGAGCGAAGCAGAAAGGTGAGAGATGGCAAGAGATGGGCAACTTTGCGTACCATCCGAATACAATGTCAAATGAGTCGCTAAGTGGTCTTCTCCTAGGAGTGATCCTCGACAATGAATTGTCGACCTTCCACTTCCACCTCACTCTGTGGCAGGCGGGACGAGTAAGGCAAGCAGAAAGTCGCAACCGCCAGCAGCGTTCCTTGTCAGCTCCATGGGGACCGTCCCCGGTGTGCGCGCACTTTGTGCCAGTGTGTCGTTGATCTGGCGTAGACAGCACGGTTGTTGAAGTCGACGAGGCTGGTGGTCGAGAGCAGGAACCTAGTAGAAGAAAGACGCTCAGGGCTGTCACAGACGCGTCTGCGTAACGCGTGACTGGGGAGTCACGCCCTCTCTCATCGAGTCGGCGTTCCTGCGAAAATCCGACACTTCTCTCACCATGACCTTGCCTTCCCCTCTTCCATTTTTGCAGCGCAGTTCGTCTCCGGATCAAGTATCGTGAGCATCAACGGCGAACAACGTTGTGTCTAGCAAAGGGATAAGTATCAGCCTATGATAACGGAGACTTGCTCAGTTCCCGTTTTCAGTCGGCTTACCAATTCGCCTCCAAGATCGCGAGGCATCGGACCAACGCGACTCTCGGGAAATGCGATGACTGAACCTGACGGAACATTGGAAGCCAACCAACAGCCCTCGCATACTTTCGGTCATCATGCAGCGTAAGTATGGCGTTCCAGGTCCAGGGGGAACCGTTATCTTTGTCAGCGGCTTAGTCAGCATTCCTCCAGGCGGAACCGTTATCTTTGTCAGCGGCTTAGTCAGCACTCCTCCAGTCACTCGTACTGTGGAGGGCAAACACTGATAGGACGTTCTTCGTATTACTAAACATGTATCCGTATCCTCGACTATAAAACGCACGGGAGGACGAGCAGAGCAGCAGACTCAACCATACATACCACTGCCCCCGCTACAGCCACCCAGATCGAAAGCGATGTCTGACACTACACGGATCCCCATTTTCGTCACAGGTGCTACGGGTACGTAGTGCACATTTTTTCGTGCAAGCCGTTACACAGAACTGATGCGAGCACCTTGTACATCTTCAGGCTACGTCGGCGGTGCTGTCCTCGCTCGTCTCCTCAAGCACCCCAACGCGCACAACTTCGACATCACCGCTCTGGTCCGCAATGCCGAGAAAGCCAAGATTCTCGAGTCCAAGTTCGGCGTGAAGGCGGTGGTCGGAAGCACTAAAGACCACGAACTCATCAGCAAACTCGCTGAACAATCCCAAGTTGTGTTCCAGATGGTAGGTGGTACTTACTGATCAACGTTCATGAATAGACATTGCGGACGACGACTAATTCTAACCCCAACAGGCGGAATCGGACGACCCGCCGTTCATGAAAGCCCTTCTAGGAGGCCTGAAGAGCAGATATGAGAAGCTCGGTGACCGTCCTATCCTTATCCACACCGTGAGTCGCTCTTCGTCCTTTGGACCTCCTATGTACTACTGGTCGCTGACCCACGCTGTCCAAACAGTCCGGCACCGGTGAGCTCACAGACGATGCTCGAGGCGAGTACCCGACGGAGACCATCTATAACGACCTCGACATCGATCAGATCAAAGCCATCCCACTGACCGCCTTCCACCGGAACGTCGACATCCTCGTGATCGAGGCCGACGCCGTAGACGGCTACGTGCGCTCGCACATCATCCTCCCTTCGACGATCTACGGCATCGCGAAGCACGAGCTCGTCGACGCGGGCATCTCCAACCCATACTCGATCCAGATTCCTCTCCTCGTCCGCGCCGCACTCGACCGGAAGCGCGCTGGGATGGTCGGGAAGGGCAAGTCGCTCTGGCGCGAGGTGCACATCGACGACTGTGAGTGCTCGATATGTCATAATATAACCAAAGCGGAAGCTAACTAGCGCGTTCTTCGCACAGCGGCCGACCTTTACATCGTACTCTACGACTCGATCCTCAACAACCCCGACAAGACCGGGCACGGCTGGGAAGGCTACTACTTCGAAGAGAACGGCGAGCACAGCTGGTACCAGATCAGCCGGGCCATCGGCGAGTCCCTCGTGAAGCTCGGGATCTGCGACGACCCGGAGCCGACGACGTTCACCGTGGAGGAGCTCGTCAAGTACTTCGGGGAGGAGAAGTGGGGCTGGTACAGCGGAACGAACTCGCGCTGTCGGGCTGAGCGCGCGCGGGGCATCGGGTGGAAGCCGAAGTACACGACGGAGGACCTGCTGAAGAGCATTCTCCCCGAGGTTGAGGCGTGGAAGAGATTGAGGGAGGCCGCGCAGTAGAGGGACCAGTCTTTGCGAACGAGAATCGGACGTTTGCCTCATTGTAGAATGCTATGATCCGGTGCTTAGATGTGCGCTCACCGAATGGACCAAAGTCATCATCTGACTTCCTTTATAGACTATTCGACTAGATTAAGCCCTAGGACGTGAATCTCGTGAGCGCGGCGTGCCACGGAGCCACTGGTCAGCAAGGCCCTACTGTCGGCTCCTGGTTGTTCACAAGCTCTCTCGTTTATCATTCTAACCGCTCATCACTTCTAGTGTTTGCTCAGCAAGTCACGACTTGCAGTGGATCTGCTAGCCTGCGATTGTCCCGCCGGACATATGTAGTCTCACCATGAACGTTTGCCAGTTGCGAGATAAGCTGCGGAACGGCAGTCACTGCAGGCTCGAGGGGTCCCTCATGGTGGACAATGCCGGAAGCCGAACATTGACAGTATCATTCATGCAAGCTGATTCCCCTCTGAGAACTGGGACCGTCTTGCCAAGGCGATTTTGGGGTTCCGGATCCGCTGGCAGATGCCGCGCTTAAATCTGCACGTTTCTGCCATCCACCATGCGGAATGCCTCATTGGCAGTAGCTCCGGGCATGGCTCCATCATGTAGCTGCACGCTGCCTGAGGCTGATGTTGATCCTTATTAATGGTCTGTGCTAGGCTTGTCCTCGCACTCTCCCCTGGTACACGTCCAATCTTGTGTTGTTGTATGTCGCTTTCAACTTTCACTGAAGGCCTGCCCTTTCTCTGGAATTGCGCTGATCTTGATGTAGCGGCCTCATTTCTCATCTATTTGCCACGACCATTGTCGATCTTTCGTATCACTTTCACGTACGTCATGACTCCTGCCAACATCGCTTGCGCGCATTCGTAGTCTCATTGACCGATTTCAGTCACATCGATGCGGCTGATCGATACGAAGACACTGGCTCTCAAGGAGTTCAACTCCCCAGAGGACGTGAAGCCAGGATACGCAATCCTCTCGCACAGATGGGATGGTGAGAATGAGTTGTCATTCCAAGACATCCAAAACATCCATATAGACGATGAGGCTCGGGAGCGTAGAGCCAAGAAGGTTAGAAAATTCTGCGAGCTCGCATCACAGCAGGGATACGAGTGGGCGTGGGTCGATACCTGCTGCATCGACAAGACGAGCAGCGCGGAGCTCTCGGAAGCCATCAATTCCATGTTCCGCTACTACAGTCTTTCTCTCGTTTGCTACGTCTACCTCCACGACGTCACTTTCCACGACGCCTTCCGCAATGGTGCGAAGACCTTTGACAGGAGCAGTTGGCACACACGAGGATGGACCCTCCAGGAGCTGATTGCACCTCCTGTCGTACTCTTCTTCTCCGACGACTGGAAACCCCTCGGGTCCAAGGTCGATCTCGCCCCAAGGCTGCGACAGATCACCCGCATCCCGGAAGCCGTCCTCTGCTTAGAGAAGCGGCGCGTCGACTTCAGCATTGCTCAGCGCATGTCTTGGGCGGCGAGCCGATCTACCACCCGCCAGGAAGACGAAGCGTATTCTCTTCTGGGAATATTCGATGTCAATATGCCGACGCTCTACGGCGAGGGGAGGAAGGCGTTTCGACGTCTGCAAGAGGAGATTATGAAGAAGTATCCTGACACTACGCTCTTCGCGTGGGGTGAACCCTGCGCTATTGGGAGCCTTGCGTCCAGTGGTAGCGGTCGGCCACAGGATAGGACGGGCCCTTTCGCGACATCCCCGTCGCAATTTGAGCACTCCTCGTCCATTCAGTACACTCCCCGCGCCTCGAGGACGGTGAGGCAGCTCATCTCTAACAAGGTGAGCACCACGCTGCGGACAGCCCTCAATCGAACGCTCACCTCACGAACAGGATGGAGCCGCTGCCCCTAGGGGTGACGCGCGCATGACATTCACTGCTACACCGCACGGCGTTTTAGCACAGATACCGATTGTTGAGATTGGAGGGAACACCTACGCGGACTTGTGCTGGACGTTGGAGGGCAGGACCAGCACCCGACTCTTGCTGGTTCTGGGGCGCCGCCTCCGCTCTGCCGCAGACACACTGCCCATATACGACATCGGCGAGAACCATGCCAGTTCATCCGGTGTATATCGTATCGTGACGGACTCCCCCGGCCAGGCGTCCCTGCTCCGTCTCCCATCGACTCAAATCGCATGGAAGGAAGTCTACCTCGCGTACAATCCACCCACCGCTCGTCGAGCTCGGACCGCGCTCTACATCCCAATGAATCACACGGTTTCGCCACCCCTCCGTATACTCGAGCCCCCTGTAGCCAGGTTGGCCAAAGTTCTCCAAGCAACAGATGTGCAAGTGACGCATGCCGGGCTACCGTGGTCTGGCCACCCGCCAGCGACAATCGTCCTCCACGACTGTGACCTCCCGTCCACATCTGCATCGGCATCTGCGTCTGCTTCTGCTGTCGTGGCCGAGGCGAGAAGGGTGCAGATCGTCCTCCAGTTTGGGAGGTGCACCTCAACTATTCCGTCGGGATCGGAGGCGGTACCCCATGATGCACAACCGCTTTGGGCCAATGTGCGAGACCGCGACGCTGGCATCCACACTCCGTCGAGCGACCACGAATGCCCCGCTGACCACATCCGCACTTGGCAAAACATGGAGAGAACCTTCGACCTGACCGAAACGCACGGAGTCAGCCTCTCCTTCACCGAAGCATCTTCTGCGAATACTCTCACCTTGACCGATCTCTCAGTGCAGGCGCGCACTGCGTCGATCGCGATAGTCATACTACCAACACCTCCCGACTCTATCCCATCTTCGTCGCAACATGGCACAGCATCACAGCTTCCCAATGATTCCCCGCAAATGTCAGCTAGGACGCTACGCTCATCGCGCAAGCGGGTGCGAGAAGAGCGCAGCCCAATGCGACGTTCCACGCGACTGAAGAAACACCCATAGCTCTTCCTGTCCTACTTCAATCAACAGGTTATGTGAGCCTCGTTGCTCGTAGATATATTTGCATGTGAGCTTCACCTGTCTCCTTGTATCCACGCTCGGCGTCCAAGTCGTATCATGAATGTGATTGTTGCACTGCGCAGTCTATAGAACGTACCGTAGGCCGGTCGCGCGATGTAGTCTGCGAATGTCGAGAAATTCATCGCACTGCTGATTCATGCATCGTCTTCCTCGCCCGAGTACTCCATCTCCTCATCCAACTCGTCCTCATCCACCACTACCTCCCGTCTCTGCCCTGCTGGCCCAATCTCGACCGTCAAGCAGACATACTGGTACAGTAGTCCTAGGGTCGGCGGCACCTCCCACGAGCCGTACTGTACATGCGACGTCTTGACCCGATTGAACTTCGTGATCGGGGTGACCAGGTGCGCCGTCACCCTCTTGCCCCTCTCCAGCGCGCGCACCCATGGCGACGCCGTCGCCATCATGTACCCGTGCTCTCTCTGCGTGGGCTCGCGCCCGAGCGGCTCGCACAGCATCACCCGCCCGCCGGAACCATCCAAGAGGGCGCGCAGAGGCCCATCGCGCTCGCTGTCGCTCTGGAACCGGTCGAGCTCGGAGAAGCGGTCGAGGAGGACGGGCCCGAGGTGGTCGTCGAGGACGGCGACGCGCAGGGTGGGCTGGAGCCCGTGGAAGCGGCACGCGTGCCAGAGCGCGGCGTCGCTGCCTTTGAGCCACCTTTGGAGGTCCGCGAGCGGGTTCGGGTCGCCGGTGACCCAAGATTTTGGGAGGGGGTAGGTGTGGCGCAGGCCGAAGGCGAGGAGTCCGCCTTTGGGGAGGATGGTCCAGTCTTCGAGGAAGAGGGAGAGCGCGCTGGTCACTTTGTAGCTGCTTGCGCCTGAGGGCTGGATGATCTGTAGGCCTGAGGGAGGGGAGGGGGCGGTTCCTCTACTGGGAGACGCGGGGAAGTAGAAATGATAGGTGAGAGTGACGCGATGGCCGGAGGTCACTGGCATGACTTCGTGCTCGACGTCGCTGAAGAAGGCGACGAAAGCGACGCGCGTGCTCGACTCGGAGTTGCAGAGGATGTCTGCAGAGTCGATAGACCACTCGGACCCGTCGTGTCGCAAGAGGAGAGAGCCGCCCTCGTGCGGTGTCGGGAGAATGACCACCATTGAGCCGAACACATTGGCCGCGGGGGGAGAGTCTTGTTGCGGTCTCAAGGATGCGTCGGGGCCTATGACAGCGTATCAGCGCCATCTGTGATAGTCGAGTGGAAGTATTCACCATAGACATTGAGCTCGTGCAACACAGCATCGACATGGTCCAACTCGTCGTCCCTAGGTAGGAGGGTCGCTCGTATTGCATCGATGAGACCGTTGCGTTCAGGATCGAAGCCGATCATGAATGAGTCGGGGTGCATTCTGCCTACCCTCGAATGAGATGCGTCGGCGACCATCTGGTCATCCTGACCAGGTATGGACCCTTGACATCTTTTCTGGAGTACGGCAAGTTCGTCTGGAGATACGTGCGAAAGATCAATTCTCCTATCAAACATAGTGAGCAGTGTAACGACAACAAGAGATTGCATAACGTACGTAGCAGCCGCGTCCTTGCCGTAATACAGAACCAGGTCCCTGGACGTCACTTCAAGTGTCCCACTGCAGAACGGGATGCTTTCGTAAAGCGTCGAGCGCAGGTGGTCAACAGAACTCTCGGGCGGGGTTGACATGGGCGACACAGGACAGGACGTGATGAGATGGAGTTGGCAAAGAGCAGTCGTTTTATGCGCGAGCTCATATATATTATAGTCCCTGCCTCAGATGATCAGCCGTCCTGGCCCTCGGCGGATGCCTCACTACGCGAAATGATTCTGGATGTGGCTCTGCACAGGAAGCACGCGCAATTCTAGTACTCACAGCCCGTGTTTCCTCAGATGGTCCAAGAGCACGTTCGGCCAACTGACATACTTAAGCATACGTTCGACATGTCAGAAGTAATGGAGACGGCCATCCGTACCATCACGCCGCCATTGTGTCACCATGTCTCCTCCAGAACTCCAGTGTGACAAAGGGCATCTTCAGAGCACAACCCACAGACATTGCACAACGGATCAGGGACGACGAGGGTACGCACCAGGAGTCTCAGCTCTCTCTCTCTTTCTCTCTCTGACCGCGTCGTTTCAAATGAAATTTCAAGCTTGAGTCCAGCGGAGTCGTATGGAGCTGGTCTATGGGTGGGTGAAGTTATTGAGATGGCAATCAGGAGCAACTTGGGGAGAGCGATAGTAGCTTGGACTTGCGGAAGAAGAAGCAGAGAACTGCGAGCGCCAAGCGAGAGCCTGGGCCCTAGAGGCATCGGGTTGGTGACTTTCTGGTCACGCGTTAGGCGGACGCGTCTGTGACAATTCTGAGCGTCTCTCTGCCTCTCTCTCGACGCCTCTCTCGACCCCCAGCTCGCTCTCGCGACCGCCAACTCGGGTGGGCAACGCGCAGTCTTCAATCGTGCTATGTCTACGGCAGATCAACGACCCGCAAAGCGTGCGCGCACAGGAGACGGTCCCCACGACGCCGACAGAGACCCCGAGGTCTGGCTTTCGGACGGGAACATCGTCGTCGTCTCTCGCAACGTCGCCTTTCGCGTCCATAAGAGCATCCTCTCCCACCACTCGGAGATCTTCCACGATCTCTTTTCTCTTCCGGACCAAGGAGACAAAGGAGTTGATGAGATGATGGACGGCTGCCCGGTGAGGACCTCCAACGACTCTTCCTCGTGTTGTGCTGCGGCAAAAAGTGCGTTCCAGATCCGTTGTGCATCGTCCAAATCCCACCTCATCTTACCGCACCGTAGCTACTACTACAAGAATGACGAGATCCTTCCGGTCCCTGTCAGTGTCCTCGCCTCCCTCATCCGCATGGGTCACAAGTATGCCATCCCCACCGTTCTCGAGCACGCTCTTGCGCGTCTGCAGAAATACTACACCACCGATCTGACGGCGTGGAGCGATCCTGCAGAGCGTGCTCGATATGTTCGCGCGTCCCCTCCCGATGCGATGACCGTTATCCAGCTTGCCCATCTCACGGAGACGTCGTCCCTCCTACCAACCGCATACCTGACATGCTGTTCCCTGATGAAGACGACATACATTCCACCCTCTACGAAGGCGGGTCAACTCGTGTTGTGCGACCTCCCATCCTCCGATCTGGGTGTTATCATGAACGGTAACGCCGACTTGATCAAGGTTGCCGCGGATCGTATCCTTGGTTTCGTCTCTGCCATTCCGAGTAAACAGTGTACGACGGTGAATCACTGTACACGCGCATGTCAGGCGTTGGTTCAAGAGCAATACCGCTCCAAAGCCGCCCCGAAGTTTACCTGGAGCACCGCTATGGGCTATATGAGCGATGTTTTCTTGCAGCCCGTTGCTCAGCCATGTCCTGCTTGTCAGGCGGCGGTAGTCGCTGTCGAAGATAGACACCGCAAATCATTGTGGGCTGCACTCCCGACGATATTTGGTGTGCGGCCTCGACCAACCGGCTGGCAAGAGCGGAACACTACCGTAACAAATACCTGAGGTGGTCAGTCATCCACCTGTTACAAGAAGAATCTGCTAATTCGTCACTCTTCTGTGCGCCAACAGCTGTTCATATCATCCCATCCTAATCGTCTTCGCCATCTCACCCGTTACGGAGTCCTTCCTCGGGGGACGGAACCATCGCCCTCGTTGGCGAAGATACAAGTCGGGCCTATCTCGTTCCCGCCCCTCACGATGCTATGTCCGACTTCCGCCCATCTTACGATGCGTTGGCTCGATACCCGCTCAAGATGCGCTGCCAGAGTATACCCCACCCCGAGGCAGCATCCTCCCGGGCGTGGCAGTGTATCAGGTTTTCTCTCGTGCTTCCATTGTTGACCTAATAGTTCTGTGTGTACACTAGACGAAGAAGCGTTCGAGGGGCAGCACTACCACGCACTGTATCCATCATTTTCTGACTGCGTATGGATGTGAAGAACGTGATCGTGACTTCCTATTTGCTTTCGCACTCGCGCGCGTGGAGACTTCACCTTTGGGAGCCTGGGACGCTCTTGCCATTTGAAACTCATGTGCCGGAACTCACATTTACGCCAGACGCCGCACGTAGTCTTCGCTGCTGGGTCTTAGTCGGAAATTGGGTAAATATTGTAATCTCTCACTCAATACGTTTACTTCGCTCACGCCACCTCATCTTCAGTGCTTTGACTGGTTTCAACCTGCCTTCGCGCTTGAGCCTTGAGGACCTTCCCGAAACAATGCCGCCAGCTCTGCGCACGGGTGCAATGTCCGACCACAATCTGGGTCATGGGTCATAGCACCGGCCATAGATCGCAAACGCATTGACAACGCGATGCACATATATATAGCTCGTCCCAGGAGGTGGTTGAGCCTCACCCCTTTCTGTCCGCTTCATCCTCAGGTATGTTCCATATGTCCTGCAACGGCATCGTATGTGCGCTGACCATGTCCGCCACTCAAGGTTGAATCCCGTCGAATACTCTGGTCCGGCTATGCCTTCAATGACTAACGATGCGTCCTTGTCCGAGCTCTCGCGACTCAACCTCGCGCCCACCCCCATTCACCTCCTTCCAAACGAACTGCTTTGCATGATATTCAGCGCTCTCCGTCCCAATCAATGGGATCGTGCGCTCAAGCGATCAGTCGGGCAACCCGCCAAGCGGGACGACCTACAGGTCGGACTCGTCTGCCGTCGGTGGCGCGCCGTACTCGTCCGCATGTACGCGATCTGGGCAGACGTTCTCGTTAACACGTCCATCGGCAACGACCCAACCCCCGAGTTCCTCACCTACGCCGATGCCCTCGTCAAGCGCTCCGCCCCGCTCCCGTTGTCCTTCCGTGCTTCCCAGTCTCCGCGCGCCGTGTGCATCACCCTGCGTCCTGCCTGGGCGAGGATAACCGGGCTCATCGTCTCCGTGACCTCCCTCGCCGATGTACCCACCCTGCACACCGCAGTCGGCTGGCACATGCCCGGTCTCCGCGAGTTGAGCATCTCCTTCGACGCTATCCGCGACAACCTCATGCCCACCCTCGCGCAATACAACTTCAAGCCCTGGGAGGATGAGAACCTTCCGGACCTGGAGGAGTTCCAGACCCACGCCGCGTACTTCGCGTTGGCGGGCGCAGCGACGGAGTCGCTCACGGAGCTCGTTGTTCAGGGCGAGGTCAGCGCCGCGAAGTTCCGCGCCGCGCTGAGGAAGTGCGTCTCCCTCGAGGTGCTGTCCCTCAGAGAGCTTCGCTTCCCGCCCGAGGACCTCATCTCTGGCCACGGCAAGCGCGATCCCATCCACCTACTTGACCTGTCGGAGGTCTCGCTCGACGGCGGGGACCCGCACTCCCTCGCGCACCTCTTGCCCGACCTGAAGGGGTCCCCAGGAGAGCCCTTGGCGTACACCGTCGAAGCCCACGACGAGTACTTCTTTGATAGGGTCCTGGCCGCGTTGCCCCCGGGATGGGCCTTCCCGGGCTTCCGCGGCGTACCATCGATCGAGGTCGTCAACCTTACTCTTTCCTCCCCGGACTCGACCGTCTGGTGCGGCGGGTCTGTCTGCGTGGGCATGGGCCGGGAGCCCGTCTTCACCGCGACGGTCCGCCTCGACGTCGACGGGGTACCGGCGGGGAACACTATGCGGCTCTCCAACGCCCTCCGCTCCTTCCTCCGCCGTTTCCCCGACACGGCCACGGAACTGAACGTGGACGTGGAGCCGTATGACCGCCGCTACAAGCACCCGGAACTCTGGGACCGCGCGCTGTGGGATATGGTGTTCTGGACGCGCCCGTCGTTCACGGACCTCGTCTTCGCGGCAAAAACGGACCTGGACGTGAAGAAGCTTGTGGCGACGGCCTTCCTCGCGCACGCGGCCAGGCGGTGCGTCTCCATGTCTGCGACGGCGCAGAGTCCGCTGAACATCAGCCTGACGTGGGCCCTTGACGGCGTGCGCGAGGGGCGTCGTTCTGGGCTGAAGGAGATCGCGGAGGAGCTGCAGGTCCTCGTCGATGTGCTCGCGCGGGGTGCCTTGCCGGAGGCGTGCGTGCTTGATCTGACCATCGTGTCGACGGACAACGCAGCCTTTGCGCGCTGCGTGAAGACCCTGTCAGAGGGACAGGCAACCGGAGGCAAGACGATGGATCAAGCGGAGACGGCGGTGCGCATGCACCTTGGACGGGTTCTAACGGTCCTGGATGTGGTGGAGGTCATCGTGAACGACAGGGGAGGGGAGTGTGAGACTTTGGTGTTGGAGAGGTGCCTATAGTGACTCGTGAGTGAGTGTTAAGGTGATGGTTGGAGGAGTCTCAGGCAGGAATGGCGTGGAAGCCTTGAGCAAATGCGATCGAGGATCAAGTACAAGCACGAGCAGGTGTGGTCACTGTGGTCTACTAGTATGTTCGTAGAGTCACGGAGAATTGAACGTAAGATGATCAGGGACGACTCGGAGTCACGGCTTTACTACTACTAAGTAGTAACAGTGCCTCTGTCTGGCTAGCTTGAGACTGGCCATGCTGGTGTAGATAAACCGAGCGAGAGGAGCTCGCGCTCAATGTGGACCGAGTCTCCGTCACTGGGGAGCGTGAGCGGCGGCGACTTCAACGAACAATATCGGTGCGGCGGCCTGGGACTCCGCCCTGTGACTCATAGGTCACGCGTGAGGCACACAGATCCGTGACAATTTAGGGCGTCTCTCTTCTTTCTCTCGACCGCCACTGACCTGGCCGGAGCGGAATCCTACCGTGTCCAACACCTGAGGGAGGTGTCCTCGTTTACGAGTAGTGGTTGAGAACATGGCTGATTATGGAGTGCACCCACAGCCCCGCATATATTCGTCGTACCCGTCCCGCGCATTGCAGACTGTATTTCCCTCCGATCGTCCAGCTTGTCCGACTCGTCGTTTGCCATGCCCTCGTCGACCAACATCGCGGTTGGGCCTCTCGCATCTATCCCTCCCGATGCTGTGTCCCGCTTTCGCCTTTCGTACGATGCGGTGGCTCGCTCTCGAAATGCGCCGCCAGAGTAAGCACCTCTCTGAAACAACATCCCCCAGCGTGGGCAGCGCGTTTAAATGCTTGGTTCATGCACCATTGACATTGGACATTGGAGTTCTGCGTGTACCCTAGAACCGTGGTCGTAATGGGAACTTAGTGGGTAACGAGTCCCTCGTGTGTCTCTCACCTGCTACCTCGCTTACGGTACGGGCTTTGGCCAATTCCAACTTGCCTCCGCGCTTGAGCCTTCAGGACCTCCCGTGAAGGGGCGCAATGCCGTCCGACCACGAACTGGTCATAGCGTCGGCCATAGACCACATCGCCTCTCGCGATGCGGGTATATAACTCGCCCTAGGGTGTGGTTGTCCCCTAACCCTTCCCTCCGCTTCATCCCCTGGTATGTTCCGAACGTTGGGAAAGAGTGATGTCATGCTGACCGGATGTGTGACGATCATTTCAGCTTCTTCCTGCTACCCCAGCCCACACTTCCGATGGCCGACAACACTTCTGTGTCCAAACCCTTGCCACTCAATCTCACGGGCACTCCTCCCATCCACCGTCTTCCCGTCGAAGTTCTGCGCATGGTATTCAACGCTCTTCGTCTCCATCACGATGAACTTCTTGATGCTTCCAACGCGCAACCTGCCACACGAGACGACCTACGCGCCGGACTCGTCTGCCGTCGGTGGCGCGCCATTCTCCTCGACATGCCCGCAGTCTGGGTCGATACGCTCGTCTACACGGTGATCAAGCAGGAGTCCGTGACCTACACCGAAACCCTCGTCAAACGCTCCGCCCTTCTGCCGCTGAGGTTCTGCAGGCATCAGTCTCCGCGTGCCGTATGCACCACACTGCGTCCCGCCTGGGCGCGAATCCGCGGACTGTTCGTCTCGGTGACATCTTCCGAGGACCTGCCCGTCCTGCACACCGTCGTCGGCTGCGACATGCCGGGTCTGCGCGAATTGGAGATCAACTTCTGCGCCATGCAAGAGCAGCTTTTGCCCGCCCTTGCGCGCTACGACCTCAAGCCTTGGGAGGATGCAAACCTCCCCAAACTGGAGGAGCTCAGGACCAATGCCGCATACTTCGCGTTGGCGGGCGCAGCCACCACATCTCTCAGGGAACTCACTGTCGCGGGACAAGTTAGCGCGGTGCGGTTCCGCGCCATGCTGAGGAGGTGCGTCTCCCTCAAGACCCTAGCGCTCAGAGGATTCCAAATCCAGCCCGAGGACCTCATGTATGGCCCCAACAAGCGCGATCTCGTCCATTTGCCTGTTCTTTCCTCGGTCTACCTCGACGGCGGGAACGCGCACTCCCTCGCGCACCTCTTGCCGGACCTGAAGGGGCCCCCAGGGGAGCGCGTGGCGTACAACATCGAATCCCAAGATGAGTACTTCGTCGATAGGATCCTGGCCTCGTTGCCTCCAGAATGG
Organism: Earliella scabrosa; assembly: GCA_022605405.1. Classification (NCBI taxonomy): domain Eukaryota; kingdom Fungi; phylum Basidiomycota; class Agaricomycetes; order Polyporales; family Polyporaceae; genus Earliella; species Earliella scabrosa. The sequence goes on from JABYQQ010000008.1 coordinate 1,825,612, forward strand.
GCCTTCCCGGGCTTCCGCGGCGCGCCGTTGATTCGGCTTGTCTGGCTCATTATTTCCTCCCTGGACTGGACGGTCTGGTGCGGCGGGTACGTGGACCGGCTGCCCGTCTTCGCCGCGACGGTCGATCTCAACGTCCACGGGGTGCCAGCGGGGAACAACATGCGGCTCTACAATGCCCTCTACTCCATCCTCCGCCGGTTCCCCGACACGGCCACGAAGCTGAACGTGGATGTGGGGCCGCAAGACCTCCGCGACAAGCACCCGGAACTCTGGAACCTCGCGCTGTGGCAGATGGTCTTCTGGACGCGCCCGTCGTTCACGGTCATCAATCTCTTTGCGAAGACGGACATCGACGTCAAGAAGCTCGTCGCAATGGCCTTCCTCGAGCATGTGGCCAGGCGGTGCCTCTCTCTGTCTGACACGCTCGAAGACCAGTTGGAGATCAGCCTGTCGTGGGCCATTGCTAGTGTGCACGGGCAGCGCCGTCCTGGGCTGAAGGAGATTGCGGAGGAGATTGCAGTCCTTGGCGACGTACTCGTGGGGTGGGCCTTGCCGGAGATGTGCGTGTTCGACCTGGTCATCGAGTGTACCACGGCCGACACAGCCTTTGTGCACTACGTGAGGGCCTTGTCAGAGGCATGGATAACCGGAGGTGAGAGGACGGATACAGCGGAGACGGAGATGGAGACGGCGGTGCGCACGCAACTTGGACGGTTGCTGACGGTCGTGGGTGATTTCGATGTCGCCGTGAACAACAGCAGAGGGAAACTTTGCGAGGTCGTGCATATGTTGGATTGGACCCGATATTCGAAGGAGTCTGTTGTCGATCAGTTGTAATTGTATCGTGCCTGCAGGCAGGAATTTCCTGGAAGCCTTGAGCATATGCAATTGAGAATCAAGTACAAACACAAGCATGTATATGTTCGTGGAGTCTGGCTGCTGCGGCCTGCTCAGCGTCTCTCTTCGTTCTCTCGACAGCCAACTCGCGTAGCCTCCTCGACTTCAACCCTCTTCAATCGTGCTATGTCTACGCCCGATCGACGGCCCACAAAGCGTGCGCGCATAGGAGACAGTCCTCACGAAGCTGACAGAGACCCCGAGGTCTGGCTCTCGGATGGCAACATCGTCGTCGTCTCTCGCAACGTCGCCTTTCGCGTCCACAAGAGTGTCCTCTCCCACCACTCGGACGTCTTCCGCGACCTCTTTTCTCTTCCGGACCAGGGAGTTGATGAGATGATGGACGGATGCCCGGTGGTCAGGCTGGATTCGGACGACCCTGAGGACCTCCAACGACTCTTCCTCGTCTTATGCTGCGGCAAAAAGTGCGTTTCAGATCCGTTGTGCGTGCTGATCCCACCTCATCCTAGCTTACTTCAGCTACTACTACAAGAATGACGAGATCCTTCCGGTCCCTGTCGGTGTCCTCGCCTCCCTCATCCGCATGGGTCACAAGTATGCCATCCCCTCCATTCTCGAGCACGCTCTTGCTCGTCTGAAGAAATACTACACCACCGACCTGAAGGCGTGGAGCGATTCTGCAGAACGCGCTCGATACGTTCTCGCTTCTCCTCTCGATGCGATGACCGTCATCCAGCTCGCCCATCTCACGGAGACGTCGTCCCTCCTACCAACTGCCTATCTGATATGTTGCTCTCTGACGAGGACGTCATATTCACCACCCTCTACGAAGGCTGGTCAACTTGTGTTGTGCGATCTGCCACCCTCGGACCTGGCTGCGGTCATCAACGGCAACGCTGACTTGATCAAGACTGCCGCCAATCGCGTCTTTGGTTTCGCCTCTGTCATACCGAGTAAGCGGTGTACAACGGTGAAACACTGTATGTACGCGTGCCAGGCGTTGGTTCGACACCAATACACCGAGCAAAACGCCTTGACATTCACCTGGAGCACGACTATCGGCTCTATGAGCGGTGCGTTCCTGCAGCCCGTCGCCCAGCCATGTTCTGCTTGTCAGGCGGCAGTGGTCGATGAGGATGACAGACACCGCAAAACAACGTGGGTTTTGCTTCCCGTAATGTTTGGTATCCGACCTCAACCAGCCGGCTGGCCGCGATTAATACTGTCGTGACAAATGCCTGAGGTGAGCCTTCACATCGCGAAAAGGGTTTCAGATTATCGCTCGACGCTGATCCGTCGTTCTCTCCGCCAACAGCTCCGCCGCGTATCATCACATGCCACTCTCACTCGTCTTACGCATCGCAGACGAGAACCTTGACGGATGGCACCATCGCTCCGGGATGCCCTTCTCGTCGAGCTCGTCCGGTCCGCCTCTTTCCTGTCGACGAACATCCAACTAGGGCCTCTTGCGTTCATCCTTCCTGATGCCATGGACATACGCCTATCGCACGATGCAATGGCTCGGTACCCGCCCAAGATGCCCTGCCAGAGTATGCCCTATCCCGAAGCAGCATCCTCCAGCGTGGCCAGCGCCTCAGCATTTGTTTCCTTCGTCATGCACTGTCGACATCGGAGTTCTGCGTGTACACTAGAGCCACGATGGAGAAGTTTCCGAGGAGCGGAACGGAATCACTGTATACATGTCTGCATCCTTCGGCTGCATCTGGTCGCACGAGGAACGCGGTCTCAACTCTCTGTCTGCTCATCACATTTGCGTGCGAGGTGTATCAGAAGCTTTAGTTGTCGAGGGTCATATCCCAGAAGAACGCCGGCACTCCAATTACAGGTATCGTATTGGGGATGTCGGTGGAGAGGCTCTCTCACCTGCGTACCTCGGCGCTCGCTCACGGTACATGCTTTGGCCACTTCGTGGTTGAGCCTTCAGCACAAAAGCAACAATGCGAAGGGACGCAATGCCATCCGGCCACAAACCGGTCATAGCGTCGGCCATAGACCGCATTGCCTCTCGCAATGCGGATATATAGCTCGTTCGAGGTGTGGTTGAGCCCTAACCCTCCCTTCCGTTTCATCTTCAGGTATGTTCCGAATGTTGTACAACAGTACTGCCATGCTGACGATGTGTGAAGATCATCCCAGGTTCTCGCCTGCTACCCTAGCCCATACTCCCGATGGCTGACAACGCTTCCGTGTCTGAAGTCTCGCCACTCGATCTGGAGGGCACTCCTATCCACCGTCTTCCCGTCGAAGTTCTGTGCATGGTATTCAACGCTCTTCGTCCCCGTCGTCATGAACTTCTCCGCGGATCAAATGCGCGACCTGCCACGAGAAACGATCTACGCGCCGGACTAGTCTGCCGTCGGTGGCGCGCCATCCTCCTCCACATGCCCGCAATATGGGCCGATTTGCTCGTCTACACAGAGATCAAGCAGGAGTCCGTGGCCTACGCCGAAGCCCTCGTCGAACGCTCCGCCCCTCTCCCGCTACGGTTCTGCATGCATCAGTCTCCCCGCGTCGTATGCACCACACTACGTCCCGCCTGGGCGCGAATCCGCGGACTGTTCGTTTCGGTGAGATCTCCCAGTGATTTGCCCGCCCTGCACACCGTCGTCGGTTGCCACATGCACGGCCTGCGCGAATTGGAGATCAACTTCTACGCCATGCAAGAGCAGCTTTTGCCCGCCCTTGCGCGCTACGACCTCAAGCCCTGGGAGGACGCGAACCTCCTCGACCTGGAGGAGTTCAAGACCGATGCCGCATACTTCGCGCTGGCGGGCGCGGCCACCGCGTCCCTCAGGGAGCTCACCGTCGAGGGAGAGGTTAGCGCAGCGCAGTTCCGCGCCACGCTGAGGAGGTGTGTATCCCTCGAGGTCCTATCACTCCAAGACCTGCGATTCCCGCCCGAGGACCTCCTCTCCGGCCACGGCAGGCACGACCTCATCCATCTTCCGGAGCTCATGAGGGTCGAGCTTGAGATGGGTGACCCACAGGCATTCGCGCACCTCATAGCCGACCTCCGCACATCTGACAAATGGCTGCCCCTTGCGTTCACCATCAACAACCTGGAGCTGGATGGTGAGGAGTACTTGTTCAAAGACATCCTGGCCGCGTTGCCCCCGGGGTGGACCTTCCCTGGCCTCCGCGGCGAGCCGGCTATCCGCCGCGTCGAGATCAGTCTGTCAGACAGCCGTGAATTGCAGTTCAGCGGGTGCGTGGTGGACAGCTGCGCGTGGGGCCAGGGACACCGGTCGATCTTTGACTCGCTGATCTTGCCCGACGTCGACGGTCCCGGCACCAGCAAGCGGCTCCACGTCGCCCTTGAGTCTTTCCTCAGTCACTTCCCCGACACGGCCACGGAACTGCACGTGAACGTTGGGCGGTACGAGCGCATGCACCCCGACCTCTGGGATCGGGCGCTGTGGGAGATGGTCTTCTGGACGCGCCCGTCTTTCAAGGACCTCGCGCTCGCCGCGTATACGGACCTGGACGTGAAAGAGCTCGTCGCGACGGCTTTCCTTGTGCACGCGGCCCGTGCGTCTGCCAGTGCGACGGCGGAGAGACCGCGGGAGTTCTGCCTGACGTGGGCCCTAGATAGTGTAAGCTTGTGGCGGCGTCCGCGGCCAGTGAAGGTGATTGCGCAGGAGCTGGATGTTCTCGCCGACGTGCTGGCGCGGTGTGCCTTGCCGGAGGCGTGCGCGCTCGGTCTGTCCCTCGAGTGTACTGTGGACAATGCGGCGTTTGTGGGTTGCGTGAAGGCGTTGTCAGAGGGGCAGGGAACTGGTGGTGAGACGACGGATGAGGCGGAGGCGGCGGTGCGCACGCGGCTTGGACGGGTTCTGAAGGTCGTGAAGGAGGTAGAAATCGTCGTGAAGGATATAGCAGGGACGATGGAGACGGTGGTGTTGAAGAGTGCGGATGTCGTCTAGCATGTACTAGCCGCTGTTGTGAGCGATTGATATGTGTGTATCACGGACAACGTACAGCACGAAGTTATATATAGATCTGTGTTGAGTGCTGTGATGCCGATGTAGCCTGCGATAGGTTCCTGGACTACGAAGTAGGACAGGTTTAGGATCATGTCCGTCACGCTTTGTGACCCCTCGTTACCTCTGGCTTATTCATTGCATCACGTGACATGTTATGTAAGCAATCAAGTCAGAACGCGCGCGCTACATGAATGTTTGTCCATAGTGCAGCTCATTAATCATTCCTTGTAATCCTTGTAACCCGCCATCTTTCGTGCAACGCTGCAACATGCACATGTTCAGTGGCTCCCTAGGGCCATGTGGATGTGACAAGTCTACGTACGTGATCACCGCCGCGTTCACCATTGGAATGTCTTGAGCCCGCAAATTCATGAGGTTCGTCCCGGCGTGGTTGGTGAGCAGGACGACGAACTCGGCGCGAATGGACGGAGCACCGTCGTCGGCCATTGCAACAAGACCTTGGTTGCTCTCGGTCTCGTTGCTGAGGTCGCTAATAGTGTATATGTGGAGGTACGACCACTCGGGCACCAGGCGGCCGGGTTGTACTGGTCGCACCGTGGCGGTGTATTTTCGTTCTTTTCCCTTCATGGACCAAATGCGCGCGAGTCTTGGTTTGTCTTTTCCACCGCCTCCTGCTGCCCTCTCTACTAGGACAGCCTTGAGTTCAGGAGATTTGTGCAGGGGAAAGTGGTATCCTTGCACGAATTGTAGTTGCTATCCAGGTAGTCAGTGAGGATCGCGCTAGTGTCTTACAACGTTGGGTGCACGTACACGCTCCGTTGCAGGCATTCGTGCGCACAGTGGGTACTATCTTGTGGGAAGTGTCGCCTTTGTCTCCAAGTTGTACCGTCCTGAACAAGGTGCTGACAGAGTCTGTTCGCACAGGACAACATTTACGTGTCGAGGTACCCATGCATGGGAACTTAGGCGCACGACCGTGTCTCCTATCCTCGTGACACTTGGCACACGTACCGTGGGGCATGTGAAGATCCTTGTGACCTCCGAGAGATTGTGGGGTCATTGCTGCAGCGCGAAGATGAGTGCTCCATGGACGCGGTGGCATGTTCGTCGTTCGAGTTGACTTCGGCAAGAGTGCAGGAAGTCGGCGTAGTTAGACTCGGAACTACATTGACGAACTGTCGTATATAATGACTTTAGGGCAGAGCCACTTCTAGCAATGCCTCGTATTCGCTCCCGCCTCGCCTTCGTTAATCCTGCACCGGACAACTCCACCGTGATGGAAACACGTACGTGCTCACTGCTCGCATTGTGAATGCATGATATGTTGAGTGAGTCTAATGGTGGTCCCTGTATACAGAGTCTGGCGACGATATCACCACAGATGTGGCTGGGGAACAAGCAGGAGCTACCATGCTCATCACTACCCCGCCTGTCGCATTGTCAGACACTCAAGGTGCTCACGTCGTTGCAGCATCTGCGGCCACGGGGCGGTTGGACAGTCCCGATCCAATCGAAGCAAATAAGGAGAATATTCGCCCCGTTCTTAGGTATGCGTTTGTAGCTCTCTCGACAGCATGCATCGATTCATGACTGCCCGATAGATGCTACGAAGTGGAGGAGAATGAAGTTGTTCTCAATCGGTGTCAGTTTTGTCCTCAACGAGATTGTTGCGCACTCTCACACTGCCTGTAGATCGCACGATTTCGCTCATTGGGCGAGGCTCGTATGGGACAGTGGTGAAAGCAGAAGATCTCTACACTAATACGGTTGTTGCTGTCAAAGTACTGCATTCTCAGGACGGCCTCCACTCGGACATTCGTGCGGAGGAGAAGGTCTATGCGAAGCTTGTCGCAGGGTGCCATCCCAGTATTCGGTGAGTCATGGCCTTGTCATGTCTTCTTTCTGGTCTGATCATGGTGTACCAGATACTTTGCAGAAGTCCTGGAAGCTGGAACCCATGACGGGCACCATTGCATTGTATTCGATCGCTGCGAAGCCACCCTCCTCGATGTGCTGTGTAGCGATAAAGCGCTTTTTCCCCTGCCGCGCCGTCATTTGCAAGAGATAGGCTTTCAGCTCATCAGTGGTATCGCATGTGAGAGTTGTTATTAGTCTGTAATTATTGCTGTTCTGACGTGTAGACCTGCAGATCTTCATTCGCTTGGCATTATTCACACGGACGTCAAGCCCAACAACATCGGGCTGAAGTGGTCGGAAACCGCAGGGCTGATGTATCTTGACCCCACATATGGTTACCGCAAACATGTAAGATATACGACTATTCACTGCGTGTCTGTGCTCATTACTTCGTATCGCAGCATTATCTGGTGAGGACGCAGATATGCATACTTGATTTGGGCCGTGCGGTGCAGGAGAACGACAACGGCTTGTACGGCGAGGTTGGAGCTTTGGGCTATCGTGCTCCAGAAGTAAGCCTAGGTATGTTTCTGTATTCACGGCTTATGTGTTGGACGCTTAACTAGCTGTGACTAGAGGTCGGCTGGGATCGATCTGTAGACCACTTCGCAATTGGCTGCACTCTCGCAGAGCTGCATCTCGGTCGCAGCCTGTTCCCTCCAGGCATCGCGTCGAAGAGGGAACATCTTGCTATTGTTGAACGCCTCGTTGGGTTGTTACCACTCAACTCTGCCATTGCGATGGAGGATCTCCGCCCAGGAAGTTACCGCCTTACACCTCGGGGTGGTATGATCATTTATCCAGACCTGCCTTTCAGTCATGAACGTCATGGTCGGGCCATGGTTCGCATTCGCCAGACGAAGTCTGTCTCGGTGGGTGTATGCTTTCCATCTTCCGAAATGGCGACTAATGCACATCACAGGCTAGCGTTCACGACCTGGAGCTTAGTGATTTAGTGCGGCGGCTTATGGCTCCTGAGCCAGCGATGCGCCTCGGACTGGAGAAGGCATTGAAACATAAGTACTTTGACAGTTTATGCGGCGCAGCAGTACATCAGTGTTAAATAGCGAAGGGGTCTTGACGGTTGGACCACTCATATATGTTGCCCGTTGCCTGTGACCCCATTAATTCTGCAGTGATAATCAAAAAGTGTACAGTTCAGGATTCGAACCAACGGAGCGAAAATCCGACCACAGACTATAACCTCTACACTAAGGACTCATCTGAACTGAATAAATAAGCAAAATAGAGTGTTTGGCAAGTTGACTGGTATATCAATCAGTTCAGTTATGTCTATTCTGCTGTTCAATATTCAATACTAGTAAGACTGGCTGGCGTGGCATTCTTAATCGACGTCTCAGTCTACTGCACTTCAGCAAGCTTACTGCAGCCAGACCATAGTGTCTACCTGTGGTCACACTTCCCGTCCCATCCCCCATCACAGAGTCTTACTGTTTGCTTCTACCGCGTTCATCGTTGTGAGTGTTTGGTTCGTACATTTAATTTGACATGTTGACTATTGACCAGGAAGCGCGCAAGTCGAAGTTCGGCGCGTGGCCTCTGCTACATATGGCATGTCCTCTCAACGTCAGTGTTATGAATCACCCTTGTTTCGTGGCATGATTCGAATCATAGCACCTCTCATAGCGCCTGTTCCCATCCGTCGAGTATACGGTCGATGGAAAGAAAGCATTCAACTCTCCCTTCCATCTGCGGTTCATCCGGTGGTCGCACATCGCTACATTGCACCAGTTCGTCCAGAAGTAGCTGTCCAAGTCGGCATGCGAGTTCAAGTCATTGCATTGTCACCAGCAGTGTATCGCACTCTGCACACTCCTCTCAGGTCCAAGCCACTCTATGATGTGTACGACCCTCACATTGAGGGCACCGTCATCGGCGTCAAGCACGATAGCGCGGATGTGGTCACTGTTGCAATATGGAATGAACGTCCCATTAGTAAAGTAGCCATTGCGATCGTGACCTTGCCGTACATCCCAGATATTACAATGACCCTGAAGGACGTCGAGACTACTTGCCCGTGGTTGTTTGGTCTTGCCGTGTACCCTCCAGGCGTGGTCACTTTGGAAGAGGGGGCCGAAGTAGTTGATCACTTAGGAGATTTACCTACACCTCCCGTCGTTCTGTGTTATCCCGATCCGGAGATGTACGAGCATGATACTCTAGTCACTGACCTCGGTAGAGCGGGTGTAGTGGGCCGTAGGCGTGCTCGCATGTCGTGTAGTGGAGGCTGATTTGTACACAAATTCGGTTGGTATGTGTTCTGTCTGTGAGTGAAAATGCTGTTGTGACATGCCTTTGTTCTCGGGGTGGGTGTTGTGCAGGTAGCGACATGCCCGCGTAATCGCGTAGCAGGTCGGCAGGAATTAGTAATGGTTGGGTTGCACCAAGGTGCTGAGTTTGACCGAGATTGATCCTCACGGCCGGAATTATCGTGGGAACCGGGCTGCCCTATCTATACCGGGGTCGATTGATCGTGGTCTCGGGCGCTACTGGTGGCTCGTATTATCTCGGTCTTCGAACTCCGAGCCGAGCGCCGTGATTACGGCGGTGCGCGTGTGCTATGTTGATAATTTTCGTTGTCGTCTGGCATTCCGCTCTTCAGCTCTCATTTTCTGGGTCTCCCTTCTAGCTCTGCCTTCGTATTTTTGCTGTGCTTCCTGCCTCTTCTGCACTCGGTCGCCCTGAAGAACAATACAATCAAATAATATTCACAACCCGTTCCGACAGCGGTGGCGGCTCAATATCTTGGTTAGGACCGTCGGTGAGGCGAGCAGTTGCAGGGGTGACCGTGGGCTGTGTTTGGGATATTCAGGTGAGTTCATATATTAAAGTTTGGAGCACGCGGCCGATGCCGATTCAGGTGCTGGTTGGACGGGATTGTCCCGCCCTCCACCCTTGTCTCGTCACCTACGGTCGCGGCTTGTCAGTCCTTCTCCCCCTCGTCGTCGCATCCTTCGCACCCTCCACCCTCATGTCCGCCTCTGAAGACGAATTCTTCTACCCGGCCGCCTCTCTCGAAGCTCCATTTCCCGTGGTCCCCCTTCAGTTCGAAGAAGGCGTCGATTATGAGGACGAGGAGGTGCCACCGTCGAGTATGATGCTCGATAGTGTTGTTCTGCCATCTGACGAGGTGTGTCGTCCGTATTCCGCATATGCTGTATCCTGCTGATGTGCGATGGTTAGGATCTTGCTCGGATGAATGCGATCTCGCACACACCTTCACGTCTGCCCGCAGACGTCCGGTCGCGTCTCAACCTCCAGTCGACTCATGTGCAGGGTGAGCAACTACCTCCTACCGCTCCTCTCCCTGGAGATGCGAAGCCTCCTACCCCCGATTCCGACGGTGTCGCACACCCCGTTGATTCTCCTGGTCGTGCGGCCTTCGCGGTCTTCGCGGGACTGCTTGGTCCTATCGTCGCGCCCTCGGCCATCCACCATCTCGCGTCGATCCAACCGCCTGCTCTGTTCACGGCACCCGCCATGCGGGAGCTGATCTTGCTCACCGCACATCAAATCCTCTACGCTCGTCAGCAAGTCGCTCTGATGCAGTCAGAGCAGGCCGCCGGCAAGGAGAGCGTTGCTGTTGCACAACAGCAGCTTGCCATCGCTCTTCGCCAGGCTGCAGTGCTTAGCCAGTACTGCGTTGTTGCTCCTGTGACGCCTCCTCGGGACACGTAGGGTGTTGAGGTGCCCAAGTCGAATGTGTTTCATGTTGTTGTCCGCATATCGTGCAGTGGTCTTGCTTGGTCATGTTGTATTTGTCGCTCTTGTCGTTCTGCTCTTGCTGCTGTTGTGCGTGCTTCTCCCTGCTTGGTTTCTGTACTGTCGTTCTTTTAATTAACGTCCTCGCAGTCCGTAGTCAATGTCGTCGCTGTCTTCCCTCTTCTTGTCTCCACATTAGACTAGCGCAGCTTAATCAATCTAAGCACGGTTGTTTCTACTTACTCATTGTATCCAAGTTCTTGTCAGTTTCCTGTGTATTTAGTATGTGTCGCTGTACCGTGCATGTCTCACCATGCGATGTGTGGCTGGGACAATTACTCCCGCTTGTAGTCATCGGACCGCCGTCAGCCGTTTGGAGTACTTTCACAGCGGATATCTGCAGAGTTCATCGTATGTTTTTGTCTGTCCGCTCGTGTCTCATTGTGAGAGACACGAACAGCGCCTAAAACTTTGCGGGCCGGAGATTAAGAGCTTCTATCCGCAAATTTTCCGCTGTCTCAGAAGCCTTAGCTACAGGTCTGTTTTGTTTCGGTGGGAATGGAAGGTCTATTGCAAACCTTCTCATGTCACTCAATGTCCGGACATTGGCGACTCGTCACCAGGTCGCTGATACTGTCGTTGTTTGCGTTTACTGCCTTGAATTCAGGAACGTAGAAATCAGACTTGTGTCAGGCAGAGATACTGCAGCTCACCGTTGAGAGAGATTCTGTTGAGCCATCATGCGGCGATCTGACCAAGCTGGCCGATTCTTGCATGATTCCCACAGGGGCTTCGGGACTTCGATGCTGGGAAATTGGGGGAGTCATCCGTGCGGCATTTCAATGTCTAGCATAAATCACGGTTCTGACAGTGTCCGATTTACGTCCCTATCCGCCTTCGATGCTCTGACAAATTCAAAGTTTCTTGTTCTGGGTCATGACGTAAGATTGTTTGGTTAGGCGGAGTAAGCTGAGTTCTCCAGCTCTGCCGCCATATGCAGCGAGCTACACGTACGTGTGGATGACTGGTTCGTGTCAATGCAAGAGTATGGTGTTGGGTATTGGCGATCGTGAATCCTGAGTCTTTACAGCTATATGCGCGGAAGAAGGTTGTTGCCGGCCCGTGAACCCATGCGGTGTTGACCACACGACCAGTTTCCCACGGGCCTCGTGGTCGTACCTCACATTGCACGACGGACCATATCGTGTTGAGCCGCCACGTCATGTCGCCGAGCCATCTGTCGAACTGTCGCGTTCGACAAGCAAAGTACTGACGACTTTGAAGTCCCAGTGCTTTTCAAGTTTGCAAGACATTACAGCGCTATTGTATCGAGTAGCATGCATGATGCACAGGTGAGTTTTTTCATGTCTCATAGCCCATGCCCCCAGAATCCATTGTGATTCCCCGTCCCTTGTCCCGCAGGTGGCTGGATAGCTGACGGCGGCTGGGGTGCGCCTCCAACATCTGGTATGGTTAGCCCATACCCTCCTAGTCGACTGCCGAAGAAGTACATCAAAAATTTCCAGAACTCGACGTTGTCACCGAAGTGGAGCCTGAAGCCGTGAGGATCCCCAGGATTCTCTGCCTTGCGACGAAGGGTCACGGTCTGCTTTGCCTGTTGGATGTGTCAGGTGCATAGTTATTCGAGATCCGTTCAGACGATAGCCTCACCTCGCTGACGGACAGCAATGAACCGTCACAGATAGCACGAGAGTATAGAACTTCGACACCTCGACTGTTCCGGGACAACGCCATGATCCATTCTGCAATCTAGTAAGCGATGATGTCGTAGAGTATCTCATACATTACTAACTGTTGCTGCTACCTGTCTCGGCGATGATGATCTTGATAGGTATCCATGTCTCTGGCCGCATGAGGTCCAAATCAGACCGCGCGTAGAATGTCACCCGCTCGGTGCTGAATAGAGTTGGCATGGAAGGAGGTGAAGACACAGGAGGAGGTGTGATCGTGTTCTGAAGGTCCGTTCTTGCTTGGGTAGGTATATGGGTGTGTTCTGTGATGCGATGAGAAACGGTGTGGCCCTTTGCACTCACGTTCGTTTGTGTGCTGGGATTCTCATTGCAGCAGCGCTACAAGCCACATGGGGAAGCGACACGAACGTGTCAGTGAGAGTTGTGTTTTCTCATCAATTGGTTGGGGTACCACCGTCGTGGGGTACGTTCTTCGCCCATCTTGGTAGTTTGATCTAACCTAATACTGTCATCAGGTTGCCGCGTTGCGCGTCGCTCTTGCTAGCTACCTCCGTTAAGTAGTCTCATATATATGTGTTGTTCTTCCTCGTAGTTTCATTTGGGCATGTCGATTCCTGTCCACAGTCATGGTGCGTTAAATCGGCTATTCTTTGCTACATGTCCTGATGAGATGTATAGCCTAGCGTTCGAAGACCAAGCACACGGCGTACGCTCGAAAGATTCAGCGTCAAGAAATCCAATGTCGCCATCAAGCGGGCATTACGCGAGGTACGTTGGTACTGTGATAGGCCATGCAGTTCGTTCGGCATGCTGACATGTCTCAGCGCGATATCTACGTTCAACGCGTACTGCAGGGAGTGATGTATCAAGTTGGCCAGACACGGCCCCACCTTGTACTGGTTTCCAGCTCGAATGAGTGGGATCCCGCCTGTGGCGCTGAGCCGACCGCAGACGACCTCGTACTGCAGAAGTGGTTCTGTCAACGTGTCCGTATTGACCATGTGAACCACTTCCCGGGCACCACACATCGATTGGCCAATGGGTACGACATTGTTACTGTCCGACAGAGTGTTGCCACATCTGTTCGCATGCGTACGGCCTCCTCCGCCAAGAACTCGGCAGTCCGGGAAATGTTTTCGGTCAAGTGGCGCGGAAACATCATTGTACTGAAACGTGCTCGGCGCGATCAGGATCAAGTCGTCAATATCACTCGCCCAGAGGTGTCTCTAATCAATGCCTTGGTGCATCGGTGCGTCCTTCAAGCTCCCGTTCTCAGCACAGCGTGATACTCATGTGCCATTTCGCAGCTGGTTGGAATTAGAAGGGCAGAAGCAGGAGGCGTGAGGGATGTTGGGCATGAGTTGTTCCGGCATAGGTGTTTACCGTAGCTTGCGGACTTGGTCCCTGTCGGCATGCACAGAGTACGTGTGCGTCGGTGAGGAGTCATGACTGCCAGTCCTTCCCAAGTATTCATCTTGCATATCCTGCGTGGACACGAGCAGTAGCTGGTGCTTCTTGGAAGTAGTGTCGGACTCCTCCTAGGCCGCATCGGTCCTCATTGTCTCGCGTACGTGGGTTTCAATCAGTATGTTCTGATGCGGAATTCGTGGTGGCATCATTGAAGAGCACCCTTAAGGCTGACGCCTGATGTCCTGCGCAATGTACAATATCGCAACTTCCTTCCAGCGTTCACCACATCACCAAGTCTTCGTGCGTAAGTTCATTGTTCTTAATTCTGTCGCGATGTTGTGGCACTATTCATCGACCCGCGTTGTCACCTGGCAGAGAACCGCCTGGATCGTAGGCTAGTGGCAACACGACTATGTTCTCCGGTGACGTTGAACTTAGTGTTCCCGTTCTCAGTTCCGCGTGCGTGTTGTATTTTACTATCATGACGATGACGCTGAGTGGCTTCAGGCCACCGAGACATGTTCTCATCTACAGCGACGTATACTTCTGCTCTATGTCGGCGGACACTCAGACGGCATGGCGCAATATCACCATGCGCGTCTCGTCTACTATCGGGTCTCAAGGGTCATACACCACATGTCAGTGCTTTGATTAGGCTCTGTATTGTGAAGCAGTAGTGACTTTGAATGCAGGGGCGCTGACAGTGTGCACGAGCAGCAGTCAGCACGTCGCACATGCGATATCGCTCACCGATCTTACAGTACTGTTTGAGGCGGATGAGGTAGAGCACTAACTTGTCTACCAGCTATCGTGCTAACCACCATGATAGGAGAGCTTATTAATTGGCTTCTCCGCCGAGAACCCGGGTGGTTCAGAATTGGCACATTACATAATGTTGCGCACACGGGAGCAGTGGTTGACTCTTGCATCTTTGTGTTGCCGGTTGCGGTTGGCCTTGTATGCTGAGATGTATTCTCGTCGCCTCATGTGAATAGAATTAACCTTCAGTTTGATGTCACAGAGAAATCTTGATGAGAAGAAATGTGGCAATTCGGGTAACTCACAGTGGGATGCATCCAACCAATCAACGAGATGGTGAGAACCCGGCGAACGATGATGTGAAATATCTATCTCAAAATGTGCCCACGCAGCTCTGGATTCTAGAGGTTGGGGTCTGTTAGACGATGTAAGTAGACATTCTGTGCAAGTATGCTATGAACAGACATCGTGTGCGACACCTTTATAGACCTGTCTCGAGCACGTCACTGGCACAACTAATTTCCACCTGTCATCTACGGGGTGAGCTCATCTATCTCGTATCGCCTCCTTGATATCAATTATTGACTGCTGTCTTCTACCAACCCGTAGACGATGACTCACACGGTGTCCAGAGTTCCACTGGAGACCTGGCTGCAGGTTGCGGGCGATCTCTGCTTCAGAGATAGGCATACGCTGATGTTGGCTAGCCGCATGCTTCATGGCATGATAGCGCCAATGGTTTATCGCACTTTAGTGCTCAAGGAGCAGCGAGCCCCTCGTGGACGTCCTGGATACACCGCTCGGCGTGGTGACCGGCTGTCTGCCAGCCGTACATTGTCCTGCCTGCTACTCTCAGTACGCCTGGCTGGTTCACTTCACAACGATCTGTTCTACCCCGCCTTGGTTCGGTCACTTTCGCTCATTTCCTACATCCAGACCAGCAACCTTCGCCTCATCCCAATGTTTATTGAAGCACTTATCCACATGTCGTCGTTGGAGTCCCTCCGGATCGACATTTGCGAGGAATCAACACTCCTTCTGCTCACGCTCCTGGATCGCAAGCAGAAGATGAGCTTGGAGCGGTCGTTCCAGTCCTCTATGTGGAACCTGCCTTCACCGACATCATCTTTACCCTTCCCTCAGCTAGTCAGCATTCGCTCCAATCGCTACGAAGTCGCGGCATGGTTCCTTCGTCGGCGAGCCCTGACGACCTTGGTGTTAGACCGCCCGGTCTACCCCTGCCTTTTCAGAAACTTCATCCAGGATTCCAGCACTATGCGGCCTTCGCGACTCTCCAGCATTTCGGTGACACTCACTCCCGACCTGGGAGAGTCGGTGGACATAATGCGGGCCATGTTCATTGCTTTTCCGGGCGTGGAGAATTTGGCATTTCGCTGTGATGGTGGAATGTCGTTCGAACTCATGATGGTGAGCAGGTCATCTGCCGTTCTTACTGCATTGTGCTTATGCAGCTTACAGGAACTGCTGGACACTCTCCAGTACCATACGTCGATCGGCATCATGCTTCAACAGGTTGCTGTCAATCACGGCGAGATGTGCCCGCATGAATGCGATTTGCAGTCCGCACTTGGAAGTGTGCATGCTGTCGCGATGGAGAGACCGGCGTTATGCTCCGTGCGGTTGGGAACCTGCGCTTGGGAGAGGAAGCCGGAGCAGGATATCTGGTCTTTTGGTGAACATCTCATGAACTTTGGATGGCCGTCACTCACGGCTGGAGTCATGTAACAACAAGATGGGGTACTACATGTCATACACAATCTGACGGGTATCTATCCAGAGATGGTGTGCATACACTGTTCATGATTGTGAGACTGAACCGAGACACACAATGCTCTCTTCTGCCTGAATCGCGCTACCGTGGAAAATGAAGATGTGCAGCTGAACGCAACAGCGGCACCACAGTGAGATTTTGCAAAGCTATGAGACGCGTTTGCCGGCAGCGCTGAGAGACCGTAACACTGTATGTTCTCAAGCTCTGATTGAATTATGACGAAGGCTTCTCAGCGCTACCGAAGGAAGGGCCTCAGAGTTTCGCACCGTAGGTAGGGCATGGGAACTCATGTCGGGAGCCTCTTCAGCCAATCTGTCCAGACAGCATGAGCTTTCTGGCTATATGTCAAGCATGCTGCTGTTCGTTGCCTGTAGGTTTTTCAGATTTGCGTATTTGAGGTAAGCATCGGATCCTCATATAAATGCCTGTCCTGACAGGTCACGACTATCTTCACGTTTGTCACCCCGTCATGTCCTCTCTTCATCGTGTGTCGCCCTTCGAGCACTTCCTCCTCTCTTCTCCTGCTTCGGTCATTGATAATTTCTTTGCACGTTGGCCTGTTGATCTTATATTTCGTATTCGGTGTTTGAGTGTTCTTATCTTTCTTTCTGTCGAGTCATACCGCACCCGTGTTTGGAATCCGACAACTGTCCTTCAGCGTTATTTCTCCAACGTGCCTCGCTTTTTACATGTTCTTGACCTTTGTGACGGTATTGTGTCTGGGTCTCAAGCCCTACAGCTTCTTCAACGTACCATTTACCCCCTCAAGGACTGTGATCTTGATATCTTTCTTCCATGTGACGGTCTTCTTCAGATGGGCCGTTGGTTGAAGCGCCAAGGGTATCTGTATCAACCTTCAGGTCGCAAACATATTTTCTTTGACGTTGAAGCCTTTCGTTTGGCTTGTTCTTTCGCATTTCCAGGTTCTCGACGTATCGGGAATTTGTCATATCCTTCCACACAATCATCCCCTCAGTTCACCACATTTCACTTCATTCGCACCATCAAGGACGAGGCGACGGCTGTCACCTCCACACTCCGGGTTCAGTTGGTGGTTGTTCAAGGTCATCCGCTCCGGTATCTTGTTGATAATTTCCATTCGAGTAAGCCCAGTATTATTACTTGAAGACCAGTACTTTACTGACAAATGAACAGCTGCCGTTATGAACTACTTCACTGGCCGGTTCGCGGTTTCTCTGTTTCCACGATCAACCTTTGTGGATCGCGTCACGTACACATGCCGTGAGGTCGGCAGAGCCAGTCACGACTGGATCACCAAGTACCATGGGAGAGGATTCGAGGTGGTCACCGCTGGTGGTGTCCCCACCGTGGAGGAGCCGGCAGAGCTTTCAGAGTGGCAGCGATGGGTCGGAGATAGCCTGTCATGGGTTCTTCCATTTGCGGCTAGTGGTGAGTCTCCCTCATTTGCACTACCAGGCGGCTTCATGTTGATTTTTTGAGCTTCAGACATGCGTGGCGTTGTCTCATGCCCTCTCTACAACCCCAAGATTAGATTCGAGGTTCTACCGTACGGTTATGCAGTCGCTCCAACTGGTGCATACCTTCGCGTCGGTCCGCCGTTTGTGTACAGGTGCGTGGTTCTGAATGTTTACGGCAAGGCGGAGCTGACCATTTGGCAGTGCAATGGCATATGTGTCTTCTGGTGTTGATGTATCTGGGACGCTGAGGTCGCCGGAGTTGCAGACCGTCTTCAGTCTATAGCATGCAACAGCTCTTTGTCATGTCCGGAATCGCAGAGTGTTCAAATGTTGATGTTACACCGTCTACTCCGAAGTCGTGTATGATTCAATAAACTCTCCGGTCCATTATAACTGGATATTGGTGGTGCATGTACAGCAATGTAGATATGTACTCGTTCTTTCAGCAGTGGCAGATGTCGAGGTGCGCACAGATGCTACTCTACGGGAGTCGTTTAACATACCTGTAGACATTGGCTTTGTAGTCAGCACACCTCAAGGCGCCTGCACACCAATGATGGTGCTAAGCCAGCTCTCGAAGTCCACCTCCTTCGTAGGCTCCCTTGTCACCTTCAGCCTGTGCAGCAGAAGCCGGTACGCGGCGCTGTCCTGTTCGCGAACAACGGGCATCACGACTGAGAGCAGGTTGTGGTCTGTCCGGTCGTCGATCTCCGAGTTCCGCAGCTGGAAGCCGGCCTTGAACAGTGCGCTCCGCGTCTTCACCTTTGCGATCGAGCCACCCTTTGGTTGCGGGAAGCTGAAGATCGGGAAGCCAAAGATCGAGCACCTCAAGACATGCATGCCCTCGGCCTCAGCCTTCGCCTCGTGCGTGTTGAGTGCCGTCGCAAGCTGGATGGCTGGGTCAACAAGGTCTACGCGGAACTTCGCCGCACCGAAGTTGAGGCGGGAGATGAGCTGTGCGAAGTTGTCGCCAACGAATGTGCAGTTGGTCAGGTCCGTGAAGAAGTTGCCCTCGCCGTCGGCAAGTGCGTGCAGCTTCACGCCGAAGAAGATGTCTGTGTTGTCGACGACGGCGACGTGCTTGAGCGCGACAGCCACGCTGAGGTAGGTGACGTGGTAGCTCTCTGCGCCGTTAGTGATCTCGAGGAAGCCGGAGAAGACGGGGAGCTGCTTCGCGTCGAGGCCCTTCGTGGGCGTGATCACCACGGTCACAATCTGCGAGCGATCGGGCGACTTGGGTAAGACGGTGATGGATGCGGCCTTATCGCGGAGAGGAGCCTGGCCAAGGGCAGGAAGGATGATGCTCTGTTGGTGCCCGTCAATTCACGGACAGAGCATAGAAGGATGCTCACGTACCTACTGGATAGTGAGAGCAGTGCCGGCAGGGACTTGTGTGATCTTGAAGCTCTTCATCGCCTTGCCCGTGTTCTTGACGGTGAACATGTGCCTATCACCACACCATCTCAGTCTCGCACCGAACATCGACCCAAACGTCAGGGGCAAACTCACAGGGCACAGAAAGGCGCAGTGTCGTCGGTGATCAGCTCCATTGGCGACACAACGACATCGGCGTGGATAGCCTTGAACACGTCAATAAGACCGGCGCCCAGCTGCGTCACCGTCTGGAGCGGTTCGCCTTCGGTGTGGCTCAATAGTAAGCGCTGCGCCGTCGACTTGAACAGGTTGCGCGCGCTGCGGCCGATGGCAGCAAACGTGCCGTGGACCTTGAACAGGAGCGCGGAGACACTCGCGATGGACGGCGTGGCCATCACCATTCCAGAGCGCACCGCAAAGCCATCGGGGGGAACAGGATGGATGTTGACTCATGGTGCGGTGACAGCAGGTTCGAAGACGAGGTTGTTCATGGGGCCGTAGGTGGGGAAGTCTGAGTCGGGGTTGGAAAGGCGAAGCTGGTGCCTGCCTGGGGGAAGGAGAGGGCAACGGGTGCACCAGCGGCGAACAGACTGGCGCGCTGTGTGGTTTTACATGAGCAGTTACAATGCGTATATCAGTTTGGGAGGGAAGAGATGACTTACGAATTCATCATCGGTGGCCTGGATCAGCGTAACCTGGAAGTCTGGAGTGGGCATGCATACCTTTGATAGGCACACTCAGATCCGCTCGGCTCTCCATCTCATCAGCAATGACAGTGTTGCCTCCCCGCTATCGCTCCATGAACTCGCGCGCGATGCTGTATATTGAGTGCACATTCTAGAGGATGATTGTTCTTGTGAATGGCTGGTATCGGACCAATTTGAATGTTCTGACCTTAGGGACAATAACGAGGACCGTCGATTCCATGCAGCTCATATTGATAATTGATGGGTAGCAGAGATAGGGGTGGTGAGAGCAGGAGAAGAGCAGATTCGGACAAACCGACCTGCATGGCTGTCGAGCAAACAGTCTGTAGTGACCGCATCCCCTCTGGCGCCTCTCAGTGCCAATCTGTCCACGTGGGGAGTTAAGCGCTTCAACATTGCCTGCTCTCCACCCAGTCGCACTTGATCGCACACCGTACCGTCAAATCTAGCAAAACTCGAGACGTCGTTTCTCCAGACTCCCGCCACGCTGGCATCATCTTTGATTCTCGGTGCCCTGAGCTCTCCTCACTTGGGCTCATGACTTATTCATGCAAATTTCCTTCACCCACACCTGCTCGATCAGTGCTCAGTTATGAACGTGTCTCCATGCACTGTTCACGGTTCAATCATTTGATTTGAGGATGCTCCGCATCTACCTCCCAAGCATATCCTGCTGTCGCGCTGAGGAGCAGCCCTCCCGCTCTTCGTCGCGCACTGTCTTCGTCACGGTGAACGTTCCGGCCTCTCCGACGTTCCTCACGACCACAGTTACCACCGGTGGCGCTCCAGGCCTGCCGACCGTCGGTGCGGTCATCCAGTCAAGGGGCTCGGATGTGCCAGTGGCAGTAATTGCGAGTGGTACCGCAGTGGGCGTAGTGCTTGCGCTTGTCGCTGTCATCGGCTGGACATGGTGGGGAAGGTGCATCAAGCGGAGGGCAGCCAAAGAACGGAAAGAAGCCGTGCGTCGAATATTCCTCTTGTGCTGGTCTTCGGTACTGACTGACTCGAACTTCTTCTCCCAGTTGGCGTTCTTGTAGGTCAGGGAAAATACGCGCAAGAACGCCTCCGGGCTGTCATACCCCGCGAGCCAGTACAGGCCCGCGTTCTCGATACGCGACTCGCACGGGCGCAAAGTCACTTTTGCATCCCATGGACCTGCCTCAAGTCAGTCGACTCCGCGGTACTGTAGAACTCAAGCCGAGTCTCTTCGGTAAGTGGCAAGACTAGTGGATGTTGGGAGAGTGCAACTAACGAACTCACAGAGGGAGAAAAATCCATTTCACCGGTCCCTACCCCTCGACCCCCAACGCCTTCTTCGCAGCCCAAGAACATGCCGAAGAAGCTGGAACCTGGGCTGCCTCCGCCCATTTCTCGTAGGAGTTCTCAGCGAGAGCGAGCTCCGATCTCCTTTGCACCTTCTGAGCGTTCTACGTACACCGAACACCGTCCCATCCTTCAACACGTTGTACAAGGGTTCATGGATCGAAGGTATGTCATTGATCCTGGCAGTCATTTTCGCCCATGGCTCCGTCGAGAACCCCTTCACGAGACGTCGATAAACACCACCGCTTCAGGTCTGCTTGGCGAATGCAAGTAGGCTGGTACGGGTACATCTGCGATGGCCTGTTGGGGTTTCTCATTGTCTCGCTTGTCCGCTCCGTATTCCCCCGCGCCCCACAATCCTGCTCTGAGACCATCTCAGGGGAGAGGAGAGGACCACCCGCTCTTCTCTCGCCCTGTCTTTCATGCACCTTTTAGTCATTGCCAAGCGTCTCGTGAGTTTACATTTTTGGCGAGAAGCATGATCGTTATTCCCCCTAAGGCGTGGGCTCGTTCGGCAAACTGTGTCACAAGCAGTGAACCGTGGAATGCCAACATGTCTTCGGCTATGGTATTTTCCGGTGCCTTTGGAAGAACAGAAAGTCAGACAGCTCCATAGGTTCCGGCGGGAGAATGGCCAACGTGCTGAGGACCTCACGGAGCCATTCTGGCACTCGCGCTGTGAACTTGATGATTTCACGCTGTGCGTCCCGCTTCTTCAATTCACACGGTGGTGCTTGCATGTTTGGTGCATGCGAGTTAGCTGACGGTCTCATGGATGGTTTAGCAGCGGCATCCGAGTGACCGGGAGAGCGGCAGATCAATATGTCTGTGTCCAGCATGACCTGCATCGTCTCCATCCTGTCGCACGAAGGGTCTAACCACGTCCTTCATGCGACAGAATGGAGACGACTGATCATGCATCGGATGGCTACACCCGGCCCTCACTTTGCTACTACCAGGCTCAATGCATTATGCAGACTGTTCTGCCACATCTCCTGCTGTGCGACCCGGGCTGGAAGCAGGTGTGCGAGGGGTTGCAGTGCGATCGTTGTCAGGGCATGGTCAGTCGCGAAGTTCTTGTCATGTGTGTCCAGCAGCTGTGTAATGGCGGAGCCGTCAGCTGTGAGGTCGGATTTCAAGTTAAGCAAGTGTTTTGATGGTTGGACTGACGATGAGGATCACAGCCGCGCGGATTGTCAAGAGTTCCTTCCAGGCTGGATGATATGCGAACACCTCCGTTTCGAGTTATCTGCAAGGTGTGGTGTGAGCGCCGAGCACGGAACCCAGGAGCGAATGGCGCACCGTTGCAATGTACGTGACCGGTAGCTTCCTCGCTGCATGTGTGAATGACCATGGTGCAGACAGCCCGAATGTTTGCAGCAAGCGTAGGCGGCATGACACGATGCAGCCCACTACGCACTCACCACTTTCATCGTTTGTAGCCGCAGAGATTGCCAAGGTAGGTTCTCGAACGATAGATGGAAGAGAGCATGCACTGATGCCTGTTTTGTCTAACAGTCTGTTGACGAATATCACAAGTACAACATGCAGAGTCGGAACCTGCCTGATTCAGCGGACGCCCAGAGTCTCACCAAGCTGCAGAACGAGACATTGTGTGCTTCTAGTGTTGACGATTAGGTATGTACACCATCAGCCCCCCTAGCTCTGTTCATGTTGTGCTGAGCTTAAGGAGCCGGTGCCTTCCCGGTGGTTCCTGTAGATCTTTGTCGATGTCTCATTATCGGAGAACATCTGTGGAACAATCGGAGTTCTGTCATGTCCTCCAAAGCGGAATGGTGTCCGGTCAGAACCAAGTTCAAGTTTGGTAACCATGCTCTTGTTTCTGCTCGCGAACGGCAAGTACGAACGAGAGTAGGTCATAGTTTCCAAGATAGACTCTTTGTTCACTATACACCCTGATATGTGTCGGTACAAAAAACATTGATGGCTCTGTTCTATTTGCTCTGTGTTATTCATGAGCTGAGATGCAGTGGCTTCATTCCCAGATTCCCTGCGTCTCAGAGCATACCGTCAAGTCCCTCCCGGGCGATCTCATCGGGTGTCCAGGGGATAGGCACGACCTCCTGAGTATAGGTGAGTAGAGAACTATGCATGAGCAATTTTATGACCTGGGGGCTCACCATCGTGTTGTCATTATCACGATCCACGATTAGGAAAAAGCGTTCAATTTGACCAGAGTGGGGAGGTTCGTCGAAGAATATTGTCGCGTGAGCGTTTCCAACTCTGTGAACTATTTGTACATTAGTACGTCAAGTATACTTCTCATATTGCTGCTGACTTACTATGGATGTAGTATATGTGGCCGTATCCTCCGATGCCACAGCAAACGAGGGTGCACGCCATGCACGACCGGAAGATGGCCTCGAGCATGTCACAGTGCGCAGGCGTGTATTGAGGAACGAGCAGTAGTCGCTGTTGCGGCATGGAGGGTAGCAGGTATCTGCAGGTACTTTACAAGCTGTCTTGTAGGCCAACCTGTTTGCCATTGCTGACTGGGTCATAAATGCCAGACAATGTCGAAGTTCAGATGAGCGCATACCAGACGGGAAGATTGCCTCTGGGCGGGCCACCACGCATTCACTGCCGTGTGATCGCCTGAGAGCTTAGTTTCCATGGTCCGTGTCTAGTACGAATATTCTCAGGGATCGTGAATCGCACTAACTCACATGCATGTGTCGCAGATTCCCGGAATGGTGGGATGGTTCCGCACATACACTGCATTTTTTCTGTGGAATGTTCGACTTAGCACTGCTGTGCGTTTCACTGTCTGAGTCTGGTGGGCAGACATGTGGAATTGTCATACAGCAACGTGCCTTTCGTAGAAGACAGTCGTCCTCACCCTCCGAAAGCAAGATATGCTCAACGGAATGGAGTATAAAACTTTCCCCTCTGTACATACACCGATTCAGTCTCTCCTCCAGTCAGACGTACCGACATGTCCGACTCTACCATTGAATCTGCGAAGACCAAGCTCTCTCACATGCTGAGAAGCTGGAAGGCCTTCTCCTTCGACGACGACCTGCTCAATTTTGAGCATACAGCTGCTTCTGTCGGTACTGAAGGCTCTCTTGTCGAGGCTAAACGCACCTCGAACGGCCAGTGGCTGGTGAGTTTTAGTCGGACGAAGCATTGCTGATTACTGAAGTGCATCTATCGCTTCAGCTTTGTAAGACTGGTGGGCAGTCTGCCGTCGAAGCTGTCTTCCATACAGCGGCTGTATGGAGGTGGAACTCACACCTTGAGACCGGGAATTTCGTACCGACAGGTGAAACGGCTCCAGCGCGCCTCTCGGAGTTCAAAATGTGAGTGTTCATGTCGGCTGAGAAGTTCATTGCTAACCTCGATATGTAACTAGCCAGTCGGTGCCGAGCAATATATGCCAAGTCGAGTATGTCATAAGTACTGAACACGACAAGTCCATATTTGATTGTCAGAAGGTGCGCTCTTGTTCGCCAGAGTCATGTTGCCTATTGACATTGCCGTTCCTCCAGAAATTCGAAACTGTTTTTGTCGGTGCGACTGGCTTTAATAAAGCCAACAAGCCTCGCCGTAATTGGCAGCTGGGCAGAGAGCCTTACACACGCAGCTTCACATTCACCTCCCAGATCTTTCAAAAGGTGAACAAGAACACCGGTGGAAATCTGTCGGAACCGTATAGGCTTCACCCGTGGGTCGCCAACATAGCAAAGTCCTCCGACTGGATGCCCAATCCAGAACGTCCTGGTGTTTACGACCTCACAAACTCGAAGTTGCTTGACATACTGGACGCTAACCCTCCGTATATTCGACGTGATGATCTAGTTTGGATGTCGTTCCGCATCCGGGTGATATTCGGCTCTGATTCATGGTTTCCCGCATTCATTCCTGTGGATGTGGTGCGCGTCGATGTTGTTCCAAGCCCTTTGCGCGAATTGCGGGATGAAGCGCTCGGTCAAGTTGTTGAAGTAGCACCTGTTAAGCGAAGTCTGAAGGCTGGTGGAACGTATGTCGTCAGTAAGTAAAGCGAATTAGTTTGAAACTATGTTATCTGAGCTGATTTCATTCGGGCAGGTGACGATTTCCCGATGGAGGATCAGCCGTTGGCCAAGTCTACAGCTTTAAATGCACATTCCGCCCAGTCGAACTCGCAGACGGAGGGCACGCTTTCAGGTGAGTATCAACTTATTTCACCGCCCGAGGGGTAGAATGTCTTGTTCACATCGTGTTCAGAAGTATGCGGGGAACAGGCACAGTCTTCTCCTGCAATCAGCGGCAAGATACAAGCGGGCCATTCTATTCGTCTCAATGTCTCGTCAGTTGCGAGCGAACATGCAGAAGGCAAGGAAGATAGCAAGAGTCTGCAAGACACAGTCAATCCCGCTCACGGCGAAAGTCTCAAAGAGGAGTCGAACAAGCCAGCAGATACGGATGGGCATCCTAATGATCGTACCGCGATGGTGTCCAGTCTGACTCCTGGCTCGTCGGTCGTTGGTGAGGATGCACCGGACAGCGTTGGTGAGTGAAGGTCGTCGTTAAGTCTGCCGGATGTATATCTCATAGTGCCGTCTCTCGAACATGTGCTTATTGCACTCAATATAGTCACCAAGGTGTGTGCTCATTCAATCGTCTCGTTATTTCCACAGAGCTAACAATACATATAGGATGATCTGACTGAGAAGAAGGTTGGGAAGGGAAAGAAACGACGTGCGGAGGACGAAGGGGATCACCCCGCAGCGGTCAATAGTATGAAGATCCAACGTCCTGGCAAATCTGCAGGTCGCAAGGGAACCGGGGTAGAGCGCATGTGATGATAGAGATAAGTGGGGGAATTTGTGATGTCAGTCGACGTTCACGTCCGTCATGGCGGTCGGGAAGGCATGGGGTACCAAAGGAGCTCGTCCAGAGTATCGGAAGAATGTATGAACGTAAAACTCTGCGAGTCTTTCCTCCGATTGTACAATCTCATTGGTGCGTTGAGAAATGGAGAACGGCGTTCCTTCACGGATAGTATGAGGGCAATGCGGCCAGACTGATACAACACGTCGGAGAGCTTCAAGAGCGTGTACTCGACGCTGGGGTGTCGGATGGTACAAGTCCGCACCTTGCACAGGCAGGGTGTGTATGGCATGTAGTCCCGGCGCGTTCTTGAACACTGCCTCCAAAAGTGTCTCGCGTTCAACTTCTGCCGTGCCCTGGTACGTCGTCGGCACAAGAAAGTGATCCAGAGCACGGAGTTCGTACCGGAAACCTAACTCGAACAGCTCCCATACGACCTGTTGACATAGAGGGGTTGTAGGCTGGGAGACATGGTGATCGAACCAGGCGATCGGCTGGAGACATTCGAGATCAAAGTGTGCGGAGTTGAATGCTTCTCCGAAGACAATCTCGAGCAGCTCCCGGCGTCTCGAAGTTCGTGTTCCGGTGGAGCTGGAATGATTATCCGCCCCTTGAGGTCCGTGTTCATTGAGAACATCTCGCCACCACTGTGGTGGGACATTCGTCACGCCGGAACCGCGAGACTGCAGAATGTATAGCCATCCGTGGCGCATGCGGAGCCAGTTCATGATATAGCGTTCTCTGCGGCTTGACGAGTTTACTAGCAGCGCGGGTTCGGGTACCCAGTAACCCCATGGAGCCCACTCAGTAGAAATCCTCACGTTAGTGTTCGAGCCGGGCTGACAATTGCCCACTCCAGTGGACCAGCCGGGCCCGACCGGGCATAATATATGCCCACATGTATGTACCGGCCGGGACGTAAACGCATTGACACTGACACATCCCGGCCGGGAACTGCTGCCTGCCCACTGCCATATCCCGGCCGGGAGAGTGTGTTATGGTAGTGCTGTAGTGTAGCAACATGAATGCAGCCTGGCTGCTGTGTAATTTCAGCCAGAGGACCAATTTACCCAGACAGGGTGGCAAGGTGCTCAGCCGGGTGCACCGGGTCGCTTGCATTAGCAGCATCCTGGATACAATCAGGGTGCACACACACCCTGAGCTGACTACCCAGACACTTTAATGCCCACCTCAGCTGGTCGCACAACCAGCCAAGAGCACACTCCATTCAGATAGAGCGGAAGATGTGTTCCTACCTCAAGCCGGGTGCACCGGGTCACCTCCAGCCGGGTGCACCGGGTCACCTCGAGCCGGGTGCGCCGGGTCGCTCGCACCAGCAGCACCTGGGATACAATCTGGGTGTGCACCTATCTTGAGCTAACTATCTGAATACCATAATGCCCTTTTGAGCCGGTTGCGCGACCAACCAAGAGCACACTTCGCCTATATAAAGAGAGAGATGTGCTTCTACCTCGAGCCGGGTGCACCGGCTCGGTCACACAAGCGGCACCTGGGATATAATCTGGGGGTTCCCACCCTGAGCTGACTACTTTGACACTTTCATGGCCTCCTAATCTGGTTGCACAACCAACCAAGAGCACACACCACCCAGATGGAGCAGGAGATGTGCTTCTACCTTGAGCCGGGTGCACCGGCTGCACAATCACTGCATATCTGCATATTTTTCCATATCACCATTATGTGAAGTTGCATCATATATCGTCAAAAAGATAAATACATACACTGGTTGTTCTACATCTGCTTTCTCTGGCTGGACTACATTTCTGGTAGTGCAGACAGTCCGGCCGGGATCTATACATTGCAATGCAGACAGCCCGGCCGGGATACATACGTTGCAATGCAGACAGTCCGGCCGGGATACATACATTGCAACGCAGACACTCCGGCCGGGGTACATACGTTGCAATGCAGACAGCCCGGCCGGGGTACATACATTGCAACGCAGACACTCCGGCCGGGGTACATACATTGCAATGCAGACAGCCCGGCCGGGGTACATACATTGCAATGCAGACACTCCGGTCGGGGTACATATGTTGCAACGCAGACACTCCGGCCGGGATAGCTACATTGCGATGCAGACAGCCCGGCCGGGTGTCCAGTGGTGCCATCTGTGTTTCCCGGCCGGGCCGAAGACATCATGACCCGGGTAGCCCGGCCGGGTGCACAGTGTCTGTACAGTAGTAGCCCAGCCGGGTATGCAGCATCCCCACAGTAACACCCCGACTGGGAAGACTGCATCTGTACTGAGGCATCCCGGCCAGGTGTACTCCATCTATACAGGAGTATTCCGGCCCAATAAACTATGTGTCTACAAGACTGGATAAGCAGAATCTATATATACATACTCTGCACAGACACTCCATTCAGTTATGGCTGTTGTTTGACCAACACCACTAACATCGTGTAGTTCAACATTATTTTACTTCCTTCCCAGCCCTCCGGCTGCATTTTGTTTACCCACAGCCTTGTGAATATGTCACAGTGTCACAGACTTGATTCATTTGCAGCTCATCAGGGCAAACCAATTTTTTCTGACTCCGCTTTTCACTACAATACGGAACCTTGTCCCAGCCTAACCAGGGCTGTTTGGCCCGACCATTCCACCCAGCCCGATTGACCCGCCCAGCCCGACTGACCCGCCCAGCCCAATTGGCCCGCCCAACCCGACCAACCCGCCCAGCCCAATTGATCCGCCCAGCCCAAATGACCCGCCCAGCCCGATTGCCCCGCCCCGCCCAGTCCACCTGCAGTTGCTGCATTCTCCTCTCTTAGTGAGTACAATCATATTTCCTCTTTGAGCTCTCAGTCACAAAGATCAATGTGTTGATCAACTCTGCTGCCTGCATCAAGCCTGTGACAGCATCAAGCCAGTTCTGTGCAAGATCCTTGGTGGTGCCTGCAAGCTGGAGGGTCTCAGAGATATTGACATGATAGCTGGTCACAGGGTGGTACTGCAAAGGGTTGGATTATGGAAAAGATTGCCTACAAACTTGCACTCACCACCCATGGATCAATGCTGCACCGCCAACTGGGCCATCCACTGCCCGGTCCGGCCTGTCCGGCCTGCCCGGCTTCATCAATGCATATTCACCATCAGTTCTGGTGAAGCAGGTAAAGACTACCACCTGTAGTTTCCAGTTTTGTATTACAAAACACCACAGATGTAGTGAAACTGTTGTATATTTTGGGGAGGTGTTTTGTTTAACTCTTCACCTTTGTAATAGCAGTGTTATTAGACACTGTAGCACAATACTGTTCTATAATCCCCTGTAAATCAGAGGCAGTTTTTGTATATCTATTGTATAACTGACTTATGTCAGCCTGATCAGATCTTTGTAAATCTGCTGTAGAACTGACCCATGTTAGGCTGATTAGATGGAAGAGATATCTCTTGCTCTACTTTGAGTTAACCAGGGCACCTATGCTCATGAGCAGAATGCCATCATGTAGAGATACATTAGGGCTAATGAACACATTTTTGTTCAGTGTGATACATGGGGTATTGGTGGAGATATAATGTATTTTGTCTTTGCAAAAAGTGGCCACTTTGTCTGGTCTATTGCTTAGGTACCCCTGGGTACCATCCAATGCCTCTACAACCATTGTGTAGGGATTAAGTAGGGCTTTCGAAAAATATATCATACACCCCAAACTGTCCACATTCACCCACCCTCTCCTCCTGACCCCCTTCCCATCAATCCCCTAATATATCCCTTGAGAGGCATTGGATCAGCTTGCAAATTTGAGAGTCTATATTAGGATCATAGTACAGCCCACTGTTAAAATATTACATGCCACTGCTGTCTACAACCTCCCAGTCATAGCAAACAATTTTGTGCATGGACATTAAATATCCTCTCTATATCTCAGCAACCAAATTACCAATTAGCAAGCAGTCTTTTGCAGTCTGTCAGTATGTAATGGAACTATATTCTCACCAACTTCCATTTCTCAGAGATGTCTGGATCTATCTGCATAATGCTATCAGTTGTGAACAGAGATAACCACTTGGTACCAGATCTAGTGTGCTGTACTTCTCCATATGTTCAGATAGGGGTCTGCTAAATGCTCTGTACTGAATGCAAAAAAAATCACGGAAAACGGTTGAGTACTTGTGGTGCTATGGCAAAAGATGTGCCCGGAGGCTGTTATGTGAATAGTACAGCTGCATGTGCTGTGCAGAATTCATCAAACACCATCCAGCACATCTTTTGCCATATCACCACAACTACTCAACCGTTTTTCATGATTTCTTTTGCATTCAATACAGAGCATTCAGGAGACTCCTATCTGAACATATGGTGGTGTACAGCACACTAGATCTAGTACTAAATGGTTATCTCTGTTCACCGCTGATAGCATTATGGAGATAGATCCACACATCTCTGGGAGCTATAAATTGGTAAATAGCCAGTGCTGTAGTATAGCAGCAGAGTGAAAAAAATTGCATATCAATTGGTGGTCAGACTGCGAAGATATAGGGGAAATATTCAACGTGCATGCACAAAATTGTTTGCTATAACTGGGAGGTTGTAGACAGCAGTGGCATGTAATATTTTAATAGTGGGCTGTACTATGATCCTAATATAGACTCTCAAATTTGCAAGCTGATCCAATGCCTCTAAAGGGATATATTAGGGGATTGATGGGAAGGGGGTCAGGAGGAGAGGGTGGGTGAATGTGGACAGTTTGGGGTGTATGATATATTTTTCGAAAGCCCTACTTAATCCCTACACAATGGTTGTAGAGGCATTGGATGGTACCCAGGGGCACCTAAGCAATAGACCAGACAAAGTGGCCACTTTTTGCAAAAACAAAATACATTATATCTCCACCAATATCCCATGTATCACACTGAACAAAAATGTGTTCATTAGCCCTAATGTATCTCTACATGATGGCATTCTGCTCATGAGCATAGGTGCCCTGGTTATCTCAAAGTAGAGCAAGAGATACCAATTGTCCGGTTCCGGCTCAACCGGTGGCACCGGCTTATTTGGATGCACTATCGCAGATGGTCAATTTGGGGGGTTTAACTGGATTCCTGCAGATAGATAATTACTCTAGGGATTGCTCTGGTTAGAATGCTTCCACTCCTCACTTCAGCCGCTGCTCTCCGGGCTGGCTGGTCCGTCCGGCACAAAACAGAGACTATCCAGGCCGCTCAACCCGGAGATCATTACCCATCATCTGTGGCTACCAGTGGGGGGTCAGGTGTGCCAGTTAATGTCTCATCAACAGATTTTACATCTATTCAGATTAAGAAACCCTTCATTACAACTGCTTTCCCAGATGATAGGTCACCTGTCTCGCAGACCGGCTCATGCGGGTCATCCGGTATTGCCACTGAATACAGCCCTGGAGGAATCTTAGATGTCACCATGGACCCTTTCCACTTTCTACACAACAGAAAGCAGGCGTGAAAGCAAGTACTCCAGACACATGGCCACCAGCACACCTTGTCTTCACATGTCTCTATTTGTCAATGACAGAATTACAATAATGTGCTTGTAGAGACAATCACATAAGATGTGTGAACAGTGATGATGTCGGAGTATGTGTGATGTGTAAGAGATGATGTTGTGATTTTTGTGCAGCAAGACCGGTGAGTGCTGTCATTTTAACACCAACCAAGAAACAACCTGTATCTGACCTGGGTGGTTGCACCGGTGCACCCGGCTCAAGTTAGGAGCACATCTCAAACTCCATCTGGATAGAGTATGCTCTTGGTTGGTCACGCAACTAACTTCAAAGGGCATTTTGGTTTTTTGATAATGAGTCCTGAGTGGGTGCACACCCCAATCATATCTCATGTGCCGCTGGTGCAAGCAAGCCGGTGCACCCGGCTTGAGGTAGGTGCACATCCTGTACTCCATCTAGGTGGAGCAAACCGGCTTGGGAGGCCCGTGCAGTGTTTGGGTAATTAGTATATAATGAGTGCACACCCAGATCATACCCTGGACACCCCAAGTGTGAGCGAGCCGGTGCACCCGGTTTGAGATAGAAGCACACCTTTTGCTCCATCTGGATAGAGCCTGCTCCTGGTCAGTCACAAAAGAAGCTTGGGTGGGCATTTTGGTGTCTGGACAACCAGTCCTGGCTGGATGCACATCAAGATTGTATCTCAGGAGCCGCTGATACGTGTAAGCCGGTGCACCCAGCTCGAGGTAGGTGCACATCTCCTGCTTCATCTCAGCAGATTCTGATCTAGATATGCTGTGCCACCCACTCTCTACACCCTCCATGATATTTGGTAATTTTGCCAGACCCCATGGAGAACTAGGGCAAACTCCATGCCCTGGGTTAGATTTGGAAGCCGACTGGTGCAACCCACCCAATTGTGCGAAACATGAAGTACATTACTAACAGCGGCAACAATGTAGAGTCAACCATATTATGGCACCATTGCGTATGATGGAGTGAGAGATCATTAGACTACAGAGCTCCAACCGCAGCTACCGGGCGGTCTGCATTGCAATGTATATATCCTGGCCGGGCTGCCCGCATTGCAACATATGTACCCCGGCCGGGCTGCCCGCATTGCAACGTATGTACCCCGGCCGGGCTGTCTGGACTGCCAGGAATGTAGTCCAGCCAGAGCAAGCAACTGTGGGACAACCAATATATGTGTTTACCTCCTCAACAACATCTGATGCAACTTGACATAATGTTCAGATGGAAAAATGTGTAGATATGCAGTGACTGACCAAGCCGGCGGAGCCGGCTTGAGGTAGGAGCACATCTCTTGCTCCATCTGGCCAAATCCCGCCCTGGTGTCTTGTGAACATAGCTGTATATAGCATTACAGTGTATGGGTAGTCAGCTCAAGACTGGTGTACACCCAGATCGTATGCCAGGTGCTGCTGGCGGGAGCAAGCCGGTCAACCCGGCTCAAGGTAGAAGCACATCTCGTGCTCCATCCGGGCAGAGTTTGCCGTTGGTTCACTGTGCAACCAGCTTGGGGAGGCATTATGGTGTCTGGGTGGTCAGCTCAGGGTGGGCGCAGGCCCAGATCGTATCACGGGTGCCACTGGTGTGAGCAAGCCGGTGCGCCCGGCTCGAGATAGGAGCACATCTCTCTTTCCATTTGGGCAGAGTGTGCTGTCGGTTTGCTCCGCAACCAATTAAGGAAGGCATCACGGTGTCTGGGTGGTCAGCTCAGGGTGGGCGCAGGCCCAGATCATATCCCGAATGCCACTGGTGTGAGCAAGCCGGTCGACCCGGCTCAAGGTAAGAGTACATCTCGTGCTCCATCCAGGCAGAGTTTGCTGTCGGTTTGCTGTGCAACTGGCTTGGGGAGGCATTACGGTGTCTGGGTGGTCAGCTCAGGGTGGGCGCAGGCCCAGATCGTATCACGGGTGCCACTGGTCTGGCCAAGCCGGTGGACCCGGCTTGACGTAGGAGCACATCTCTCGCCCCATCCGGGCAGAGTTTGTTGTCGGTTTGCTATGCAGCCAGCTTGAGGAGGCATTATGGTGTCTGGGTAGTCACCTCAGGGTTGGCGCACTCTCAGATCGTAGTCTGGGTGCCGCTGGTGTGAGCAAGCCGGTCGACCCGGCTCGAGGTCGGTGCACATCTCCTGCTTCATCTCAGCAGATTCTGATCTAGATATGCTGTGCCACCCACTCTCTACACCCTCCATGATATTTGGTAATTTTGCCAGACCCCATGGAGAACTAGGGCAAACTCCATGCCCTGGGTTAGATTTGGAAGCCGGCTGGTGCAACCCACCCAATTGTGCGAAACATGAAGTACATTACTAACAGCGGCAACAATGTAGAGTCAACCATATCATGGCACCATTGCGTATAATGGAGTGAGAGATCATTAGACTACAGAGCTCCAACCGCAGCTACTAGGCAGCTGAACATGTCGCCTTGAGACAGTACAGATACAAGTCGTCATTAAGTACACGGTGTGCTGTCCCTCTGTATGCCTGCTGCTATGCTGCTGTATGCCCATAACTATACTATGCATGCTTAAGATACTGTCCCAGACTCTCATCGTATCCAGTCAATGTGTGCCAAAGTTGAGTGCTCTGACCCGGACCAACCGGTTTTGACCGCATTCCTGGTGACCCCGCACCGGCCGGTTCATTTGACTGCAATATGGCAAAACACCCCGGCCGCATCACTCCAGTGCCATAGAAATGGTCCCGGCCGGGCCCGGCTGGTCCACTGGAGTGGGCAATTGTCAGCCCGGCTCATACACTACAGTGAGGTATTTCTACTGAAGTATGTGCCCCATGTCTCTGCAGAAGGACGGGCAGGTGCAGTTCGGGCCATCTGCGCTACGGTCCGCATAGCATAGACCCATGATGGTAGGGTAGCTGGCATCCATTCATGGATGATATCGACGAACTTATCTCTACCCCGCACATGTGTCGGTGAGATAGCGGGATCTGTCAACATGCACACGAGTCAGCGCCCAGTTCCCATCCGCATTGCAACGTGCTACTCACAGGGACGGCGCTGCCGTTGGCGAGCTTCGTGTGGTGCCGGAAGCTGAGGTTGGGGGCGCGTGTTCCGCTTATGCTCTCTCTGAGAGCGAGGTGCCGCGTAGCCTTCATTGGGACTCATTACAAACAGAGGTGCATGGGAGAGTTCGCGGTACTGCTGCACTGAGCGACATGTCACTTGAAGATGGTGAGAACCAGCGATTCCCATGTAGATGGGGGCCTGCGAAACGTCCATGGGAATGTTACAGATTGCGCGGGAGACGTGTGGAACGACCTCATGGAGAAGTCTAGCGTGGGACGGAATTGTGTTTGCTTGTCGCATGAACCACACCGGAATGCCTGCGTCGAATAGCATTTGTACCACAGTGGGAGAAGTAGTGAACGCCCCCATGAGGTGCGAAAGCACATGTTGTCCTTGTGCAAGCGATGGTGGCGTTCGGATGGTAACCAGTCTGGCGTAAGTCATGAAAGCGTGGCACATTAGCCAGTATCTTTGTAGCTCCGCACACTGCATCCTCGCGTCAGAGAGGGTAGCAGCAAAGTGTATGAGGCGATCGCAAGCTCGTTTCATCAATCGCTCTAGGCGGGACAGGGTGGTGGTAGATGACGGTGGGAAGGTTGGCTGGGATTGGAACGCCGCGACTTGACTGGAAGTCGTCAGGACGAGGTCATGGAGGGGGGATGTGTATGATGACTTCAGGTATCCTAGTGTCTTGATCACAGACCCCTCAATCGGAGCGAAATCATCCTGACAAGGAATGGACCACATGAAATAATAGGGGTGGTTGTCGGGAGGTCTTCTGTAGATGGCCGCGAGGTATTCAAAGCCGTCACTGAAGATCTGGGGATGTTGGATAGGATCTAGAGTGCCGTAGCGTGCATCCTTCATGAGTGACATAGTAACGATACCGATGTATGGTTGGGGTATGTAGTTCATGTTCGGACTGGTGACAACCCAATCAACGCCCTCGAGCCCTCTGATCTGCGTGGTGACTTGGCCGTCGTACCAAGCCAAAGGTCCTTGCCCTATGCAGAGATGTCACCAACGGCACGTCAGATCATTCACTTCTCAGAGCTCACCGGCTTTGTGATGAACGTTCTCGGGGTCAGTCTTGTTGTCCCTCGACATCTTGTGATCGCGCGATGTAGGATAGCCTGTGCTACTTCTGCAGGGATGCACCGGCAACGCACGCAACAGTACGTTGCAGGTAACGGAGGACTTAACAGTCGTTCCGTGATTGAAGAGTGTGGATCGATAGTTATAGGAGTCGATTTTCTAGAGAGGAGATGGACACGGAGAGTGGGCAGTAGTCATAGTCAAAGTACGCGCCTCGCACGGAGGATTGGGCATTAACATCTATGGTTAGGGTTCCAAATACGTCATGCCCATAACACAGCGTTGCGTCTTGTGTCTTGGCGGGTAGAAGCAGAGTAGAATTCAACCTAGGTAGGCACTTCAGCAACATCTATCATGTCTTCATTTGATGAAACCATTACATGTAATCTGAGAGAGCGGTCGCTCTTTTGTTCGGAGCTGTTGCGTGCCATGACTACGCAATTTAGATAGCATTAGTTACGCGCTAGAATGCATCCCGTTTCCCTTCCAGGAGCCAACACCATATTGGCGTCGATGTTCGCCCTCATCTCGTACCCTGCAGCCGTCAGCGTTTGTATTTGTTCTTCTGCAGATCTTGCCACACTCCGAGTCGTGTGCCAGCCCATCACAGGTCGGTTCCTCCTAGCACAAAACGTGGATTGCTGTAGATAAACTCACAGTGCATCGCGGTTACAGCAAGCCCTGCCTGGGGCATATAACACCTAAACGAGACGGCACAGGTTGGAAACATCGATGTCACATTTGAACCACTCAACTTGTCGAAACGCTATGGTACACTGGTTAGATCAGTCCGTTTAAGACGTACGATGGGACATACGAAGACGTTCTCCAAGCGCAATAACAGAACATCATCTTTAAACAGAACATCATCTTTGGTTGCCTGCGCGTCTCGGTCGGCGAGATATTCGGGCTGTCGAGCAAGAAGCCGCCAGTTTTCCGGACTTGCCGTGAAAGAACTGGCGCGCGAGGCCACAGACGAGGCACGATAAGCGAAGGCGCCCTGGTCCCGAGCGCGCTCCGTCTTTGACAGGCCGCGCCTGAGACGAAGAAGGAAGGTTGGATGCCGAAAGCAGTGATAGGAACAGAGTGAAAGCTCGGAGAATGGGGAGTATGTGGAGGACGTGGAGGGACATGAGGCGGAAGACGAAGTCGAGATCGTGGAGGAGACTGCACCCTTAGGAACTGGCAGCAAGAAGGTGAGTATCCATTCGTGCCGTCGGGCACATTGATGCTCACCTGGCCGCGTTAACACTTAACGAACGGGGTCGCCTGTCAACTGCAGAGCGCGTGGACAAGCACCGCAAAACAATCTTTGAGCATATTGAACATGCACGTCGGCCTCTTGCTGGTGATGTCGTAGCCCTGCTCGAGCCGACATATTCAAAACCACGGGGGATTACATAGACGAGAGATCGAACTCACTAATGGAGGGATGCTTTGAGATCGGCATCACAACCTGCCTCTGCGACAGGTTCGGATCCGCTTTGGAATACGGCGCGCTCGGCCACTGCCTCTTGATCCAGTCTTGCTGCCCTCTCAACTTTCCTCCCGAAGTCGTGCCAGTGAACTCTTGCAGCTGGACATTGTTTGGCTCTTTGCTCCTCACCGGCTTCTCCCTCTACGCGAGATCAACGAGACGCTGCGGTGGGCATTGCTGCTTGGAGTTCTTCGACTTGAACTCCAGCGCCGCCGTCCTCTCAGGCTCATACGAGATCACTGTCAGCTGCGCGTCAATTCTGCTCTGGCAGTTGTTTGCGCGCTGCAGGAGTCACTCCGTCAGTCCTTGATGTTGCTTGATGTAACCAGTGGCGGAAGTTGGTGATGAGGTTACCGGTATGTTGAGTTCTTTGACTCGGACACCATCACTTGTTCGGTAAAGCCAGTGAATCTGCACGACTGTCAGATAACACACTGCGGAAATTGCAGGATCCACGATCAGGACATACCTAGATATCTATTCCTATCGCTGGTCATGAGGAGCGGTGTACTTGGATCCATGAGCGTCCTTGCTTGGAATGACGCTGGTTGCGGATGAGCTCGATGGGCGGGCTGGGCGGAGAGCTTCTATTCACACGGGGTGCACGTGATTCCTTGTCGTCTAAGCCGCTGATTGCCTCTTTCCTTGACAGTGTCTACCATACAGCCAACACACCGGAGCCCGATGCCTTTCAACGTCAAGACTACCGTAAACTGCCTTTAAGTTGCCAGCCACGTTGCCGCTCACGCTACGGGCTCCATGTGTGTAACACCCTCGCGGACTTCTCCGACCGGGACGTCCCTGGGCCCTTCCTGTAAGCCTGCAGACGGCAGACACCCCAGGTTGACCTTCTAACAATCATGCAGCCTCCAGCCAGACTCAGATCTCTGAGGAAATTCGTTCCACACTCACCTCTCTGGCAATGATGCTGCTTTGTCATATCTTCCGTCTCCCTGCCATCAATACAGCCCTCTGCCCGTGTTCTCTTGACTCGCACCGAAGCAGAACCCACACTAGGCTGTCAATTCCAGTCTTTGGTGCTGACAACGATTCACTGCCAGTCATCTTCAGTTATGAGACGAAGATGTCATGGACGAGCGTCCTTCCAACCTTGCTCAGGTTGGCAGAGGGCCTGGTCCCCTGGTGCGTACTGTCGTACTTTTTACCCACCGCCTGATCCTTGTTCCAACCTATGTCGCCTCTCTGTCACCATAGATGATTAGGCTTCCCTGCTTCCAGGCCGTAAACACACAAGAGAAAGCGAAAGCTTCGCAGACCCCGATCGCACGTTCCGACTGACTAGTGCCGCCCTTACGACGGTCTCCTAGCGTTCTCAAGCTTGTCGCGACTCTCGTCAACTATGGCGTAGGCGTCAACTTCTGCAACATGTCCCGAATGCCGTTGTCCAATCTGGAGGCCAAGAAGCCCAACTCTGTTCTGGACAATTCGGTTTGATCCAGACTGGCGACTAGACGTACTGCCTCTTCTGTCAGCCTTCCGCCCCATGACCGTCCTTCTGCTCATCGACCTCCGTAAATGAATCCGTCACTCCTCGTCTATTATGGCGGCGCAGTCCAGATCCCCTACCCCCGGCCTCATAACCACTGAGAAAACTACCCGCTTACGACATTCACCCGTCGCCCCCAGCTGCCCTCATGTCAAAAGTAAAATCCTAGCTTCGCCTCGAGCGATATGTCCTGCGCATCACCCATCAAGGTCTCCGTCAACCGCATCGCGTTCTTCACAGGGGCCGGCCATGGCATCGGCCGCTGCATTGCATGCCGCATCGCGCGCGATGGCTACGACGTCTTCATCGCCGACATCCCAGCTGGAAAACCGAAGGTGGACGACGTTATCCCTGAGATCAAGTCGTACAGCCGGAAGGCCATTGGCGTGATCGCAGGTGAGCTTGTACTCGCACGTTCCACTTAGCGTCCCGTCAGCTGAACGAAGCTGGATACCACGCGCTGCGTACACGTACATCAGATGTCCACGAGGTGAAGCAGATCAAGGCAGCCATCGGGGAGACCGTTGAGAAGCTCGGTCCCAGGCTGTTCGTTAGTGTCGCCAATGCGGGCGTGACCCAGGTCCGGCCGCTTCTCGGGTGCACGCCCGAGAACGTATTTCCTTGCACTTTGCATCCGTTGCTGTGTGTCTGATGCACGCGCTAGGTTCATGGAGAACAAAATCAGGATCAACCTCGTCGGATTGATGAACACGCACATCTTCGCTGCGAAGTAGATGGTCAAGGAGGGCTCAGGAGGACGCATCGTCGGCACCGGCTCCATCGCGTCCTACCCCAACGCTGAGGACCTTGGCCCGTACGGTGCGACCAAGTCCGCTGTTCGGGGCTTCACCGAGGCTGCGGGGAAGAAGTGGGCGCAATACGGCATCCGGGTGAATGGTGAGTGTACCTCACCGGTCCTGTACCTGGGCTTTGAATCTCACAATGGCAGGCTCTCCAGCGTACGGCCCTGGTATTGTTGACATGCCAATGTGGGATCACATCGACCGCGAGTTCGCGGGTATTGTAGGTACATTACCTTCGAGGGCGGTGTGTACTACTCAGCTGACCTGCAAAGTAGGAGGGCATATCGATCGGCGGGGCAAAAGCGAAGTGCGTGGAGCAGACATCAAGCTCGGGCACATTCAGGAGCCTGAGAATGTCGCGAAGCTCGTCTCTTTTCTAGTCTCCGCCAAAGGCGAGTACATCACCAGCCAAACGATCAAGACGTGTGGTTGCGCTTCACTATAACCTATCGCGGGTTATGATATGCCTGGATATATGGACTGACTCGCATTCTGTTTTTTACGCGGTGTGGCTAGGGGCGAGGTCGGCGTGCCTGCGACGTTATTCTGACTTTCCCTGGGCACGGAAACTCTTTTTGGGCTTAACAGATGGAGGGTCTGGCGAGCTTTACGGGCAACTTGCGGCGGTGAGTTTCAACTGCTTCAGTGCACTACGGCACCAAACGCGCAAAGGGGACATGGGTGAGCGACTTTAGCAGTCGAGAACACGGTATTGCCTGGTGGAAACTCTCTGCGTCCGAGACCGTACATTCCATTTCTCTCAGTGTCGATCTTCTAGTCCCATTGCTGACCATATACTACACAGAATCTCGAGCAATCAGCTGCCCTCACTAGCGACATATTGATTCACATCTTCACACATTTTGCCTATACCCTCGTTGGCTCGTGTCCAGATTTAAGCTCAAGTCTTCACCATATCAATAGCCTTCGCCGCATCGAAGAACTGACCCTCGAGCCGTGTGAGCTTGAACCGCGCCCGCTGCTGCTCCTTGTCTTCGTCCGGGACGCCACGGCGGATGAGGCTGAACCCGCCCGACACGTTCTTGCACGTGTTCGGTACCCAAAGTCGCTGTCCACAAACAAGCGGAGCTCCTCCCCGTGGATGAAGATCGGGTCCTCGCATATGCGCATGAGCCAGCGCTGGAGCGGACTGCATGGCGACAGGTCGAGGGGGTGGAACACTGAGGAGAGAAGAACTTGAACTGGGCTGCAGCATGAGAAGATAGCGAGAACGAATGATGAAGTGCATATCATGAGGACTGGAAGCGCCAGTTGAGTCAGTTACATAGATAACACGGTACAGATATTGTACATCGACAGAATATCAAAGACTCAGTTCAACTGTATGTGCCCAACTCCATTCGTCAGATCTGTCATCACCTCATCTTCGACGGGCGGCTCCATTGTTTTCTCGATTACAATCGAATCTTCTCGCCTCCGATTGTCTGCATTAAGGAGTGTCTTGCGGACTTGCATGTGTCCTTCGATGTTCTGATTTTCAAGGTGTTAGTATTCGTCAGTCTGAATATGTTCTGCAAACAAACTGTCACTTACTTTGATATGATTCACAATACGAATCATCTGACACCAGGGGCTGAGATTAACGCGGGTTGAAATGGGTGACTGATTGACCATTGTCCGGGCATAATTCAGTAGCCAGTCGCTGGCACAATGCAGAACGATTGGACTTGTGGCGTCGCAAGGGATCGTGTACGTCCAAGGTGGAGCAAGATTTGTGATCTTTGCTGTGTCGCGATGCTCCTCTAGTTTGATTGAATAGAAACCGGAATCTGCATATGCTGAGCCGATACTGATGAAAAGGGAGTATATATGCGCTTTGTTGCCGGCGTAAACAACATTCTGTATTCAAGAGTGTTAGTACGGAAGTATGCAGTTAATAATGACGACTGAGGACTTGCCTGTTTGACTGTATGTAGTGTTAACTGCAACAGTTGCTGAGGGTTATAATTGATGGTCGGGGACTCGGTGGTGTGTAAAAGAGCATCGACCAACCCATTGACGGACAGGAATCTGCCAATCTGACTGTCATGCTGGACTGATGCATCATCAAAACATGGTGAGATGGCTGTCATAGTCAGGTTCAGGTTGACGTCTCCAAAGTAGGCGCAGGGTAGGGAGGTTGATAGGATGCTGCAGTCCAGCAGTAGGCGGTTAATATCTGAGATACAGCACTGGCATGATAGGGCATCAGTATTGTTATTCCCACTCGGTCAAGTTGCCTTCGCACGACGGTATGCAGATTAAGAGAAGGGTGAAGTGCTTCCTCTCATGGTTGCTATGTGTCCCCAGGTATTATAATCTCGTTCACACCAGATGCAAACTGTGGGATCCAGTGTGAAATATATGCTCACACTGGTGGCAGAGGTGCGACATTAATATTTCTCACTGGTGAGAACATTTCCCACA
Organism: Earliella scabrosa; assembly: GCA_022605405.1. Classification (NCBI taxonomy): domain Eukaryota; kingdom Fungi; phylum Basidiomycota; class Agaricomycetes; order Polyporales; family Polyporaceae; genus Earliella; species Earliella scabrosa. Next base: position 1,867,240 of record JABYQQ010000008.1, read on the forward strand.
TGGTGAGTGCGTGAGTGCACATTATTGGATCCATTCAGTTTGCACAACCCACTACTTTGCGTGGTCACCTGTCATCGTGTGTCTAGTGAAGCGCTGCCTGCACGTCGGTCTATTTATCCTGCAGGTGGCAGGCTACCCCATTACTCTTGTCTTCCTTCCTGCTGCACATCATTCACTGCTCTTGGCAGTCTATCTGTCTCTAACCATCATGTCAATGTACATGTCAACTGTAACATGTGAGCATTTCCTGTCTTCATCGTAATGGTTTGGGGTGTTCATAGAGAAAAATCATTTGTCAGCATCTCTTGAAATCGCTCACACATCTCAAATGTCGTCAAGTCTTTTGCATGAACCGGGGCACCAAAATCCTGCCGACATGAACACAGATGCAGTGTGTGCTGAGACTATTGTGCCTACTCCTGGTATGTTCTTCAATTTTGAATCATCAGTGTAAATTGAATACTGATTGTTTATGTCTATTCATGGGGTCTATTTTAAACAATGGGTTGAATCCAATATGCTGCACACTTGTCACCTATATGTCACCTATATGTTGCCTTCATACTGCCTATTGTTGTCTGATTGTTGCCTATATGTTGTATTGACCATGGTCATTGTGACAATCCATTTATGTTATGGTTACAACATTGTGCCATTTTACAGTCATTTCCACGCAGATGCCACCCTTAAGTCTTGAGGCCTATATGATCGTGTTATATCAAGGGCAAATATATAAAACCCGCCGCGTCATTTCCTGTGCACAAGTAAATGCTATTTTCAAGTTTAAATGTGTACTGAGACTGGCAAAAGGACAGAGCTTAGCAGTAGGTGATGCCATCTTTAAGTGTTCTGCTTCTGATATTGTGAATATTTATAATCACTGGAAAGCAACAGAGTTGAGACAAATTGCTGTTGAACATGGTATTTCTGGTACATATGACATGTCTGTTGACACATTGAAACATCATCTCAGTCTACACCATTGTAGTACATACTGTGGCTCGTATGACTATGTTTTCAGTATGTTGAAGAAAGTTCGTCCATGCAAACCTGCTTCTTCTCGCCTGTCAGAAACAAGAAGCAAACCTGCGGTTTCTATAACATCACAGCTACAAGACCCAAGTGTCTCACAGTCTGCCTTCAATAATGGACCTCAAAATGATCATGACAATAACAATGCAAGCTCATCCAGTGTAAATGATATCCCAGAGTATTTACAACATGCAAGTGATGGTTTGAAACAGGCTATACTGAAGGAGTGGGAGCATGCCATGTCAGTTGAGCAGTTAACTCAGCTAGTTTGTGCGGTGTGTGCACGTATGGTTGATCGAGAGAAAATTGTCATTGTCAATCCAAGAAAGATAAACCTGCACTTGCTACAAAACAATAATCTTCCAAGACATTTGAAGCCAACAAGCTATGCATTTGATATATATGATCAAGCAATACTGCACCCAAGAGGTATGACACGCACTGACATCAAAGCTGATTTACAGGTATGCAAAGAGTGCTCTCGAGATTTGAAAAAACGTCAACGTATGCCTAAATATGCACTTGCAAACTGGCTATATTATGCTCATGACAGACTGCCAGAAGATGTACATACAGCATTCAAAGAGGCGACATGGACCGAGAAGGTGCTGATTTCACGTGCACGGGCTAGTCGTATATCCTTTCGATTTAGCTCCAAGCCAGGACACCAGTTGTATGGCAGTGATCCAAGAGTTTCCCAGCGCTACACCCGTGGCAATGTGGCCATTCATCCTCAAGATGCAACTCATCTTAATGATGCTCTGCCCCCTTCGACTGAAGTAGTCAGAGATATGATATGCGCTGTATTTATAAGTGGTCACACCAAAGTTACTGAGGAGAATATCAGAGATTTACAGCCAGAGCCAATGCTTGCACGTAAATCACGACTAAAGTGCATGATTGATTTTTTGCTGTCCAGTAACATCCACTATGCACCCGGTGGTCAATTTCGTGGATACAGCCAGCAAAATATGAATGCATTATTTGACCGTGAAATGTTGGCAACGGACGCATGCATTCCCTGTGGTATTGAAATTGGATGTCTACAAGACAATGATGCTGTAGATGCTGCCACATCAGGCTATGTCCCAGGAGAAGAGACAGGACCACCTGAAGGCAGTTCAGATATGTTGATGGATAGTATTGGTTATTTGCATAGTGATGAAACACCTTTGAACACTACTCAAATGAAAGTGCATGCACTCAAACACTGTTTAAGTGGTGGCAACTTTGTACAATCGCGAACAGGTAGCCAATTCATTGCTGACTTTGAAAATCCATCACTTCTCACTTGGCTGTTTCCATATCTAGACCCATGGGGCATTGGCGGCTTTTTTGATCCTCGACGAACACGGCCGCTTACACTTGATGAGCAGTTGAAGTATTTGCTTACTGTATGTGATTCATCATTTCGAAAAGATCCAGACTTTGCATTTGTATATTACAACATTCGGCAAAAAAAAGCTGTCTTTGATTCAGTGAGATTCCGTGTTCCAGCATCACAGCGTGAACATATTGTTGGTCAACTCCTGGCACTAAATCTTACTACTCTTGATGCTCTATATGAAAAATATAAACACAACCCACTGTATCAGCCAGAAAGTCAGGAGGAGAAGGATATGTTGGCTTTATTGGCAAGAGTGAATGCTATTTCACATGATTTGCCTGGAACCAACGGCTATAAAACTGCACTTCGAAATCAAATACGTTCTCTTATTAACTACAAAGGCACACCTACTTTATTTGTCACACTCAATCCATCTGATGTTCATAATCCTATTGTTGCACTACTTGCAGGACAAGAAGTAACGGTAGATCATGCAACACGGGGTGAAGAGCTGGCTCAGTGGCAAAGAAAGCTCATTGCAGCACAAAATCCAGATGCCTGCGCCAGGTTTTTTCACAAAATAATATCAGGGTTCATACATACTGTACTGCGTTATGGACGTCCAGGCAGAGGTCTTTTTGGTAGATGTACTGGATATTATGGCACAGTAGAGGCACAGGGACGTGGAACACTACATTGTCATATGCTCATTTGGCTTGAGGGACATCCATCACCACAGAAGCTGCGAGATATGATGGCTGAATCCAATGAATACCAACAAGCCATGTTTTCTTGGCTGGAGTCAATTATTAAATGTGAGCTTCTCAGCACTACTGATGTGGTGGAAGAGTCAAATGGATGTCCACTGCCACGGCCGGAAATGAATAGTACATTGCCACATCCAGGAACACGCACTGCACCATCTATTGAAGCTTTTGCTGATCCAGAACAATTCAGGTTGGCTTGTGATTTGTTTGTTGATGACCTTGTCAAGGCCTACAACTGGCATGAACACCAGAGCACTTGTTTCAAATATACATCACCAGGACAGATTCCAAAAGACCCAAAAGAGCGAGATGCACTATGTCGTATGCGCATGGATGGAGTAACACGTGCCTTCACTACTCTAGACAGTGAAACTGGTTCCATACTGCTGCGACGGTGGCATCCTCGTATAACTAATTTCAATGACTTTGTTATTTTTCTTATCAAATCAAACATGGACATCAAATTTATTGGATCAGGAGAAGCAGCAAAAGCACTTGTTTATTACATTACTGACTACATCACCAAAGCATCAGTTTCCACCCATGTTGGTCTTGCAGCACTGACTTATGCTATTAAAAAAACTAATGAAGCCATGGCACATATGAATGATGATCAGGAGAGAATTACCCGTAGTGCACTTACAGCAACTATCAATCGGATGATGTCTCGTCAAGAGATTTCACACCAACAGGTTATGAGCTATCTGGTTGGAAACGGTGATGCTTACAGCAGCCATACTTTCAAGCTACTTCATTGGCGTGCCTTTGACCGACTATTTGCACAGCATGAAAACATCAATTCTGCAGATAGTGGCACATCTACAGATGCAGATACCAATAACTCTATGGCATTTACTGGAGATATTGAAATGCGCACTGAAACACTTCCTGTAGAGGGGTCTGCCGACATATCTATGGATGATGATGATGCGGATGAGCAAGTGACATTGACTCTTGGACCTGGATCTATTGGAGCCGTTAATCAGCAGCAAGACTATATGTTCCGCCCTACCACAGAGCCATTTGAACATATGTGTCTTTATCAATTTGTGGGCTCTGTTGAAAAAATAGCAAAGTGTCGTACCGCACATGTAGAGCACAATGAAAATGAAGAGGAAAACATTGCCACATTCTCAAGTGCTCAAGCACGAGGAATGTTCAGCTCAAATCTACACACACAGTTCAAAACACATGTTCTAAGACGGCGTGTAGATTTTGCTGTTCCTGTTATTTTGGGTGACCGTATACCCCGATCAGATCGTACCAATGAAGAAAGGGAAAAATGGGCACGCATTATGCTAATTCTTTTTGTTCCATGGCGACAGCCGTCAGATTTGCGTGACCACAGTGAATCATGGCATGATGCATATGTTCGACAGCAAGATCACATTTCTGCTGAGCACAAAGATATTATTGGTAACATGAACGTATTGTCAGAATGTCGGGATGTTCGAGATGCACACAGTGCAGCCAGAAGAAACAAATCTCAGATTGTGTTAGGAGACTGGACAGAAAACGACATTGAGGATAACGAGGATACACTTTATGATATAGCTCCATATTTTGCAAGCACAGTCAATCATGATCCTGGCGATGGAGTACAATCTCAGAAAGTTTTGGATGACACAATAGGACAGCCTGCTCGTGTAGCATTTGATCACTGCTTTGACTACACTCATGTGAATAATGATATTCCCAGCAGCTCTGCCACAAGTGGGCATACCTTATTGGAGTCACGACAAATGCTATCTGATGATGAGAAAGTTCTGGAGCAGCATGTAAAAGTAATGAGACGGTTGAAACGTATCCGCAAACCCGAGATGCATGCAACTAGTGAACGATCATCAAAGCGCAGACGTGTACATACTCATGCGGTGGTTGTTGAGCAGCTGACAACAACTGAGATTGCTAGTTCTTCTGGAGATAGCACAGACAACAGTCCAATTCATGGTATAGCCAAAACCAGAGATGTTATTGAACAGGTTGTGCAGGAGATGGGCTTGTATACCAATCCAGAACAAGAGCGTGCTTTCCGGATTGTGGGTGAACATATCAAACGTGGTGGTGGAGACCAGCTCATGATGTATATTGCAGGCGTTGGAGGAACTGGAAAAAGCCATGTTGTTAAATCTATCCTGCGTCTTTTCGAACTGCTCAACAGATCACATGAAGTGTTAGTTGGAGCACCAACTGGGGTTGCCGCAGTTAATATTGGTGGCTATACCATTCATTCGTTAACTATGCTAAACTCACGTAGCAAAGATGCAATTGCCACACTACAGAAAATGTGGACACAAGTACGGTACTTTATCATTGATGAAGTCTCAATGATTGGAGCTACCATGCTTGCCAAAATTTCAAACCGCCTTCAGCAAGCCAAAGGCCAAAATGGAGACATGGCTTCTGCACCCTTTGGTGGTATCCATATGATATTCACTGGAGATTTTGGTCAATTGCGCCCAGTCAAGGAAGTCTCATTATATGATCATCGGCTTGTCAAAAGTCCAGCCATGCAGTTTGGTCAGACAATATCTGGTGTAAATGCTCTCAAAGGTGCATACTTGTGGCGGCTTGTGAAGACAGTGGTTAAGCTGACAAAAAATCAAAGACAAATTGACGATCCAGTATATGCGGACCTATTGAACCGTGTTCGTCTGGGAGAAAGCCGTGGCCAACACCTCCATCATACAGATGAATTGTCAGATGTTGAAATACTCTACAAGCGGATTGCTCATGAAGTATTCAGAAGTGATCCAGATGTTCTTCCTCAGTTTGCAGATGCACCGATTATTGTTGGCTCAAAGTCGTTAAGAGATGTACTCAATGTAAGGCGTGCATATCACCATGCACAGTCTCTTGGACAGTATGCACATGTATATCATTCAAAAGACCGTATGGGTAGAGCACCTGTTGCCAAGCGCTTGCAAAGTCCATTGTGGAGTGTGCCCTCTAATAAATGCAATGACTCACCAGGTAGGCTTATACTCTTTCCTGGTATGAGAGTCATGGTCAAAGAAAACCTAGCCTTCACACTTGGTCTAGTGAATGGTGCCGAAGGGACAGTTGAGCGCATTTTGTGGGAACAGGATGGCAGTCAACGGTACGCCTCGGTGGCATACATCCGTGTGCCAGGTGCTGGAAAGACATGCGATGACCTTGCTGAAGACATTGTTCCCATATTTCCTGAAATAACCAGCTTTAGGGTCACTATGGTAGTCAATGGGCGCCCTATAAGCAAGTACATCTCCCGTCGACAGCTTCCATTGGTTCCAGCATATGCATACACAGACTATAAAAGTCAAGGAAAGTCACTGACTCGTGCTGTGATAGACATTGAAACAGCGAACAAGTTACAGGGTGTTTATGTGATGCTATCAAGAGTGCGAACATTAGATGGCCTGTTGGTTATGCGACCCTTTTCAACAGCAGCATTGTGTAGGCGTCTCTCTGAGGAGCTTAGAGCAGAGCTGCAACGGATAGACAACTTGTCTGAATCGACACGTATAGACTTTGAGCATTATCTTGTTGTACAGGCACAGGATACATCACTAAACTACGATCACATGCAAGCGGTCTGACCAGTATAAGTTACAATCATAGACCAATGCAAAAGAGTCTGGAACAGACTCACCAGGTAGCATTGAGACTTTTTACGCTTCGTCTTCATGGACATGGCTTGTCCATCGTGCAGATAGGATATGAAGTCTGATGCCAGTTGAACACAACTTGGAAATTGGCACTGTAACAAAATATGACACACCTGTAGTAGACATAAACATAGAGACGCGCCAGTGTTGTGCATGACAGCCACAGAAGTATCGAAAGAACCAATGGAAGACGAAGGGATGTTGCTGGCATGGTGAAGTTGATAGCAGAAAAGAAGGGTGTGCGGGCTGCACTGATGGTATGACGATTGCTGAGCTCCCATCCATACACAACGACTTCGTTGTTGCTGGTAACATCTCCAGGTGTGTCGAGAACAATGATGCTCTCCATGTCTCCCGTGAATCGATTTGCGATGATAAGTGGAGTATTGAGAGGTGCTGGAGATTCCAGTACTAGATGGATGGAGGTTGGCATACGGTCTTGATTGGGAAACCGTGGTCGGTATTGAGCGAGACCGAGAGCTACGATATGGGCATCATGCAGCTCAGGTCGCCAATGCAGTCTCATTGGATGTGGCTCTGTGTAATGTTGACCAAGATAGTCAGAGGAAAGCATTCGGATTGTCAGAATGTTGGAGGGAACACGGTAGAAGTAGGAGAGTTGTTGAGCCATGATGAACGATGTGGGTAGAGTGGCCCAGCAGCACTTCGTGATACCTGAGAGCTTATCGAGACATGCAGTATTTGTATATATGTGTTTGTATTTGTGTACATTTGCTGATATTGACCCATGTCTCACTTTGGAAATTTTGGTGCACCGTAGGCAGAAACAACTTGAATACGGAAAGATCTTTGTTGCAGCAACTGATGAACATATATTCAATAGTGCAAAATTTTACTACAGTGGACGCGAATACAGACGTCCAATCGTGTCAATCTCGAACCAACCACTGCTGGCTGGCTCACGAGCACTTGCAGTACGGCGATACACTCTCGCTGCCACAAGCACAAGGTCATCGATAACCAGATCAGTGATGCACATCCGTTGCATACCTCCAGCAATGCTAGTGCTAGAAGCTGTATCAAGAACTATCACTGGCTATGTACCATGTGAGTACAAGTATAAACATAGATATAGTATGAGTACATACCCGTCTTTGACCTGCATGACCATAATCTGTGCGCACAGCAGTTAGGAGTGGTGGTTCGGTGTTGTCTACAGTCAACAGTTCGTTAGACTTTCAGCATCATATTAGTGCACTGCAGAGATTGTGACGCACCAAATGGTTTACCGCACACCTCGTGTAAGTCTCTGAGCTTCTCGATATCAAATGCACGAAGAAGTTCAATCTTGATGGAGGTTGTTGGAAGTGGAGCCTCGCTATTGGCGGTCACCTGAAGTTCTGCCAGGTGGCCAACTGCAACGACAAGCACCGGTTTATTCTGCCAGTGGATGCATTCGAGCAATGAGCTACTTGTGCATGGACCCCAGGAAAGTGAGGGCTTGATCTGGGAGAGAGCGAAAATGGCTCCCTCTCGGCTACAAAAGTCGAGATAGTTTGCACGAACAAAGCTGTCATTTACATGTCAGAGCAATGTCAGTGTTGCTGTAGAGCAATGTCACATACTCAACAATTGCTTGAGGTATCCAGTGTCGACGTTCGAATCCACCAAGAGCCGGTCGGACTGCAGACTGAGGTGTAGCCATGATAGTAGAAGGTCAGGGGAAAACTGTGTGCAAGCGTGCAGCTTGTTGTTTATATTGCATACTCTCATACTTTGTAAGCATGTGTCCATCATGCGACATGTAAATTTTCAGAACACATGACACATACCATGATGAGCAATGACAGAGTGTGTGACCATGATTTCTGACTTTGTTCCCAGCAGTGTGAGATTATTCGTTCCACTATGCATGCTATGGTGCCTGGCTTTCACATGCTAATTTTATTGTGCTATTGGGGCTATACGTTCTGGCACTTGCATGGAATGTGCTATATATTAGCCTAGACAGCCATATGCATTATATAGTATACACAAAATCTTTCACAAAAAGATCAAACTCTGCAATAAGCAATATGAAATGTCTCTTAGTGCTGTACTCACATGAAGTACTTAGTCAATTAGATGGCGTGTGCAATGTGCAGAGCTCATATATTTAGACTTGTTCAATAAAGTTCTCTAGTGCTCGTAAGTAGACAGGTAAAGCAAGCAACACTGTGTTAATTAAGAGTAGTAGAAATTAAAGACAGAACACGTGGTGGGATGTGGCATCGGCCGTGTTCTATTTTGGTTGTGGCACTGCTTCGTGCTTCCTGCCACCACAGTTACTTGCTGCATAGATCATACATGACATGGCTGAACTGAACCATTCGTCTTGGCCATTGGATCATGCCGATCACAGTGAGAACATTGATGCCATAAATGCAATGGCACAGGTGAGTGATATAGAGTCTCACTTCAACACACAGTGTTGACATACAGTATTCTACAGCTGATAGATGAGCACAATCTGCAATCCCTGTCTAATGACTTGTCCACATTCTACTGTCAGTGACTTGTCTCTTGATCTTTGAGCTATCTTCTGTCTAAATGGCAATGTTTATCAGATTATCCCACAATAGCGACCACTCAGGACTTGTCTCACGCTCAGCCCTTATCGTTTGGTGTTGAACCACTTGACTCACATCTTCATCCATCAACCGATGTCTTGAACGAGGGTGTCTTTGGTCAAAGGAATGAGCCAGAGATACTGTCCACCATGCAATTTCCATTCCCATCGGCATATCTTCCCCCTGCTCTCGATGATCCTGTATGGCATAATAACAACATATCTTGTGAGCTCTCCAGTACACTATGCTTGCAGAATAATCATTCAATCTTCTGCAGTGAATCCAAACCATGCACTTACCCTGAACACATTTCCTTCTCATCCCAACCATCAAAATCCAGACAGTAGTGGTCATTCTCAGCAAACGCATCGGCTACCAACAGTTGGGCATGAAGCTCCGCTGTTCACCTATACTCCGTTGTCTAGCTCAAGTTCAGCACGAACACCAAAAAAAGAAGGAAGACACGGGTCACAGTACAAGCGCATCAAGTACACTATTGAGCAGTTGACCACGCTTGAAAGTGCATTCAAAATCAACATGTATCCTACTGCGAGTCAGAAAGAGGAACTCGCAAGACAAATCAATGTGTCAAAACATCAAGTTCATGTCTGGTCTGTCTGTCTGTTGTATATATCCCCATGGTCAATTGTGTTCAAACTATTGATTCATATGCAGGTTTCAAAATGAACGCACAAAGGCACGCAAGAACCATCGTGGTAACATGCATGCGACACAGTCCAACATAGGTTCACAAGAGTGAATGCTGCTGTTTGTCCCGTAGGTCGTACCTATATTATCACTTCACTATACGTAACTTATAATATTCAGAGCCAATACATCTATGTATTTCAGTGAGATCCGACCCCTTCCACGATACATTGTTGTGCACCAGCACTGTCTGTGCCCTGATTCTGATCATCTGTGACATCTCAGGTTCAAGCCTTGCACTCACCTCTTGAGTATGAGCCCCATCCCAGTGGCACAGCTTGGGCTCATGGCGTATTTAGCTGATTTAGTGTCGATATTTCCTTACTTAGACATCGTGCACAGCCACCACTCTCCCTTAGCTTAGCTTCGGACTACCACCATCTCTCCTGTGTTTACGTTCCTCTGCAACTCCTTCCTCCATACTTCTCCTGCGACCCGCAACCTCGAGATCCTGCGACTTCGAGACTTAGAACTGTGACTGCGACCCAAGACCTTTGTCTGCAACTCTCCTGCGTCTATATATATTCTTTCACCCTTCCTTCTTAGGTCTTCACTGTGTGAGGTAGCAGAGGCGACAACTCTATTACCTTCCATCCTCTAGAGTGCTTTTCGAGTTACCCTGCAGAATTCAGAGACTCTGGAGTCTCATCAACATCTATCAGCCAGTGTATCTAATGATGCATCCACGTACGGTAGGGCCCAGGCCTCCAGAGCAATCAACAAGTGTCCCAAAAATTGTTCAGTAGAGGACCTGGCACAAGTCAGAGGACAGAACTCTGGATTGGTCAGTAGTGATCAGTGATGTTGTCATTCTGAATATGTTGTATGTCTCTGTAACTGACCGTATACTCGAGAGCAGAGAGCGTGTGCACAAGCGAGTCAGGTGATCTGATTACTCATGGATGTGGGTGTTTCGTTGTCTGCATTTGAACGTTGATCTTGACCACACCCATCACATCAACCAGTCTCAACTTTATCAGACATTCATGGATCTTGCTCTGATTTGCGACATGACGGTGACATACAACACAAATGGCCAGTCTGGACATGATAAAGTGAGTGGTTTGTGCGCAACTCTCCAACAATCATTCCCACAAGTCTGTAGCCCCCACGCGATGCAACGATGCTGGACTCTGTGGGTAGCGAGATCTCTGGAGAGTATGGCAAAACAGGTACGTGATCTGCTACTCTCCACGCAGTCTGCTGTATTCAGTGCATACACTGCAGATGAACGCGAGGTGTCAGTTGTGTCTCCAACATCTCTCTATGGTACGTCTGTTACCGTTGCATGCCTGCTATGGCCATTCATTGCAGGACCAATCCTTGCAGGAGATCAGACATTGGTCACTGGAGACTCTGGAGAATCCACGCAGAGAGATCATTACGACACCACGTATGCAACATGTAAGTCGCTTACGCACCCCTCCTGCACAATGTTCATCCCTCCATAGTGAGTTCAGCCGTGGTCTATCACCCTCAGGTATACAGCTGGAATGGAAGACTCTACACCATTCCTGCGCTGCACGACCAAAGTGGTGAGTGGTGTTGCCGATACTCTGGGCGCTTCACTTAGTCGCATTCCATAGGACCCACTCTTCCTCACCACTTCTACAATGGACACTCGAACACCCTCCCAGACATTCAGCACGGTGCGTACTGTGTCTCTGGTTGATCTGCCAAGCACTGAAAAAATTTTCCAGCAGATTTGCACACGCAACAGCCAGACGACAACACTATAGGCGGTCGTGTCCGTGCAGACAGTGCTACACCACCAATGAGAGGGTTACAGCCTGATGGTGATTCTAGTGGTGAGTGACATACAACATTGACGCATCGCTGTGCTCAGTCGCAACTAGTAGCTATGGGCCAACGCAACTCAGCCTACGTGCCTTCGTACATGCTACCTCTGGTTGGACATGGTACGCTTCTTCTCTGTTCGTACTGGTACAATCCCTTATGCTCTAATCAACAGAGCACCATGCTCAGCAATTCGGCCATGCAACCGAGAACGATGTCCATCAACACGTCACAGAGGCGCCCATGGCTGGACTTTTGCCGGACAACGATCAGACGGGTAAGTAGTCTTTTGTATTATTACTTCACTATGCTTAGTCGGAAATACAAACTACAGCTGCATACCATTGTGGACACCCACCGCTGTATCACGCGGGTTCCACATTGCAACGTACGCACCACGTCTCTATCAATGACGAATAACCACTCACTCTGCAGTCAACAGACCACGCGTCAGGTGGCTATGCCCATTACGGTGTTACTGAACAGTCTATGTCTGCGCTGCAGCCCCATGCGTATCCAACCAGTGAGTCATGCCTGACATGATCGCTCTCCATGCTTACTTGGCTTTAGTCAGTTTATTGCCGCCCTCCAAGCACGGATTCTCTCTCTTTCCAACTCCTGGTTGGAGAGGTCAGTTCCATCCCTTCTATGGGAACAAGCCACTGCTCATAAATAAACGTATTAGCAGATCATTATTCCCAGCAGTCAGTTTCTGAAACACTTCCAAATGTCGATCAGGACATTCCAGTTTCTGCATCTCTACAGACACTGCGTGGTGATCTGGCTGGTGGGTATTCTTCCACATTGCTGCCTTCACCAGACTTAGTAATTCAAATTTGTTTCAGGAGCGTCCAGAAATCCATATCGTCTTCGAAAGGCCGACTTCTCTTCCGTTGCCCACTGCGGTAGGTTGTCTGCTGATTTATAACACCCATCTACTTAAATGTAACATGTCAGATCTCCAACCTTGCCAGAATGACTACGAAACAGTTCAGGATCATGTTTCTAGCACCTCGATGCCAGCGCTTCAGATGCTCGGTGCGTCCATGAATAATAGCAGAAATACCACTGTATTAACATGCTATGTCCCCTACAGCACACGTCAGCTCAATGATGGCGCCATCTGCATTCGCCATTATGGAGGGGGTAGTTCCACTGATCGCCACTGATCCCACTGTGTATACGTCACTCTCAAGACAGGAACGTGAGCGTATACGTCAACTCAGTCCTCCGGATGAAGATGTCTATACCCGCTTTGGTCTCTCCATGGATGAAGGCATCGGATTGAATGCGGTCCCATCACGATACCAACTTTTCTCTGCAAAAATGGCCTACGTACACACCATGCACCTTGCGATTGTTGGCAGTCCTCTCCGGGCTCTGTCTGGTACTGACATTGTAGCCACGATAGTAGCACGCTTTCCGAATCTCGCTCATCCTGATGGAAGCCCTCTAGCTAAAGTGACGGTATGTATCAATGACATTATCTGCTGTGCTCAATACAACTGACGGTCATCAGAGATCGATTGAGCGATTGTTGACACGTGGAGCTGTCTTTGGGCATCTTGCGTGTTCACCAACCGTCCCAATTATGGCGCGCATCTGGTTCAATGATCGCTTTCATTGGCAAACTCAGGAAGTGCCATTTGGTCCGCTGCGGGATCTCAGACGTTATCGGAGGCTTGTCGAGCAGGGGCTAGCCAGAGAACCATACGAGAAACGAAAACTGAAAAGAGCGATGAAGGAGTTCGAGGTGCGTCAAGCAAGTTGAATGACAGGAACTGTTACTTAACAGCATGCTACCAGAATGGACACACCACATTGCCGTCTCAGGTTGGGCGTGCACAGTCCTCCTCTACAGACTGAGCAACTATTATCTGCTGCCAGCATTCTCAGCAGTAAGAACGCAATGTTGTTATCAGACTTGTACAGATCTAAATGTATCGTTGTTTATTCAGGGCGATCATCTTGAAATGCGATGGCATCAGCAAGCAAGCGTGAAGACCTTTCATGTGATTCGTAATTATGTGCTGTACAATACTATTCTGTGATGGAACCCCCATGACCAATCAGAAACTAGCGGACTTTGTGTCTGCAGCAAAACAATAGTGCATCCGGTATATATACTCTAACGCAATGAGTTGACGTCTACAGGCAATCACGATGGCCTCTCTTTCTCAATTCTCCCTGCCTCATCCCCATGAGCAGTTCACCAGCAATCCGCACTCTCTCGCAGCAGCACCACCACAGCTATCCGAACTCTACGTCTCTTATGAGACCTCTGCTGATGTCCGAGCCAATCTTTATGACTCCTCCATCCTCATTCCCATATTCCGCCTGCTTGCACCCCCCATCATCCCTATCAAAACTGGACAACATGTCGCTCTTCTTGCAGCGTACTCCTCTGCTACCCCGACCAGTGCTACACGCTTTGGCATGTGGGAGTCTGTCGACTTACACATTGCCGGACTGGTGCGCTTCATCTCACGCCCGTGCGACGGATGGATTCGGATTGCAGTCGGAAATGACTGTCCGGGCAGCGGATTATCTGCAGTTGCGGTGATGGTCCCACATGTTCCTCTCGCCGTCGATTCTCCATCCCTCTTCGGGCCGGAGGGTGTTCCCATCCCGTACATCGACGATCACGAGAACCCTCTTTGCGACCGGGTGTGGTTCCGCCCACCTGTAGTTGGAAAGAGCTGCGGTGGAGCACGCTGCGCAGTCCAGACATCGTGGATGCAGTGGCTGCAGCGGTTCACTTCCACTCTCTCGCTCCTTCCCATTGCCGATGAACAGGAGAGTAGTGGAGATGAAAGCGACAGCGACCTTGGTTCATGGTACGAAGAAGAGGTGGGAATGGATCTGGAAGCTGATGCGGAAGAATCCGAAGTATTGTCTGATGATGACCATCTTCTGATGTAGCTTGCATGTAGTCGTCAGCTTGACCTGATTAGTTTCTATGCTGCACATGTCCTTATGTTGTGCTATAAATGGTTCAGGCTATCTGTTATCATACTGTTCAACAAAAGATGAACTGCATTCGTCCATGCGTGACACAGAGTGTTCGTGTTCTGAAGACAACTCTGGATTACATGAGCAGAAGAAGCGCTGAGGCTACGACTATATGTAAGCAGTCAGATGATGTCTGCTTAATATGTCAGCTGCAGCTGGAGTGAGAATGTGTGGATGCAATACCCCAAGTTCGGTGCATGAGCACCATTTAGCTCTGTTGAAGTGTTGTGCATACTTTTCCACAGTGGGAACAAGAGAAGCACTGCTGACTCGCTGTTCAATATCAGATGAGCCTCATGTTCCGGATCTACCATCAAATCACATGAATGTTAGTGGGTCTGCATCTGACCAGTGATCTACAGTCAGTCGAGCAACGA
This sequence comes from Earliella scabrosa, assembly GCA_022605405.1. NCBI lineage: Eukaryota > Fungi > Basidiomycota > Agaricomycetes > Polyporales > Polyporaceae > Earliella > Earliella scabrosa. Next base: position 1,882,477 of record JABYQQ010000008.1, read on the forward strand.
TCAATGTCTGTTTCAGCACCATGCTCAGTAGCTATTGCGAGCACAAAACACATCACCAACATGTTCGCTAGCTGCTCGTCAAAAATGAAGGCATATATAAATGTCTGACGTTACAAGCAGGATTTGAACTACCGCGATGATGGTAAAAGCACACCTACTTTTCCCACTACACCATGCAGCTTTATAAAAGTAAAGTAGTCACAGATATATGGATGATGCTTTCTAGTGTGGGCTAGTCAAGGCCTCACACACCGCACGTGTGATGTTATATTTAGAAAATGCAGACGCATCACACGTTGTCTCGATCTCGTTCTCTCCACCAGTCCATCATCATTCAAGTATGCAGTCCCCTAAGCCCCCACAGCTATCTGAGCTCTATGTCATGCTTGACAACACCGTTACAATTCATGATGATACTGGCAACACCAACTCTTCTGTTCCCATCTACAAACTTGTCGCTCCTCCCATCGAACCAATCACCATGTGGGGACGTGCGTCTCTCCTCATCGTCCACCATATCCCCACCACAGTCGCCGCAGCTCACCTTCCACTGTACCCATCCTACAATGCTCACATCAGTGGTTACGTCTACACCATGGCTGGGCCGTCTCTCGATGGATGGATCAGTGTCGGCATCATCAATGAGTGTCGTCAGAGCCCCATCACCTCTGCTACCATCAAAGTCCCACACTTGTCATCCATCATCGTCTTTCCCTCCCCTCCTTCTCTCAATGTCACCAGCCACTCTACCCCCATGCTACACCAGCTTCTTGATCGTATCATGATTCAACCTCCACTTCCAAGTGCCTTTAACAACCGGTGCATGGGGCGACTGTGCACGGCCGATGAAACATCCGAGAAGACAGGTGGATCTATCCAGTCCACACACTTCCCGCAGACCATGCTTCTCAGCACCGCTTCCGTGATGCCTCCAATCCTGGAGAGTGCCGATGAAGAACGCACTATGGCTGACGACCATGACACATTTGATGGACAAGGCGCTTGCGGAGCTGCTGGGGAGGCGGGTGACGATGGAGAATCGGAGGTTTGCATCTTCGTTGGAAGTGAGATGGGCCCAGACTAGAAATGCACAAACGGCGCAACCGTTCTGAAAACGACCACTTGTCTCAAGTATGATACTGAATCAGATGTACCGTAGCTTGGAAGAACGATATCATTGTAGCATGGCATTTGTAGCGCTTCACAGCAGCAGTCTACGTCTTGATATAATGATTCGGTCTCGTCAATGATCTGGTTTTGTCGTTCTGCATTTTGGTGAAATGCAGCATGCAAAAATGACACCAGCCAGAGTCGAACCAGCACGATTCATAATTCACGTTAGCTGTCTACTACCACTACACCACAACCGTATTGCATAGGTTGAGCTTGCTTGACCTGTAGCCTACGTACATACGTACTTGTTGCCACCTTCGTAGTCCAGGTGTGCCCGGAGGGCCGTTGCTATCGGCAGGTGGTGAAGCAGCTGCATGAACGAGCCTAGAGGGGATGGCCGGGGCTGAGATGCGTGGTGTCACACACCACATGATCTGTGACGAGTCGTGTGAGCGGGCCCACGTGGGCGACCGTCGACGGCCGACGTTGGCGCCCCTTCGTTGCTCTCTCTCACTAGTCTGCTCTAGCTTGTTGCGCACTATGCCCGCCATCTCCGTCAGCGATATGTGGACCAGGCTCTCGCAACTCAAGCATCTTGTGATCTTGTGCGATACCTTCCACACTTTCCGTTATTATGCTCGTCGCTGACAAGAGTGTCGATTCGTAGTGGGGCCTCCTACTGCGACGTTGGCTACATCTCCTCAAAGTCACCCCATCCCACGGCTGAAGAACCCTTGGGCGTTCCTTTCCCTGGCTACACCTGGTGTGAGCCCGGCAAGCCGAATTGGGTTGGTCACTTCGTCCAGAAAGTCCGGGCCCAGCTCGACATGCGCCTTTTGGTCTACAACTACGCGCGAGGCGGAGACACCGCTGAAGGCGTGGGGCGTCAAGTTCACGACCAATTCCTCCCCGATCTCGCGCCCAAGCCCGACTGGGCACCGTGGAGCTCAGACGACACCCTCTTCCTCACCTTCGTCGGTATCAACGACTGCGGGAGGAACTCACGCTCGCTCGACCTAATCGGCGCAACGCAGGAGAGCGTGAAGGAGCTGTTTGGTCTGCAGGAGGAGCTGTATCAGAGTGGTGCGCGTCACTTCTGCTTCATCGACGTCCCTCCAACGAACCGCTTCCCCGATGGTGCGTTCTCCGCGTATATGCGTCTTCTCTGCGCATTCATCGAGTCCCCTGCATGCTCCACCTGCCGTAGGCGCCAGATACAAGAAGGCGGAGCTCACCGTGCTGGCGTGGAACGAGAAGCTCGAAGAAGCCGCACGTTCCTTCTCTGCCACCCATCCGGACGCGACGGTGCTCATCTGGTCATCATGGCACCTGTTCACGCAGATGTTCAACGACCCATCGTCTTTCGGATTCACGGCAGAGGACCTGATGGATGGCGGCGCGGTCTTCGTTGACGGCCTTCACCCAACATCTGCAGTCCACGAGATCATCGCCGCACAATTACTCGACTTCCTCCTGAACATCTCACCGCCCGCGAAGCCAACCGAAGATGGTCTGTGAGCGACAAGTAGGGGTGTGGTCATGCTTTGATCGCGCTACAGGCTCACCTTCGGAACTTGGAAGCTTGGTTCTTGACGTACCTGTGGCAAGGGCTCGGCCTTGCCTTCTCTGTGGGGGTTTTTCATATACTACCGCAAGAACGTGAAGAGACGTTCCTGATCCTGACAGCGCCAGGTCGCGCCCAGTCAAGAACGGTCAAAGAGCAACTCAGAGGACTTGCAAGTGTGTTTATCCGAGGTTTCGCCGTTTGCAGTAAGTCGATCGTCATGCTCTCACAACTAACGCTCACATGTCCTGCTAGTGATAGTTATCCGGCATGGAAGCGCGGCAGCGACCACCCTCTTTTTCAAGGGCGTCCTGTTATCTTGGGACGACGTCTGTGCCGCGCTTCTCGACGAGCAGAACGCGGTGGATGTTTTAGAGAGGGGAGCGGACACGATGCGAGCGTCGCTCATGAACAAGTCGGCTGCCCGATTTGTGCAACATTGCCGGCGGCATCCGCAGTGGTGGTGGCGGGTGACATCTTTAAGCATCTAATCAGTCGGGCCCCCGCAATGCCCAAGCACAAGATGAGAGGCATCGGGGAAACCTCGGAACTTCCCCATGGGGTCACTGTACCTCCCTGCCCGCGTATAAGAGCTCGGACGCTTTTTTGCGCGCCCTCCTCTCTCATTTCCCTCCTCCACCACCACGCTTCGGACACAACAAACATCTCATATCCGTTCTAACATGCCCCTGTCCGACTTTGCGAACGCGTCCATCCCGGAGGTGGTCGAGCAGCTCACGACTGACGAGGCGATTCTGCTCACCGCCGGCGTCGGCTTTTGGCACACGCACGCCGTCCCCCGTCTGGGTATCCCAGCGATCAAGGTCACAGACGGCCCTAATGGTATGCAAGCCCTTAGCCTATAAGCTCACCACGTGCGCCTGGCTGATAACCTCGTGTGAACCTCCTACGCAGGCGCGCGCGGCAACTACTTCTTCATGAGCACGCCCGCCAAGTGCCTGCCGTCCTCCACCGCGATGGCGGCGACCTTCGACACCGAGCTCATGGAGCGCGTCGGGCGCGAGCTCCTCGCCGAGGAAGTCAAGCTCAAGGCCGCGTCCGTCCTGCTCGGGCCGACGTGCAACATCCAGCGGAACCCGCTCGGCGGGCGCTCGTTCGAGTCGTTCTCGGAGGACCCGCACCTGTCGGGCATGGTCGCCGCCGCGTACTGCAAGGGCCTCCAGGCGGGCGGCATCGGCGCGTGCATCAAGCACTTTTTCGGCAACGACAAGGAGAACGACCGGTTTGCGTACGACTCGGTCATCAGCCCGCGCGCGATGCGCGAGATCTACGCGATGCCGTTCATGCTCGCGGAGAAGTACGCGCAGCCGTGGGCGTACATGACTGCGTGGGTTTCATCTCCTTGGCTCTCTTTTGGTCGGAGTCTCTTCGTGGGAGTTGCCGTTGTTGACGGACGGTTGCACAGGTACAACCGGGTGAACGGAACGCACGTCTCTGAGAACCCTGCGATCATCCGCGACATCCTCCGCAAGGAGTGGGGGAGCAACGCGCTCGTGATGAGCGACTGGTGAGTAGATGTCCTGGCTTGAAGCACGTTTGTGCTCATCGTATGCGCAGGTTCGGTGTCTACTCGATCGACCACTCGATCAACGCTGGTCTGGACCTCGAGATGCCCGGCACGAACAAGTGGCGGACACTCGACCTCATGAACCGCAGGTATGCAGTTTCGCTGTCGACTTCCACATGACGCTCACGCAGTCCCTATAGCATCCAGAGCAGGAAGATTATGAAGCGCACCCTGAAGGAGCGCGCGACGAAGGTCTTGGAGCTCGTCCAGAAGTGCGCGAAGGGTGCTCCGGAGGTGCGTTGCATTCGTCTGTCCCCGTATTACATAGATTCTCATGAGTGTCTGTCCATGTAGGTTCTGGACGGTGACCGCATCGAGCAGATCGGTGACCGTCAGAAGGGCCGCGAGATCATGACCACACTCGCCAGCCAATCCATCGTTCTTTTGAAGAACGAGGGTGGCATTCTTCCGCTGAAGCCTCAGGTTTGTCTCGTCTCTAGGATGAAATCATATCAGTCCGGGCCCATGTACTGACGCGCGGTGGGTGTAGGAGCAAGGTCTGAAAAATATTGCGATCGTCGGTGGCAACGCGAAGGCGACCGTCCTCAGCGGCGGTGGCTCTGCCGCCTTGAAGCCTAGCTTCTTCGTGTCGCCCTATGAGGGTATCGTGTCTGCGATCAACAAGATCGCGCCGGACGCTGAAATCACATACTCCGAGGGTGCTCGTGGTGAGTTATCGTACACTGCAGGCGATCCTCAGGGCATCATTGACATTTCCGGGCAGCATACATGCAGATGCCGACACTTGAGAACGAGCTCGTTACCGAGGATGGTAAGCCTGGATGGATGGGCTACTTCTACTCGCACGAGAACGAGGACAGCCTGGTCCCTGTGGTGTCGGTCACCGCTACACGATACATCGATGAGACCCGTGTCTTCCTCAGGCGAGTGACGTGCTTTTCACAATCATCACCTGAGAAGCTCAGTCTTCGACATGCAGCGACGACTACCCTCGCGAGCTCACGAAACGCTTCACCCTCCGGCTCCGCGGTAACCTCAAGCCCCGCGACAGGGACATGGACTTCGAGTTCGGCCTCCTCTCCGCCGGCCGCGCCAAGCTCTTCGTCGACGGGAACCTCGTCGTCGACAACTGGACGCGCCAAACGCGCGGCCAAAGCTTCTTCACCTGCGGCTCGACCGAGGAGCGCGGCGTGTGCAAGCTCAAGGCGGGCGTCGCGCACGAGATCTACGTCGAGTTCATGAACGTCCGCGCGCCCGCGGACGACGACCCCGTCGAGGCGCTCATGGACACCAACGGCGGTGTGCGGCTCGGCGGTGCCGAGGTGCAACACCCGGACGAGCTCATGGCGAGCGCGGTGCGGCTCGCGGAGGAGGCGGACGCGGTCATCGCCGTCGTCGGCCTGAACGCGGACTGGGAGACGGAGGGCTACGACCGCGACACCCTTGCGCTGCCCGGCCGGACGGACGAGCTGGTGCGCAAGGTCGCGGCGGCGAACAAGCGGACGATCGTCGTGACGCAGAGCGGGTCGAGCATCACGATGCCATGGGCGGAGGAGGTCCCGGCGATCGTGCATGCGTGGTACTTGGGCAACGCGACGGGCGACGCGATTGGGCAGGTGCTGTCGGGCGAGGTTAACCCCAGCGGGAAGCTGAGCTTGACGTTCCCGAAGCGGCTCGAGGACGTGCCGAGCCATGGGCACTTCCACCACGAGCACGGCAGGGTGCGTAGTGTTTGCTGGATGTGGGCACGGGTTGGTTGCTGACCGTTTCGTTAGGTCTTCTATGGAGAGGACCTGTTCGTCGTGAGTAATGCCCCGTTGGCGCGTTCGAACTAGCCACTAACCCCTTGCTAGGGATACAAGCACTACCACCACCGGCAGATCGAGCCGCTCTGGCACTTCGGGTACGATAATTCCTGAGTACTCTCGACGGTCGTCCGATGCTGACATATCTTCCTCCAGCCACGGTCTCTCCTACACCACCTTCGAGCTTTCCGACCTGTCCCTCTCAGACGTCAAGGTTGCCGACGGAGACCTCAGCCTGTCCGCGTCCGTCAAGGTGACGAACACCGGCTCCGTCACGGGCACGGAAGTCGTGCAACTGTACATCTCGTTGCCCACGACGTCCGAGCTCACGCACCCGCCGCTGATGCTCAAGGCGTTCGCGAAGGTCGCGAACCTCGCGCCGGGCAAGAGCGAGGTCGCGAAGCTCACGCTCGACAAATACGCGGTGTCCTACTGGGAAGACCGCATCGCGTGCTGGGTGGTCGAGAGCGGTGTGTATGGCGTGCGCATCGGGACGAGCAGTGCGCCGTCGGCGCTCACGCTCGCGGCGGAATTCAAGGTCGAGAAGGGCTTCGAGTGGAACGGTATATGATTGGATGTACATTGGAAGTGGACTACGTAACTGGGTGTAAGAGTAAAGATGCGATGTACGAAAATGTGTAGAGTGAACTTGAGACTACTCTGACGAACGATCCTAGCGATGAACATTGTACACTATACCAATCATCTCCACGACGCGACCTGGGAGTAGGAACAACGCGGTCGATAGGAGCTCAGTCAAAAGAAGGGGAAACTCGAGCTCGGCACAGAAAGATCGAAGATCTTCGGCAGTTCGCGCCAGACGTTCAATTCACGGAGCGACATCGCAGAGCGGAGGTTCTGCTTGCACTGCTCGCAGAGCAACTGACCATGCTGCGCCGTCTGGAAGAAACTGGGACAGGCATCCATGTTGTGGTCGAGCGGTGAAAGACGGAGGAAGTGCGTGAAGTCGTCGAGCCCCCTCGAGGCGAGAAGGTACGAGAGGCTGTCCGCGCACCGCCCCGAAGGGCACTGCGACTCGCATTCTGCGAGGGCCTTGAACACCGCGACGACGCTCTTCCCCGTCTCGCGCGCGAGCGCGACCTTGCCGTTCACGATGCGCATGAGGTCCTCGGCCGCCAATCCTGACGTCGGGTCCGCGGCGGCCTTGAAGAGCTCTTCTCCGAGCGTGGTGCATACCAAGAAGGCGGCAGGCAGGATCGAGGGCGTGTTCGTCAAGCGTGCGAGGTGGATAGCAGTGATTGCGTCTTGTGGACGAGCGATGATGACGTCGGAACGAAGGGAGCCCCGCCCGAGGTGGTATGAAGTTATGTTGTTGGGGTAGTATTGCTTGAAGCGGGAGAGGGCGTCATCAAGGACGTCTGGGATAGCGTACTTATGGCCGAGCTTGACGAGGGCGGTAACAGTGGAGAACTCGACAGGGAAAGGTGACCCATGCTGCGTGTAGTAGCTAGAGCGTCCAACATTAGTGATCATGTTTAGAGGCGACATAGGCTGTTTGACATACTTTTTACCACAACAGAGGACCAGCAGAAGGTGGCGTAGATCGTCGGGAGAATCCGAGACGGATATAACAGGGACTCCCTCCAAGCGTTCCGTTTCCGGGGGGTCCGGGAGGGTGAATAGATCGCGGAACACCTCTGACCGGCGCGCGAGTATGCCTTGGTAGACCTTGAACACGACACCGTCCGCGTGCAGGATGACGTTGCCGTCTTCGAGCCAAACTTCGCTGTCCTTCTTCACCGGTCGACCTTCAAAGACAAAGTCCGGTGCGTTCTCTGCGTCACTTGCACTTGTGCGCGGCCTCTTGCGAGGGCTTATGCTTTCTGACACGGACATTCTGGAGAATGGTCAGTGAACGCCCCTGACGAACCGGAACCGGCAACGACGGTCGGAACAGTAATCACGAATAGAGGCTTCTGGTACGTGATGCCACCGGCGAGAATCTGGAGCTCTCTGGAGCTGACCATCTGGGATGCTGATGTGTTCTCAGACTGTAGACCCATGATAGGGGCGGCGCGGGTTGGCCCGCCTCCAAGTCGACCCAATCTTCGTGAGCCTGACTGCTGCCACTGGGACATAGCATGCGATTCCCCAGAATATTATACAACAATTCATACATCACTCACCTTATGTTTGAATAGGTGTGGAGTCGATAGATAGAACAGCGAGCTGCGACTGAGGTCGGAGCAGTGGGAGTTGCGGGTCAGGAGAGGGCGAGATAAGCGCCACGGTCGAGTGCGGCCTCCTATTGGGGTGAGTCGTGACACATTACTGTCACAACATACGTATCGCTGATCGGAGAGAAGAATACTGGTGCCGTACGCGCGCACCAGCATGATTGGGAGGAACGCAGCCTCGGGTTCACGTCCATTCGAATGCAGTCGCTGTGGATGTGAGTGTTGGACTGCAAGTGATCCGGCGACTACATGACTGGAGATCTACATCCCGCAGAGCCCTCCATACAAGGGCATGGAGGAGATGACTAAGGCGTGGCAGAATACTCGTGGAGTGAGAGGGGATAACAGCGCGATCCTGTGTTCGAAAAGGAACGGCGTCATGAGCCTGAGAGACGGCCATCACAGCTCTGGTCTGCTGAAGGGTCCGTGAAGGATTGGCGAGGACGCCCTATAATCATCGAGAGAGAGAGACTGTGCTTGTCGTGTCGCAGGTTTGCTCGCAGCAGTACTTAGTAGATGGTGAAGAAAGAGACAACCACTCGCCAAGAATGATCTGGAAAGCCACGTGTTTCTGAGACGCCCGGCAACGTGACTTTCAAACTTCAACACTTCGACTCTGAGCGGAGCAGCCAGCGGTCTTTCAGACAACGACTCTCTCAGGACTCTGCTGTAACTCATTCTCGGATCACACTAACACGCAGACAGGATTGCTCTAGGCCATAACGCATGTAGCTCAGTGAAGGCTTAGTGGTGATACTCAGGCTGGTACGTTCTCAGGCTCGCTACTAGCCGATCTACTTAACCCCAGGCTCCTCTCCGTTAGGTAACATGCAGAGAGCATTACTTACAGTTCTTTGTTGGACTACTAGGTGACTACTTACGCACGTTAACGTGCCGGGGTAGCCCGGGAGAAGGTTGAGTCGGACTCGGATGCCAGGGGGTCGATCAATCCCTCATCGCAGACGAGTCCTGTCCGTCCAGGTTGAGAAAATAGCTATAGTTACCGTGACTAGCTGACATTCGGCCGCACAAAGCCGATCACTCATCTTTATTCTGGACAGGGTCCGCTGACGAGTCTTCGCGGCTTGAACCCACCTCCCCCGTGCTCTTCCCACAACTGTCACGACTTCTATCACGAGTCTACCTTATCGCGCACTTCTTTGTCTCACCCGTCTGTTGTCAGGGCTTATTGCCGATACCGGTACTACCGACACCCTAGTACTAGTAGTCAGCAGGTTTCAACACGCAGCGGCAACGAACGGGGTTAAATAGGACCAGGGGGAACTTTGCTCCCGGACCCCATCTCCCGTTGCTTTCAGTCCCTCCCTCATCACCCCATCACATTCTCTCAGCATACGACAATGAGTTTGATTGCATACGCGACCTCGGCCGCCGTGGCCTATTTGGTCTGGCGGCTGCTGCGAATCGTTGTCTTGCCATCCGCCCTGGACAACATCCCCGGTCCGCCGTCTTCCTCAATCTGGGCAGGTGAGATTTAGTCTCTCTGCTATCTGTATGGAACCGTGACTGATGGAGCGTCCGCATAAGGGAATATGCTACAATTCTTGAGACAGAATCACTGGGACTTCGTTCAGCACCTTCGTGAGACGTACGGTCCCATCGCGAAGATCAACGGGCTTCTCGGGGTACGACGGGCTGAAGATATATCTTTCATTGACCGCCGATGCTAGTGACATCATGCGATTTTCAGGATAAATGGCTGCACGTTCATGACATCAAAGCCCTACACAGCATGCTCGTCAAAGACCAAGAGCATTATTGGCGCGGGCCAGAGGCTAGTAGGTGCGTCTCGATGATGACGAGCATATCGCTCACTTAGGGTCTCGTTAGCTCACCGCACTGATTGCACAGCCTCGTCGAGCTCACCCTCGGACCCGGTCTTCTTTCGGCACACGGATCGCGCCACAAGAAACAGCGCAAGATGCTCAACCCCGTCTTCTCCACTGCCCACATGCGTAACATGACCCCGTTGTTCTACGCGGTTACCAGAAAGGTAGATCAATGAGTGGGTCATAACCCAGTGTAACAACTAGCTCATATGTCCCATTCTGCTAGCTTCGAATTGCACTCGAGTCACGCGTGAAGGACGGTCCAAAGGAACTCGACGTACTGGCATGGATGGGACGTACAGCGCTTGAGCTAATCGGGCAGGGAGGTTTAGGCCACTCTTTTGATCCCCTCCTAGCGGACTCGCAAGACGACTTCGCCCAGGCTGTGAAGGAATTGATGTAAGTGTGTTTCCCACATTCGCCCAAACATCACTCAATAGACGTGGTCTATGTATAGCCCGTCGCTGTCGTACCTGCAGCCGTACAGAAATATGCTGCCCTATTTGAAGTATCTCGGCCCATCATGGTTCCGCACCCGACTCCTAGATATATTTCCTGATCGGAACCTTCGACATGTGAGGCATATCGTCCAAGTCATCTATGCGGGTAGCAAAGAGGTGCTTCGTAGTAAGAGAGCGGCGCTGGAACGAGGCGACCAGGAGCTGCTCCACACGGTCGGAGAAGGCAAGGACATCATGAGCATCTTGTGTGCGTCGTATTTTCTTGAGCTCGTACCTGGTCATTGTGCTGATGGCAGCTCTACACCGGTCCTAGTGAAAGAGAACATGAGCGCCGACGAAGAAGACAAACTCCCGGACGAAGAGTTGCTCGCCCAGATGTCGTAAGTAGCTCTACGGGCATTGTGGGCAATCTCCCTTTGACGGTTGACTGATTGATGCTCGTCTTAGCACGTTCATATTCGCCGGAGTCGACACTACGTCCAACGCAATGTCGCGCGTTATACACCTCCTTTCCGAGCACACAGATGTTCAAAACAAACTGCGCGAGGAAATCATCGACGCGCGTGAGCGATACGGCGGGGATATTCCCTATGACGAGCTGTCCCAACTGCCATACTTGGATGCTATCTGCCGCGAGACGCTCCGCCTGTACGCTGCTCCACATCTACTCACCCTGAGCGATTAGTACTGACTGTCTTATCCCGCTTCGTTTAGCCACGCACCCGTCAATATAGTTAGTCGAAAGTGAGTTCATTGACGCTCGTCCTCTATTCGCGGCATGCTGACCATGGTCATTCTCAGAGCCAGAACGGACACGGTACTTCCACTCTCTACTCCCATCAGGGGAGTGGACGGCAAACAGATCACTGAGATACCCATCCCACGCGACACCACCATCTTTGCTAATCTCCGCCAATGTAACACCGACCCCGAGCTCTGGGGTGAGGACGCGGACGAGTGGAAGCCCGAACGATGGCTCCAGCCGCTTCCTCACGCGGTGGAGGAGGCTCGTGTGCCAGGTATCTATGCGAACTTGTGAGTGCCGACTCGCGTCTGCTCGGCCCTTTTGGGACCAGTGTCGCTCGTGACTGACGGAATGCAAGGATGACGTTTGGCAGTGGTAGTCGTTCGTGCATGTACGTTGTCCCTCTTCCAGATTGTGATGGTCCATCGACTAACTAGTGGCGATGTCCAGCGGTTTCAAGTTTTCGCAGCTCGAGATGAGTGAGTGCAATCGAAGTTGCTGTACGCCCCCATGCCAACGTAGCTGATTTCCGTCTTATTCAGAGGTCGTGCTCTCTGCGCTGGTGGCGTCATTCAAGTTCGAGCCCTCGGACAAACCAATTGTGTGGAGATTTGCTGGAATCACATACCCTGCGGCAAGCAAGGACAGCGCAAAACCGGAGATGTTTCTGAAGGTGTCTCTGGCCTGACATCTCGGATATATTGTACAACTAGGTGTTCCGTCCTCGAGACCGCTCTCCCTCCGCGCCCGCCGCCTGTCTCACTGCCACGCTGCAGAGCAAGATACGGATCTACAAGACTACTATGTACACCATTCCCACATCTTGACATGTATCGGGGTGTATCCTTCGAACGATTGCGTTCAGTTCTCGCCCCACACATACCAGCCATCCGTCCGTTTCTCCCACTCTAGTGCCATCGTGAACGCAACCCGGCGCAGAGAACGCACATGCTCGCTGTACAGATCCAGTACCGCGCGCTGCAATGCTCTATCGTCAGCGAACCTGAACGGGGACCCGCCGTGTTTGCTCTTCACGAGCGAATCGGAGATGATCAGCATGTGCACGCGCTTCATCTCGCGCAAGAGCTCTAGAAGCTCCAACAACCTCTGTGGAGTTGACGTTAGCGACAGCCTAGAAGTCGACACAGGACCATCGGCGCGAACCTGTATTGAAGGCTCTTGCTCCACTACAAAGCACAGGCTCTCCAGCCCGAGGAACGCGAATTTGACCTTCTGCATGGAACCGACGTCTAGGCTGCGCACGAGCATGCTCAAATGGCGGAGGTCCCTCCCGACGTACTTGTGCTGGAGATAGGTGAGACACGGCAAGAGCGTGGGCCATGAGTATGCCGTTCCGTCGTTGTCGCGGGTGATGTCACACGCGTAACTGCACCGTACGCCGCTGGGAGGGGTACGGTCGTACCCGACATAATTCAACGAGATGGTGTGGATAGACCGTGGATCGCCCTGGCGAGTGAAGATGCGGCGGAGGTCGTTAGGGTGGCAGGTCAGATTGGTGAGGTTGGGGAAGGTAGAGCGCCGTAAGACGACCTCGTTTGAATTGATACTCGGATACACGATGAACGTCCGAATGTGTCCCGTGTTCTTGAACGCGGGAAGGGAGAGGTGCTCGAGACAGCATTCAAGCTCGTCCAGGATCGGAAAACATGTGACCCCTTGCAGAAGATGTTCCATGAGGGGGGCGTAGATTACGAGGGACAAAGAAGTGAGCGTGGGAGCGTTGGCGAGTATTAGGGAGTTCATGAGCTTGACGTAGGTGACTTGCGCCGTAGCGACATTCATCCCCGGGACAGCGGGACTTGAGGAAGAGGGAGAGACGGCAACGTACAGCTTCAATGTGCGCAGACCGGCAAGTCGCATTGTAGGGTCTGGGGAGTGGTTACCACTCCGCACTTCGTCGAAGGGTGACAGTAGGCTTAGCTGCAGGACCAAGGTGGTAATAGAGGACGATATAGAGTCGTTATATAGGAGGGATACCAGAAGTTGTTTGGAAGCTGTGCCGTAGCTCAAGCGATACCCCACGCGGATGGAGAAGGATTGGAGTCTTGGCATCCGAGACATTAGTCCAAACAGCCTCCCCCACAGCTGTTCCTCTTCATCACCTCCAAATCCGAAGACATCGGTACTGGGGTAGTGTAGCTCCGCTGGATCTAGCAAGCTCAATGACTTGACCATGCTTGGGAGATCGTGTCCAGATGTGATCCCCAATGCTGGACGGCTGAGAACTTCCCACCTGATCATCACAACAAATAAGCTTACTTAGCTTGCCAAGCGGCCCCCCCTATGGCAAGCTAAGCAAGCTTATAGTCCGTCCCACCTCTCACTGCCAATAAAACTGCCTGTAATTCCTAACAGGAAGGTGCCCTCCCTCCCTAATACGCAAGTCCGCCAGCCACCGGCAGCGTTCTCGGCCATCCTCGGCAGCCGAGCGTAGCCGAGGACGAGTTGATAGCGCGCCCGTCCTCGGCTATCCCTCCGCCCCCCGTACGCGCGCCCATCAGCCCGCCCGCGCGCTCGCTGTGTCCCTCCCACCGAGCTCGCTGTGTCCGACAGCGAGCTCGCTATCTCCTCCAATTCTCGGCCGTTTTCGGCCGTTCTTTCGGCAATCCTGTACTATTAGCCTACACGAATACAAATGTCTCGTTACTATGCGTGCGCGGCGGCAGTGTGCAGGCGTATGGGGCGGAGAGGGGTAGGAGGGGATTTTGCCAAGAGGGAGCAGTCTAGCCGAGGGCGCCGCTGCGTCATGGCATCACAGCGCCCTCGGCTATCATCGCCCCATCAGCACTCGAACGCTCCACGCGCGCGCGGGCGGCCGCGCGCCCCCGCCTTCGCGTGCGCCGTCGTCGGTTGATGCGAGCTCGCTGTCACGGACGGCGAGCTCGCAAGCTTGGTCGGGGATGAGTCGTTTTCGCCGGCTCTTTCTGCGAACCTGTAAACATAGCTAGTCAGCGTGTGATCATTGGGCTATCCGAGCCATGCTGGACAGCAACCGAGTGCACACATCGACAGGACGGTGGAGAAGAGACGCCGAGTGCGAGGGCGGGAATGGCGGGGAACGGCAAGCGCGAGGCTGACATCATTGATGCGACGCGCGCAGTGCCACCGGAATCCTCCGGAATATTTGTCTCTATTTGCCCACATCTGCAACTTGCTGTTGATGTCGCTACTTTGTGTACTCACTTCCTAGCTAGCTGCGTTCAAATTGTTGATGGTTGGGGTCTCTCGGAAGGTCAATCTCGTTGTTCCGGCGCAGGGCATCAAGGCTAGAGCGCTGGGCAATGCTCTATCCACGCGCAAGTCGGCTCATGGCCTGCAGAAGATCCATCAAGCCAACGAGAGGGTTCAGCAAGAACAACGCCAGATCACGCACGGTCCGCGCTTCGTGCACAGTTCTGGTCCAGCCGATCTCTGAACTAAGTATCTACACAGGACTTAGCGAAAGCGCTCGGCGCGTGTTGAACAGCTTGCGACATGACGGAGATGAGATCCACGGCGTCATTGAGAAGACAATTTACGATGACACGGATCAAATGGACTGGGAGGATGTTCCCATGGGACTCCACCAACCGGAGGTCTCAAACGAAGCCGCGGTTGCCACGGCATTACGCGATCTCCTGGATTCTCGGCAAGTACTCAATAACTGTCCTGTGTTTCCCACCGCTGACGTCGCGTGCTAGTCTTGGCTATCGTCGCTACAAGGACAGTCGCACATGGCAGAGCCGGATCCGCAATATGGACGCCCGGTGGCAGGAACTATTCCCCAAAATCTTGGTATCCTACATGCAGTGGAAGACAGGCACCGCGCACCCATCGTCTCAAAGCGACGACGATCCTATGCCCACCCCATCCGAATATGACTTTGAGCTGGAATGCCTGGACTTCTACACGCTCGAGGAGGCCGTCACCATCCGCCGACAGTCGCACGAAACGCCCGCCGAGGGCCTCGTGCGTAACGGCTTTCTAGGGGCTAGCCCGGATCGTCCCACGCTCGCAGTGTCCCTCAGGACGTTGGAGCTCTTCAGAGACATACGGAGGTTCAAGGCATCGTTCAGCGTCGAGGCGTTCACAAAACTGATCTGCTACAAGTACTTCGTGAGTGGCGCCCACTGTGTTGCTGCTAATTAGCTGAATGTACTCTTTGGCATGGGTAGCTTCCCTACCGCCGGCGCTATCGCAAGGCGATCTCGGATACCTTCGACGTCTATCTCACGCTCATGGACAAACTCGATCGCCAAGTACAGGTCGCTCTGGGCCGGGACGCGCCGAATTGGCGCGTGCTTCATGGTTGTCCGGCATGCAGTTACAAGGTACGCGAAGGCCGGCGCGTGTACGCGGCGGCATTCATCTAATTAACAATGTTTCCAGGTTGAAGGGGAGAAGCGGCCGACTTTCGAGCGGATGATTGTCATGGATGGGAACAATTCCCTCAAGCGCGTGGCGACGTCTGGTGGGTGTACTGTGGGCGACATCAGGACGTTTGACAGTGACTATTACATTCCCCGCGCGGTGGTGGAGAAATTTGCCGGAGAAGTCAAGCCTCGACAAGCACAGCCTCACGTAGCGGTCCCGCTCCGTACCGTCCCCGAGGACCGCAGCGATGATGGCAACGAAGACGACGATGATCCGATGGACGGCGATCGGACTGAAGGCGATCCGACAGATGGCGCTCCGGACTCCGCCTGCGCATCCAACTGGAAGGCCGCCGCATCCGATGAGAAGAAACGCATGTGGGCGATCTTCGAGGAGACAGGAGTGTTCGCGGCTGCGTGTCGCCATGGGTTCGTGCTATGGCTGATCGACATGATTCGTAGTGGCGAACTGTGAGCGTTGCCTCGCTCCGTCTACCTGTCTTTGCTAACTTGATCGTTAGCGCCAAGCTTCCACTGGCGATCTCCAATGAGATCATCGAGGTGATACGCGAGGCCGTCCTTCTCGGATTCGATATCGGATGCACTTTCAAGACCACACTCAGGAACAGCTCCCTCGGACCAGCGTTCCAGGCCCTTGGAAGCCGCGTGTGCGTCAACGCCTTCCACGGCTATTCACACTCCTACACATGTCAACTCCGGAACCACCCGAACGTCATACGCGGCATGGGGATCGAGGATCTCGAGACGCTGGAACGCGTTTTCAGCGCATCGAATCAGCTCGCGTCGGTGACCCGCTATGCATCCGCATACCGCCGCGTCCTCCTCATCCACGCGTTCTTCCGGCAATGGGATGAGGAGAAGTACACCAATCTAGGGAGTTTTTTGTACAACAACTACGTGCAGGCGCTCGATATTATCAAGACCAAGAGGACGGTGGTCGAGGAGTCAATGACTCTCCTCAAGCTCTCATATGAGGACCTCAAGAGACTGGAGAAGGAGGAGACTGAGTACTTCGACAACCTCAAAGACGAGTCCCCATGGGACGTCCATGCCATGGCATATGTAGACGCTCTGCAAAAGCTTCGTGCTGCTCGGTACGTAGCACGCATTACATCATTTGCTTCCGCGCGCATCATTTTCAGGCACTAACTTGATTCATCAGCGCGGAACTCGGCGATACTGACGATCAATTCCTCCAAGCCGCGCCTCAGAACTATGAGTGGCGCGCTCCGGAGTCCGGCCCGATCGACTACAACGCCGAAACCTCGAAGACTAGGCATTTGGAGACACGCCGCAGGGAACTGGAGGAGGAGGTCGCGTGCAGGACTACTCAAGTCATTGCGTTCGAGGTGCAACTGAACATCTCACGGCGCTGGCAACCTGG
This sequence comes from Earliella scabrosa, assembly GCA_022605405.1. NCBI lineage: Eukaryota > Fungi > Basidiomycota > Agaricomycetes > Polyporales > Polyporaceae > Earliella > Earliella scabrosa. The sequence continues at coordinate 1,899,540 of JABYQQ010000008.1, forward strand.
AGACGAGCCGTATGAAGAGACAATGAAGTACATTGCCACCCGCACCTATCAGCAAGCGCTCGGACGTCTGCAACGCCTCGTGATACAACGACTCTTTGAACTGCACAAGATGAACGTCGCGCAGACAGGTACGTTGCCAGATGGCACTCGGAGCTTCGACGCTGATGTGCGCACAGCCTACCGCATGCAAACTCAGATAGCGAAGAACCTCCAGAAGCGATGCAAGGCCATCCGCACTGCTGTAAGGCAGTATAACACTGCCGCGGCCGCGCTCAACCCTCCCCGCCCAGCCCTCGATTGGTCCAAGGTGTCGCATTTCAGTTTCGTCGAGGAGTTCACCCTTCTCCAAGACACCCGCAACGACATTCGCGCGCACAAATGGGCGCAACCCCTGGTTCACGAGACGATGCGCACAGCTCGCCGGATCAAGCGTGCCGAAGAGGAACTCGAGCACGTCCATCGCGAGGCACGTCGGGTGCACACGTCAATCTGCGACGAAGATGCACTGTTCACCAAGGTTCTACAGGACCTCTCCCAACAGAACGCCTTGATTACCCCTTGCGTTGTCGATTACGTTCGCCGCCGCCGCGCCATCAATGCGCACATTCTTGCTTATCTCCGCCGTCTGTATTCCCTCGATGACTACAAAGGCCTACCAGGTCCAGGGAAGCACGCGGGCGCCGCTCGTGAGAGTATTGCAGCCGCCGCTTGTCATTCATGCCCGGAATCACCGTTGGACTCTAACGCTGACATGGGAAGCGTGTCCGCCGCGTCGTCTGGGAATTTGGAGCTGCTGACATCGCGGGCGGCGGTCGCTGTCGCTCAGGATGATGGAGATGAAAGCGATGTTGCGGACGAGGACGAAGACGGGGCGGTTACGGACCTTGTCGATCATATGGCAAACATTGCAGTTGTTATGTAGTATGGACCTCCGAATATAGTACGCGTAGCCGTTATGTTGCTGCAGAGTCAAGTGAAGCAAATGCTCCAGTTTTTATACTACATTGTATGCATGCAATGAGCTCAATGCAGATACGGTGAACACTAGCTAGGCGCGGGCCCGGTAATGTGCACAGTCAATCGTGACGGAACGGCTGGTCCGATCAGCATCGGACCTGTTATGCATCCTTGGCGTTACCAGCCATTACGTGCTCATAGTAGCCGATTGGCTTCGGAGGTGTCGCATCCTTCGGGAGGGATGGTCTGTTGCGCGCTTGTGCCCGAAATGCGAGGTCTGGCAGGGCTTGAACACAAATATCCAATGAACATGTAGATAGTTAAATCTGTGCCTTTGTACACTAGTGAAGATAGCGTATATCTGTATGTGTACCAAGTTTTGAGGGAAACGGGGGAGAGCATCGTGCCCAGCATAAAAAACGGTTGTTAACGGAAAGACGGATTGCTTCGAAAAGTGCGCATTGCACGTCTTATTGCTTGCACACAAGTCGGATTTCGCCTAGTGAGTTTTGCAGCTCAGTCTTTCGCCCTAAGCATGATATAGCATATATGTACTCACTCACGCGTTTTGATAACCCACAGATTCGTGGATACGTGTGCACGACGGACAATTGGTGTTGAGGGGAGGCGATCGGGAGGTGGATCTGGGGCATCTGCACAGTGGGACGCTCGTTCCGCACTTAGACGCCAATCGATCTTGACCTCTCTCAACGTCGTCCTCGCGCTCGCACCAACGTTCTCTCCCCTTCCCCTCCCCTATCACCTCACCGATCACCTCGATAATGGGTACCCGCACCACGGACGACTCGACCGGACCATTCTGGGTCGTTTTGGGAGGGCCGATCGAAGAGACAGGCATCTGGCAGTTCCAGCGGTGCGCCCATACCTTCCCTCCCACGAGAAGTCCTTCTAAACGTAACTCTAGCCCCGTCGGCGTGGCCATGGGAAGATTTCTCCCCCTCGTTCCCATCGTTGTCATCGTCAAGTCCCTGGAGGATGCCGATCGCGTCAACGACCTGAATGCGGAGATCTTCCAGCACGTCGATGGCGACGACTATGCCGCCCTCCACCATGCGATCTCCACCTCGCGCACCGTGAGGGACCTCTTCACGCAGCATGGCAAGATGTACGCCTTCCGCTGGGCGCAGGAGCCTGGGATCTACGTCTCATTCACCTGGTAAGCTCCGGCACACGTATCTGTGTTCAGCGCTGACAGAACTGCGCCCTTTCCAGGCCTGAGGTCGAGCACTACAAGAGCTTCTCTGGGGCCAAATACCAGGGGTTCGAGACCTTCTGTGACGCCATGCTCTTCATGATCGACAAGGAACCACAGAAGAGAGCCGCGAGGGGCCCGCAGGCACCCCCTCTGCGTATTCAGGTCGGAATCACAGTGGGAGCAGGTGCGCCTGCTACGACGGGTCCTCGCTTCCCCCTCGGTACCGCCATTGGAGGCAGCGGCTCGGCGGCTCCTACGTACGGCGCTGCCCGCCCGGCGAGCACCTACGGCGCCTTCGAGACCCAGCCGTACGCCACCCACGCCTACTCTGGGGGCAGTGCATCTGTCGGCCCATCTCCCGTCAAGTTGAGAGGGTCCTCGACCACTCGTCCCGGCGCCATGCGTGCCTCCGCGTCGGTCAAGCCGGAGCCGATCGACGACGTCGAGCACCTCTCGCAGTGTAAGTCTACTTGTCGTTCCCCGCCACACATGTATACTGACACGCGCTCCAGTCATGCGGATGATGTTCGACTCCCTGCCGATGGAGACTCGCGCGCTCCGCTCGCTTGTGGGACCGCTCGCTTGTCAAGACCCTGCCGCCGCGAGCGCGCCGCCGCTGACGTTTGGACAGCGCGCGGACGCTTTCCTGCGTGAGCGAGAGCTCAGTCCTGCCCAGTACCTGGCTGTGCTGCAGGCCCGTCTGTACAGCATGCACGGTCGGGCTTTTGGGTATGCGCTCCACCGTGAGCTGGGCTGGCCTAAGGCGGACGGTGAGCAGCTGTGGGACTACCTGGAGCTCCCTCTCCTCCAGTAGGCTGTCTCTGGGTGTTTGGCATCTATGTACAATGTATCTCTTGGTATCCCTGCATGTGAATGCTGCATTGTTGTGTCATCTTGTTTCTGATTCAACAGGAAATGCGTGTCTTGTTTGGATTCTCACGTGATGAGGTTGCCGTGTCCAACGTAGCTCCCACGTATGTAAATTTGCTGTCACTCTTCACGCTTCTATTCTCACCGGCGACACCTCATCAACTTCTCGCGCTCATGCCTGTCGTAAACGAGCAAGGAGTCCTAAAGTTGGACAATAAGGCCCGTACTGGTCCTGGGAAGCAAGTCTCGGAACCATGGCGGCAGCGCAAGCCTGCGATCAAACCGCCCGAGGAGGAACTGGCGAAAAAGCAGCGCGAGCGTGATGAGAAGAAGGAGAAGATGAACAAGGCCATCAACTTCGCGCGCGGATATATCTGGGGGCTCATGGAATGTCTGCACGACGACTTTCCGGAGCACACGGCGGACTGGTTCTATCAGCTGATTATGCAGCAGCCGAAATGGAAGAAGAAACAGCGCGCCGTGTCCCCATGGAACGCGTTCTTGAGCCTGAAGGTCCCGGAGTACAATGATGGTACGTCATAGTTCGTTCACACGCGTGTTTAATGTTCACATCCCTTACAGAGGCTGACGAGGACGGGAACCGGGACCGCGTCTCGGACTCTGTCATCACGTCCCTTAAGAAGATCTGGGCGGAGATGTCCCCGGAGGAGCGCACGGCGCTCACGGCGGATCGCGTGAAAGAGCTCGAGGCGCGGCGCGAGAATCGCGCTCAGGGAATCCGCAATGTCCCGCTGGCGGCTTTCCATGACACGCGCGTGACACTTCAAACTGTCTTTGAGGAGGTACGCAACCCAGACGCCACCCTACCTCAATTGTTACTGATGCTCAGTACAGCTCACCAACCTCAACACTCGGACGGAGACCGAGATCTTATTCCTGGCCGTGCGCGGCAAGCTTGCCGCCTACAACAAGCCGGCGATCTACTACTCCAACGAGCGTGTCCGGAAGTGTGTCGAAGGGATCACGGGTTGCACGCTGCTCGAGCTGGGCCTGAGGATGGAGGCTTACTGCATTGGGGGAGTCGACAGTACGTTTTTCCCCTTCTTCCCCTGAGCTGGATGGACTGACAATATGGTGACATCAGAGGTTATTGAGAACCAGCTCCAGCGCACCCTCCTACTCAAGCATGAACTTTCGGGCCTCCTCCTCACGCTGCTCCGTAAGTACGCAGGAAAATGTATTCACATTATGTGCTAACATCCTTCCAGAGAAGACCAGTAAGCGGGGTCAGATTCACAAGATGAATTACGTCAATTTCGACGACGCCATCACCGCGAAGTTCGGCATCATCCCCGACCCATGGCCGCCAAGCGTCAAGTTCCAGTCCCCAAGCCAGATGACCCATCTCGAGGCGGAGATCTGCCTGCACGCTTTCCAGAGCGGTGCAGCGAAGTTCCGCTCTCTCAGCAATGATGAGTGGCAGACCTGGCTCCAGGCCCGCTACACTCCGAAGGCGATTGAGGCCTCCCCGACGACCGCTCCCGAGCCGGACGCATCCCCTGCCGCTGACGGCGCGACCACCGCCCCGACCGTCTCTCTTGCCGAGGGCGAGAACGACCACGGCCCTTCTCACGCCGCCGCCGAGCGTGACGGCGTTGTGCCTACCGAGAGCGCCCCGGACAGCACTGTCCCACTCTCTGCTGACAAGCGCAGAGGTGAGAAACACCCGGCAGAGGCTACCGCGGAGGAGCTTGAAGCCCGCAAGCGGGCGCGTATCGATCCCGCCCCCAACCCGGCTCCGTTGATGAGCGTAAGCTTCATCAACTCTGCGACCCCGCTCGATGGCGCCACGTTTGAGGTCCCGAAGGCCACGCGCCGGCCTCGCGCAGACAAGGGCAAACCGCGCGGTCCCTACAAGAAGAAGACGGCCACGCCCAGCGCTGGTGCCAACGAGAATCAGCCGCCACCTGCGACCGTTGGAGACACGCCCGCCGCGCCAAAGCCAAAGCCCCGCCCGCGCAAGGCGCGCGCTCCTCAGGCAGCCGCTCCTGCTGCAGAGGGGAGTGCTGCCGCTTCCGCTTCCGCCTCCGCTGCTGCCTCCGCTGCCGCCTCCGCTCCTGCTGCAGAGGGGAGCGCTCCTGCTCCCGCTCCCTGCGCGTCGGTCGCCGCGGCAGCGCCCTCCGCCTAGATGGCCCCGTTGTATGTTTGCTTCCCATCGTCCATCCTTCCCATCGTCCATCCTTCCCATCGTCCATCCTTCCCATCGTCCATCCTTCCCTGTCTCCCTTCCTTCACCCGCTCCCACTTTGTTATTCTTCACTTATGTGACACATCTCCATGGTATATTTGCGTCGGTCGGACCTATGGTATTTACTGATTACTTACATTGACTTCGTTGTCACCTGAATGATCAGTACTTATGTTGACATATAAGTGTGACATAAGACAAATAGCACCGCTTCGCACAAATGCTCAGGCACGCGTCGCATCAATGATGTCAGCGTCGCGCTTCCCGTCCCATTGCGCTCCCGCCCCGTCCTTGCACTCGGCGTCTGCCCATCGCCAACGCGCACTGCTGCCACCCCCGTATGGCTCGGATAGCCCAACGATCACACGCTGACTAGCTATGTTTACAGGTTCGCAGAAAGAGCCGGCGAAAACGACTCATCCCCGACCAAGCTTGCGAGCTCGCCGTCCGTGACAGCGAGCTCGCATCAACCGACGACGGCGCACGCGAAGGCGGGGGCGCGCGGCCGCCCGCGCGCGCGTGGAGCGTTCGAGTGCTGATGGGGCGATGATAGCCGAGGGCGCTGTGATGCCATGACGCAGCGGCGCCCTCGGCTAGACTGCTCCCTCTTGGCAAAATCCCCTCCTACCCCTCTCCGCCCCATACGCCTGCACACTGCCGCCGCGCACGCATAGTAACGAGACATTTGTATTCGTGTAGGCTAATAGTACAGGATTGCCGAAAGAACGGCCGAAAACGGCCGAGAATTGGAGGAGATAGCGAGCTCGCTGTCGGACACAGCGAGCTCGGTGGGAGGGACACAGCGAGCGCGCGGGCGGGCTGATGGGCGCGCGTACGGGGGGCGGAGGGATAGCCGAGGACGGGCGCGCTATCAACTCGTCCTCGGCTACGCTCGGCTGCCGAGGATGGCCGAGAACGCTGCCGGTGGCTGGCGGACTTGCGTATTAGGGAGGGAGGGCACCTTCCTGTTAGGAATTACAGGCAGTTTTATTGGCAGTGAGAGGTGGGACGGACTATAAGCTTGCTTAGCTTGCCATAGGGGGGGCTGCTTGGCAAGCTAAGTAAGCTTATTTGTCGTGATGATCAGGTGGAACTTCCAGGAATTGATAGATAGACTCGGGACGTTCAAGGTGGATGGAGGCGTAAAGGATAGGGATAAATGCTTGATGGAACTGCTTAGAGACCAGAGCGAGAGACGCTTTGTCAGACAGGGCTGTTGTCATCTCTCCAATGGACTGCAGCAGTTCGAAAGGTAGGGAGATTGTGAGGGTACTTCGCGCCTGCATGTTGAGCTACTCCCGAAGTCAGATCCAACCTCGTCAACCACATAGCTAGCTTTGCGCATCACGAACCTGTAATACCAGCTTCTACCTCGGATGATTCAGGATCTAGCGCGGGGTTGACGTATGTCGCTATGTAGTCACAGGTGGTGAGTTACTAGATGCGAGACGGGAAGATCAAGAGATGTTCTCACAATCAAGTAAGTACTGCGGGTGGAACAACCAGGCTGTGAAGACTGCAGCGTCGGAGAATGTCTCCAGACACTGTGGGTGGTTGAGAGTCGCTCACAAGTCGAACGACGATCGTCGAGAGACGGAAACTTATCAGCGCCATCGGGCCTTTGTGTGTGACTGATGGTGCATGTGATTGTGACAGCACGCGCTGGGCGGTGAACCGGTGACGCGCGGCGGCCCCTTGGAAACTTGAATAAGTGCGGGGACGTTTACTGACCAAGTTAGGCACATCGCACTACGTCAATCACTGGAATGATCTCGTGAAGAGCAGAAGACTGAGAGTTCCCGATTTACATACTAGGGCTGAATAGGCTGGAGCGTTTCAAGGTAATAGAACAAGCATGCCAGTGGCAAGCAGTGAGTACGCGATCTAGCACTACGTCCCTTGAAAGTGATGCTGAATGAGTCGCGTACGAATGACAGCTTGATGAGAAATAAGCGGAGGTGCGCGAGCTTTGCCCACGCGGCCATACTCTAGCAGATGTATCTGCGCACTGCCATGTGCGAGTAAAGCATCTCAGATCTCTCCGACGTGTCATTGCTATCTCACGGTGCCGCGAGGGTGGGTGGGGGTATCCTCATTCACGTTAGCAGCATGCCGTCAGATCATACTGGAATGTAGATTGCGACGGTACGACGAGGCTTAGTCAGCGTGGCACAGGGTATATAACTCACGGTGTCCGGTTCTCCGAGGCCGCGTACTCAGGCTCCCCTCTCAGTGCGAAACTGCAACATGTCCAATCAGATGGAATACGGTGAGTGTACTTCGCCTACCCTTGACTCAGTGACATATACAGTACGGCATTCGTACGCTGCAGTGCGTCTGGGCAACTCGGGGTTGAAAGTGTCGCGGATCATCCTGGGCTGTATGCAGTTCGGGCACACTGGGTGGGCTCCGTGGGTATTGGGCGAGGACGCAGCAGTTGAGCAAATCAAGTACGCGTAAGTGCTGGTTTCTGGGATTCCGACCTGGGGGAACTGACACGATGTACTGACGATTGGTCCTTGGAGCAGGTATGAGAACGGCATCCAGACGTTCGATACGGCGAATGTACGTCGGTCTCTGTGATACCATCACCTCTTACAGAACTACGTCTGATCGAGTTTGTGCTCGTAGGTCTACTCCAACGGTCTCTCGGAGGTTATGCTCGGCAATGTGATCAAGAAATTGAATCTCCCTCGTGAGGAGCTCGTAATTATGACGAAGGCACGAACGCGATAGCCCTTCCCATGTGGTATCATCGCTGAATCAGCGTAATCCCACAGCTATACAATCCGGTGATGCCTGAATACGGCATGCGGACTAGCCGCGATCCCGACAACGAGGGTCTGGTGAACCAGCACGGTTCGAGCCGCAAGGTGCTACTTACCTTTGAGCTACCAATTTGACACATGTCCGCAATTCTCAACTGTGCTATACCCGTGTAGCATATCTTCGCGTCCGTACAAGCGAGCCTGAAGCGGCTCCAGATGGATTACATTGACTTGCTACAATGTGGGTATATGCGCTTCTCCGAAGTGTGTCCATCAGCTGACGACCTCTGCGTATAGTGCATCGCTTCGACTATGAGACCCCAATCGAAGAGACTGTGAGTGAATAATGCATGGCGATGTCACGATTTTCACACGAGCTATAGATGCAAGCCCTGCACGATGTCGTCAAGGCAGGCTATGTGCGATACATCGGGATGAGCTCCTGCTGGGCATACCAATGTGCGTCTTACGTCGCTAGTGGACCTCCATGAGTATGCTAACGACTCATAACACAAGTCCAAGCGATGCAAAGTGCGTGTATCCCAGACCGTCGTCCTCGAGCTTTGACCGAGCAACCTTTCCTGCAGACTACGCGATCAAGCACAACCTCACGCCCTTCATCTCGATGCAGAACCAGTACTCGCTTGTCTACCGCGAAGAGGAGCGCGAGATGTTCCCGACTCTGAGGGTCAGTATCACATCGGTGACATCCCGTAGGACCTCCTTCTCACGCATTCTTTCGGTAGATGTTTGGCGTGGGGTCCATCCCATGGTCGCCTCTCGGGCAAGGGATGCTTGCGCGCCCGATGAGCGCACAAATGAGTACCAAGCGCAGCGAGGACCTCTGGTGCGTTACTAGTTTCCCATGCTAACGTCTTCGTCTCCGCCGTGTCGTCTGCAGATAAGGCTAACATGGAGTATGCGTGTCCTCTCAGGTTCACGTATTGGATGGAGTTCCACAAGGGCGGCTCCACGGCTGATATCGTGAACCGGTTCGTACTGGTCCCAACTCTTTCTGCGCTTGTGTACACGTCCTGATTAGTCTTATCATAAGCGTCGAGGAACTTGCGAAGAAGAAGGATGCGACCATGGCTCAGATCGCTATCGCCTGGATCCTTGCGAAGGATGGTACGTCTCTCCTCATCACCCGCTCTTTGCGGTCGGTTGCCGTGAAAGACGCGACCCAACCTAACCTTCGATGGTAGGCGTTACCGCCCCGATTGTGGGCCCTACACGCCTTGAGAACCTGAAGGACACCATTGGTGAGTATGCTTATATGAACGTCATGTGGTGCTCGGGACGTACCTAATTGATATCTTCACGATGAACAGCTGCTCTGCAGGTGAAGCTGACCGAAGAAGAGATAAAGTACCTCGAGGAGCCGTACAAGCCTCTTCCTGTCTACGGCCATCGGTAGACAGTTGTATCGCGGCATGCTAGGAAGACTCGGACGGAAAGAGAAGTACTCATCAGAGTTCTTGACATGTACAAGTGTTACCCCTGGGCGATGCCTCTGTCAATCAGTCGGGACGTCGTGAGCCAGGAGGATCTCCACAGTTTGCTCCGGAAGGTCCCAGTGTGGCTAATATTCGTCAGACTCCTCGAGCAAGCACACCGCACAAGACTCACAAAATGATTCGCGCCCCTGAACCGCACGAACTGCACGTTCCGCACTTCTGTCCCCGCCTCGCGTGCCGCCTCGAGCTCCTCGGACACGACACGCGCGCCCCACGGCATCTCCCACACAGACATGTCGCACCATACGTAGCGCACCTCCACCTCCGCCCACTCGTCTCCGCCCTCGCCCCATGCCCCATCCTTGACATCAAGCGCCTGCCTCTTCATCCGCTCGTATGTCCCATGCGCGACCCCCGCCTGCACGATGAGCGCGTCCGATGTATGTAGCTCGCCCGGCTTGCAGTGTCGCACTTCCGCGACGTCCGCGTCCGACATGTTCACCGAGCTCGGCGGCGGCGTGTCCGCCCAGTGTCGGTCTGCAAGCGCGTGGGGCGAGACCGGGTAGCGGTGCGCGAAGTAACCGACGATCCATCGGTCGAAGTGCGCGACACGCTCTTCGAGCGTCGGGAGGTCGGGGTTGATGAGCGGCTGGTAGACATGCTCGGGCGCGGGGTGGCCGAAGAAGAGGAAGGAGCCGTCTGGAGAGCGAGGGGCGGCGTCAGCACAGCTGAGCGAGCGAGCGGCGGGACAGAATGCACGTACCGTAGAAGACCACGCGGCGGACGTACTTACTCAGCTGCACGTCTGACGAGAAGGAGGTGACGTTCGCGAGGAACGCGGTGATCATAGTAACACCGAAGGACCATCCCGCGAGCACGATCCCGCCCGTCTTTCCCCGCGCGCGCGGTATGTCCTCCCGCTTGACGAGCGCGACTAGGTAGTCGTACAGTTCTCTCGCGCGTGCGCGGAAGAACTCCTCCATCTCGCTCGCTGCCCCTTCGGAGGCAGCAGGCGTCGATGCGAGGCGCGCGAGGAAAGCCTGTTCGTCTGCGGTATAAGGCGCGGAGTGTAACGGATACGGAAGATAAGATTAGATTACTCGTAACTTACGTAATGTATCGCATCCGGGTAACCGGCCGAGCGTCCTATAAGACGCTCGGCCCGACGTGGCGAAAGCTCAGCCTTTCACCACGACCCACCGTACCCCGCACTTCTCAGAATAGAGACTGGTGCAGTGTACAACGGGCGTGCGTGAACCGGGCTATCATCAAGACTTATTACACTTTTTTACACTCCTCCACGTATAGTGGATTTCTACTCAAGAAGTGCAAGAACGACGCCCATGGATCCTCAGGAACACCTCAACCCCCACTACGCGCGAACGTCTAGTTCCGCGCAGTCGGCGGCCTCTCGACACTCAACGACAGGCTCGACGACGGCGCACGGCATATCTTTGGAACGGACATCTCGACGCGGTACCCCAGCCATGACGAGTGCAACACTCGCTGGCACTACACCTACTCGGCGGCCAACTTCGGCCTTTAATACTTCTCGGACTGATTTCGCGGCGACATCCACGCCTTACACTAGACACTCGGTAGACTACGATAGACAAGACATCTCGGACGATAATCCTATACCCGGTTCCATGCCTCGTACAGAGGCACCGACTACTTCGGCACTACCACCGTACGTCTCCGACCGTAAAGGTAAGGAACGTCGGCGTTCGCAACAAGACGACTCCGACACGGACGACGGTATACTACGCATACCGCAAAGCGCGGCAGCTCAGATGCTTAGTCTGATGCTGCAACAACACCGTCACTACGCTCGCGGCAGTCAAGACGACCAGGCGTTCCTCCGCCAGATCCAGCAGACCGCCCTCGACATGGGCTTGCAACTCGACACGGACGAGTTGGCCAACCTATCAGCGACCGCACCGGTTCAGGAGGCCGAACCATCGCAAGCCCAATATGACGACGACGATTTCGATTCTCGGGAAGTCGAACAAGGCCTCGAGATAGAACAGGTTCTTAGCAGAGACCGCACCGAGCGACTGGCCCGCGCTGGACTCAGTCAAGGGGACGACTCGGTCCGCGAATACACTCAAACGCAGGAGAACAGCGGATGGGGGCAGACGGAATATGCTCAGGCGGCGGACACCTCGGTACGAGTATCCGCTCCTGTTCCGACGTACCCTCCGCAAGTCCCATTCCCCACTCAATCCCCAACGACTGGACATCAAACGATGGAAGGTCAACCTCCATCTAGCTCGACGGACACGTCGACAGCACGATCGTCGGCCTCTACGGTACGACAAGACGGACCACATCCTCAGTACAGGACCACAGGGCATCCAAGTAGCATGCCCCGACTCGTCACGCCGGGCCCGGCTCCTCAAGAGCCTACACGGCTGGCACCTCGACCGTCCCATGTGAGCTTTGCGCATCTCGCGAAAGCTTACCCGGCCCCGGAGTCAGCGAGTACGGCCAGGACTCAGCAGCGTCAAGCGGGACCCGCCACAGGCGGACTCGGCGCGCAGACATCTCAGTCTACGCCGGGACCACCCGTGCCGCCCAAGCCATACGGGGTGCGAACCGGCACAGTACCGCAACCAACTGCTGTACAGGGAGGTCAACTCCCTCAGCCATCGGCCCAGCCGCCACCTCAGGCGGCCTACCCTCAAGCATCACAACCACCACCTGCTCAACAGCAGGTTCCTCTACCTCAGCCGGCTCAACCGCAGGCTGCACCACCTCAGCCGCCCCAGGCACCACAGCAGCCACAGCAAGGACCACCCACACCGCAGGCACCGTACGCGTACCAGCCCGTGAACCTAGGCTCGACCTATCAGTCGGCCTCCGGTCAGTGGCCGGCGACTTCGTACGCACCGTCAGCGTCCTTCGCTCCGACCACCATCCAATCGGGCATCTTCCCGACGACTACGGTGGCGCAACCAATCCCGGCGACCAATCTGCGGGATTCCATAGGTCTGAAGCACATCGTAAAGATGATTCAGACCCATGTGGCTCAGCCAAGCACAGGACCGCTCCCGGATTACTTACGACACTCGAAGATTCCGCCCCCGGCGGCTTACAACGGCAAGGACGACGACGCTGTATTCAACGTATGGTTGAGCAACGTCCTCAACTACTGCCGACGACTTCACGTAACCGGGCCAGACATGGATGGCGACCGCGTGGACATCCTAGCAGGGGCACTCAGCGACGACGCGGCGAACTGGTTTTTCCAGAACGTCCAGTCGGAGTACCGCCAACAACGCTACTGGACGTTCGAGAGTGCAGTCATTGCACTGTACAGGCGGTTCGTCTTAACTGACGCGTTCCAGTACGCCAGCAACCAATTCGATCGCGTGCGATATCGCCCGCTTCCTGACGGAGGCGTGGCGAAGCTGTATCAAGATATGACGCACTGGGCCCAACGGATGTTCGAATACCCCAGCGAAAAGGTGTTCAAGGACAAGTTCTTATCGAACTTGCCGCGCGAACTCGAACACCACATCGTCATTTCGCGAGGTATCGATCCGATGGCTATACACAGCCGCGACCTTTATACACTGGCTCTACAAATCGAGGACGCGCTTGCTGGCATCCGCCTACGGCGACAGGCGCACGAAACGCCTAGCAGAACGCATAACCCAGCTTCAGGATCGTCCCGTCAAGGGTCCGGCCAGAAGCAAGGAGGCTACTCGCAGCCATCAAGGCTGCTATTCAAACCCATCAAGAAGGCGGACGCCTCGCGGTCATCTCGACCTATTCTGGTGAAGAAGGCACCCTTCGTCAAGAAGGACGCCTACCCTAGTCGACCTCCAGGACGCCCTCAGGAGAGACCGCCTATACGGCATGAGACGAAGCCTCAGGCCTCGTCCTCTAACAAGGCGAACTCGGGATCCTGCTTTGCGTGCGGCAAAGCAGGTCACTGGGCAAACAGCCCAGCCTGTCCTATGTACGGCAAGCCTAAGGTCAAGCTGTTCGCCCACCACGTCGTCGAAAATGACGAAGATGGGCAGAACGAACCAGCCGAGGACGACCATGATCAGCCAGGCGAACAACCGGAAGGCCTGGAACCCCCCGAATCCGATCGAGAGGACGACTATCAAGGGCTGTATGCCGAGTCCGAGGACGAAGTTGATCTAGACGGTCAACAGTCCGACTTGGAGTACTACGAGTTGTACACGAATGTCATGACGCTATGTCGTGACGACGAGGAGGCCAACGAGCAACCGATCGTACAGACCGATCCGCTGTTGGATGCCTCGGAGAAGCTCGTACAGGCATTCAGGATCGAACAGGAGCCGACACACAAGACGGCGAAGAACGCGTGGCTTTACGACTCACGCGTCCGACGACTGAATGAACCGAAGGACCAGCCGCAACGCGACTTCAAGGACCAACGGCCGTTATGCGCGGAAGTCATCATCAACGACGTGACCGCGTACGCGCTGTTCGACTCTGGGAGCACAACGGACATGTTGTCTCCAGTCGTCGCATACATCGCCCAGTCAGATTGTATAAATCTGACCGAGCAGATGGGGCTGCAACTCGGCACCAAGAATAGTCGGACGAAGATCACGCACGGTACAAGGGCACGACTGAAGGTCGGCCAAGTCAACGAACAACACTACTTTGACGTCGTCGACATCGACCGGTACGACGTGATCCTAGGCACGCCTTTCTTCCGCCGACATAACGTCGAGTTGGACTTCAAGCACCGGAGGATCCTTATCGACGGCAAGGCGATTCCGCTTTACGACGAGGTCGACGAGGCGGAAATGCTGCGTCAACGCGATAAGGATCGTCGACGAGGAGTCGGCAGGCAGTTGCGTACAGCACTGCTGGCTGAACTCGAGCAAGCATAGGGGACCGCAGCGGGCAGCACCGTTGCGGAACCTCCCCACTCCCGCTATGCGCAGACATCAAAGTCGTCGGGAGGGGAGGGGAACGGCACCAACGCCGTTAATTCGACACCCGTACGACACCAAGGCAGAAAATCAGACGAAAAAATTCCAAGAATCGCGGACCGTACAGGTCCCACACTCCACTCGTCAAAAGGTCCACGAACGGGTCTGTCGGGTCTCCCAGATCCACTGGGGATCCATCAGATGTTCGTGAACATCTTGACTGACTACCTCGACGACGAACAGATTCGGAAGACTCATCGAGAGTCTCCCGAAACCGACGACGAGGCAAAGCTTCAAGAACTCCGCGATAAATGGTTTGCGGAGTACGACGACATGCTTCAGCCACCTCCACCCGGCTTACCGCCGTGGCGAGAGGTCAACCACAAGATACCTCTCATTGACGAGAGCAAGCAGTACAGGTATCGCTTACCGCGATGTCCTGAGGCCGTAAAGACCGAACTGCTCATGAAGATCAATAAGTACACCAACGCGATGTGGTGGCGGATGGCCAATGTCACGCAGGCCGCCCCACTCCTGTGCGTTGCAAAGAAGAACGGCAAACTACGTACAGTAGTTGATGCCCGTCAACGCAACGACAACACCGTCAAGGACGTGACGCCATTGCCGGACCAGGACCAGATCCGCATGGACGTCGCGCGCGCGAAATATCGGTCGAAGATCGACCTCTCAGATGCCTACGAACAGGTTCGTATAGAACTCGAAGACATCTGGAAGACGGCATTTTCAACCCCATACGGCACGTTCGTTAGCATGGTCATGCAACAGGGCGACTGCAACGCGCCGGCGACCTTCCAGCGATTGATGACCACCATCTTTCGCGACTTCATCGGCCGGTTCGTCCATGTGTACTTGGACGACATATTCGTCTTCTCGGACACAATCGAGGACCACGAGAAGCACCTCAAGCTCGTATTCGACAAGTTGCGAGAGGCTAAGCTATACCTTAGCCGCTCCAAGTGCGACTTGTACTCGAAGAGGATGGACTGTCTTGGCCACATCATCGACGATTGCGGGCTTCATGCCGACGCCGACAAGATGAGTCGCATCCGCGACTGGAGGACTCCTCGGTCGTACCACGAAGTTCAACGCTTCCTTGGTCTCGTCAACTATCTCGGACAGTTCATGCCGAACGTGTCCGCGTATACTTCAGTACTCTCTGACATGGAGCATAACGACAGACCCTTCGTCTGGCGTCCGCTCCATCAGAAGTGCTTCGACATGATCAAGAGGATGGCGTGCAAGGCTCCGATCCTCAAGCCCATCGACCCACGCAAGCCAGAACCTATCTGGCTGATCTGCGACGCGTCCGTACATGGACTGGGTGCGCTCTATGGGCAAGGCGAGGACTGGAAGACCTGCCGTCCGGCTGGATTTCTGTCTAAGAAATTCACCGGCGCGCAGCGTGCGTACCACACGTATGAACAGGAAGCCCTTGCCATCCTCGAAGGCCTCATGAAGTGGGAAGACAAGCTACTCGGGCGGAAGTTTACGATCGTAACAGATCATAAAGCCCTCGAGTTCTTCAAGACGACGACCCAACCCAACAACAGGCAAATACGTTGGATCGAGTACATGGCTCGATTCGACTATACGCTACTACATGTGCCCGGGAAGGACAACAAGGTGGCCGACTGTCTATCAAGGTACTACGAGAACGACAACGCGGACGAGTTCCATCCGGTTCAAGACTACGTCAACGCCGACGTACGCCTCGACCCGGATTGGGACGACTTGCCCAACACTCGCATCGCCGAGCTCCGTGCTGGACGCATCACGCGTCAGAACCCCGACGGCCTTGATTCTAAAGATCGAGACGCTCAACGCGAACTCAGGATGAAGACTGAACAACGCGTCGCGGAAGCTCAGGAAATGGCAGAAGCAGCCGCGAAGGCCGCGGAACGCGCCATCACCTCCGAACAAGCACATACCGTGCAACAAGACGAGGAACCCGCACCTACCGTGTGGGACGCCCTCGCCAACGGCCCGTCATTACAGAAGTCGATCAACGACATCGACGGGTTCTTGGACGCCGTCAAGGCCGGCTACGAATCCGACCCGACGTTCAGCAAGATCCTCAAGGCGCCATCGCAGTACAAGAGCTTCGTCGTAAGAGACGGGTTCGTGTACACGGTGAACCGACGCGGCGAAGAGGTACTGTGCGTACCTCGCACGAAGTTCAAGCTCAAGACTACCACGCAAACGATCATCGACCAAGGACACGAAGCGGTTGGACACTTCGGGTCTCAGAAGACCTCAGAGTACATCCGCCGCTGGTTCTGGTGGCCTAAACTCGGCCTGGAAGTCGACCGGTTCTGCATCTCGTGTGCGCGCTGCCAAGTATCTAAATCGCGCAACAAGCTCAAGGCCGGTCTTTTGCACTCGCTACCCATTCCACTCATTCCGTGGATAGGTATCTCCATGGACTTCGTCGGACCATTCCCTAGGTCGAACGGGTACGACTACTTATGGGTAGTCGTATGCCGTCTCACCTCCATGGTCCACCTCATTCCTGTTCGCACTACCGACACGGCCGCGGACCTCGCAGCGATATTCATGCGCGAGGTCGTCCGGCTCCATGGACTCCCCGAGTCCATCGTATCGGACCGCGACTCCAAGTTCACATCAAGATTCTGGAGGGAGCTTCATCGCCTACTCGGCGCGAAGCTCCTCATGTCAACCGCGTTCCACCCGCAGACCGACGGTGTTTCTGAACGAAACATCCGCTCGATCACGCAAATACTTCGCGCGATGGTGCGCCCTGACCAACTCGACTGGCTCGAGAAGATTCCGATGGTTGAGTTCGCTCTCAACTCGGCCACCAGCGCGTCAACAGGATTCGCGCCTTTCGAGCTCAACTACGGCTATATGCCGCGCACGATGTCGGGTATACGCACGGACTCGACCTTCACTGGCGTTCGCGAGTTCGCGCAGCGCGCGCGCGCGAACTTGGAGATGGCGCACGACGTGCTCATCGAGAGCCGTGTGCACCAGACCCATTACGCGAATCAGGATCGTCAAGAGGATCCGGACTTCGAGGAGGGTGACCTAGTGTACCTCTCCACGAAGAACTTGTCGATTCCGAAGGGGCGCGCGCGGAAGTTGGTACCGAAATATATTGGACCCTATAAGGTCCTGAAGGCGAGCAGGGAGACGTCTAGTTATACCCTAGAACTACCGGCCGATCTTGTCGAACGAGGCATTCACGCGACGTTTCATGTAAGTCTACTACGGAAACACGAGCCCAATGACGACATGTTGTTCCCTCATCGAGAGGCGCGTGCGTTCTACGATATGGGGAACGACGACGAGCAAGAATGGCTCGTGGACGAGATCGTCGGCCACAAATGGGAGGACAATAAAGTCCAGTTCCACGTTAGGTGGACCCACGGCGACACGACTTGGGAGCCGTACACCAAGTGCAGCAAGCTCGCTGCGCTTGAAGAGTATTTCAGGCTCCAGGGCGTGAAGCACTGGAGGTCCTTGGCGCGCAAGCCAGCGGAGGACTAACACGGTCTGACGCGTCGCGCGTTAGACCACGTGACCGCGTCAAGCGCCGACGACCCAATCGGGCGGACGAGGTGAAACAGCGCTTACGGCGGCGACTTAGCGAAATTATTCGCAATTTCGCGAGTCCGTCCGCCTCTCTCTCTCTCTTCACCTCGCCATCAGCCCGCTCGCTCTCTCGCTCTCTCTCTCGCTCGTACCACCACCAACCCCGCCACGTCGACATGAACCCGAACCCCGCCAACCCGCAAGAACAACAGATGGCCGTCGACGGCGGGCATCAACAGCAACAGCAACAGCAACTGCAGCCCCAAGAGCTGCAACCCCTCCCTCTCCACCCTCACCTCGCACCGGCAGGGGGCGCTCCCGTCGTACATGACGGCGCGCCCCACCAATACCCTCAAAACCCGACGGGCCCGGCGGCATCGTATATGATGCCGCCCCCGCCTCAATACCCAACGGCAGCGACCATGGCCGCGCCGCCGTACGCTCAACCACCGGGGATGGGACAATACCCCACTCCGTACGGCTACCCGTACGCGCCCATGCAGCCACCGTCAATGGTGCTGCCAGCGACGACCGTCCAGACCGCGCCCGGAATGCCGCCGCTCATGCCCATGGGCAACCCTCTGAATTGGAGGTGCCTTGGGCGCGAGATGATGTGCATGGCGCACGAAGACCCTCGCTGCAGGGTGTGTGCACAATACGTGCCACACCTCACGGCTGCAGCGAGCGATCCGCAGTTCGTGCAGGCCCACGAGGAAGCTCGGGCGGCGCAACAGGCCGCCTACTACGAACACTTCCAACGCTGGCAGGCGTCGAGGGGGGAGGGGAACGACGACGAACTTCGTCGTTTACGCACACGGACCCAGGAGCAAGACGAGGAGCTCGACCGGCTCCGCGCAGACAACCGCCGCCTTCGTGCTGAAGCGGACGAATTGCGGAGGTCCAACACACGGCTCGAGAACCGTGCCCGCGAGCTCGAAGACCACGTTGCGAGTGCCTGGGAGGCACACGACGACCAACGGGCTCGCGCGGAGGGTCTCAGAGACGAGCTCGACCGACAAAGGGCTCGCGATCGGTCCCGATCGCCGGTTCGCCGCGACTACCCGCGCGACGATTACGCCATGCGTCGACGCTCTCCTCCGCGGACCACGTCTTGGGTCCCGCCACCAACCTCGATGGGGCCTCCACCGCCTGGACACCGGCCCACTCGCCGGTACACATCCAGCGCGGCACGCGGACGCGTGAACACGCGATCCCGCTCTCCACCTCCCGCATACCGGCCGCAACCCGAGTTCGTGCAAGGATCGTCTAGATCCTCTGCACCTACTGCGCCGACGAACCCCCCGTCCCCTCCGCAACTGCCGGATCAGTGGCAAGCACCCGCGCTGTCCAGCACCACTCAAAACGCAGTGCCGGACGATGCGATGGAGACAGATACGTCTCCTCGCATGTCCCTCCCGACCTCGCTGCCCAGCCAGAGTCCAAGGCCGGACTCTGAGCAGGAGCTGCCCGCGCCGCAGGTCCGGATCGACATCGATGCGATGGACCGGATCTTGGACGGCTCGGACGAGGACGAGGAGGAGCCGGAGTTCAACGCCGAGGACGCCAAGCGCCGTCAGTACAACCAAGACCTGCGTCGACTGCGTCGCAAGACCCAGGACGCGAGGACGGCGCGGCGCGAGGGCAGTGCCAGCGCAGCTGCTCGACCAGCAAGGAGGCCGTATAGTCCTCCTACGACGACACAACCGGCACCGCGGGGATCGCTCCCTACGGGCACACCCGCCTCGGGACGAGCGGAATGGCCTCACGACCTAGCCATGCTCCGCGACACGGACGTGCGCCTCGCGGACGCCTGGTTCGACTACGTACCTAGGCACTCGAACCAGGCCCAAGCGCTCATGGCGGAGGCTCGCAACCAGCAGGCCGGCGCCCTCCACCGCGTCCGTCACATCATCCACCAGATTGACGAACGCGCTGGCCTCATGTCCGTACCTGGACTAGCAGCCATCAAGAATGGCTGGCGCAACGACATGAAGTCGAAGCGTCGGGAGCCCGAGCGCGCGGACTCGCGCGACCGAGGCGAAGGTCGTACAGACCCTCCTCCGAAGGCTCGGAAACTCACCCAGCCCACGCACTTCGACTCTGTCGACCGCTGGGCTGAGTACTACCGCGAGTTTCCCAACTCGATTCCGCGGCAACTCCGCAGCCACCCCGAGGACACCACCGTCCCGTCTCCCCTCCTCATCGAAGGCAACAGCCTTCTACGGCGATTCATTCCCTCGACCAGGTCACGGGAGTCGGCGATCCGAGCCGCCCTCCTGTCCACCCTCGTACGGCTGTTTTCGGTCAGCTCGCTGTACGAACGCCTCGTAAAGAGGCTCGGCTTGCGAATCGGCACGACGGAGGACATCCGTCCCTTCACGCAGATGGCCAATGTGAGCCTGGAAGATGTCGCGCGATGGGCCGCCGAATGCGGCGTCACCACGAGAACCGCATCCCTTCTTGAGCTCGTTGCGCGTCGATACCGCAACTTCGAGCTGGGACGACCCGTGGACGCGCAAGTCGCTTGGCCGGACTACCCCTCGTCACTCGCGGACTTCCCTCTGCCCTAGGAACAAGTTCTACCACCGGCCGGAGCGACGGATCCGTCACAGATCCCACTCCCTGAGGATGACGTCCCCATGGGCGATGCGGATGGCGCGCCGGCCTCTCAGCCGAGCGGACACGCGGAGGACGGGGGCATACAGTCCACCGCCGGTACGTCGAGTGGCTCCAACGCATCGTCGTAAGCCTTCGCTGCGGACTTTTCGTCATCTCCATACGAGAGCGCTGACTTCAGGTCTAAGTTAACATTTTGTTTCCCCCGCATACGCTCTTCGCACCTAGACGGTGCCATCCCCCGATTGACCAGGTTTCGGACGGACTCTATTAATTACTTCGCCACTTACCGTGGCTACTATTACTACTACAGACTGATAGAACCCAGTGGGTTCTGGTAGGGGGGAGTGTAACGGATACGGAAGATAAGATTAGATTACTCGTAACTTACGTAATGTATCGCATCCGGGTAACCGGCCGAGCGTCCTATAAGACGCTCGGCCCGACGTGGCGAAAGCTCAGCCTTTCACCACGACCCACCGTACCCCGCACTTCTCAGAATAGAGACTGGTGCAGTGTACAACGGGCGTGCGTGAACCGGGCTATCATCAAGACTTATTACACGGAGCCAGGGTAGTCGCGCCTGTTCACTGCGATGATCCGCGCGTTGTTCTGCTTGGCGTAGGGGAGCAGCTTCTCGAAATTTGCTGCCATTCGTGTCAGCGGGAACTAATCGCGCGCGGTTAGAGCTTTACTTACCGCCATGCCACATGAGTCCGTGAACGAGGACGAGGGTGGTGTAGTCGGTGCTACCCGTCGGCGCGCCAGAGTCGAGGATGGTACCGAGAGGAGACGTCGACATAGTGCGTGATGGGTTCCTGATGCAAGGATCCGAACTTTGCCGTCTCCTAAGTACAGAAGAACGGCGTTCAAGGGGAGCGGAATGCTGACTAACGCATGTGCTTGTAGGAGCACAGCTGTCACACCGAGAACTGTATCCCCAGCAGCGGCAAGATGCGATGCGTCCGATATGGCCGTGACGTTTCTACCCACCTCGCCTCCCAACTTCCTCATGTCGCGCGCAGAGCTCGCGCGTGTTGTGAGCGCTGCGATGGACGCGGTGTACCACTCGGGTTCGGTCGTTGCATGAGTGAGACGACTGAGCATTCAGTTGTGCCTGAAAGACTAGCAAGACAAAGTGCGATTCACAGCATCACTATAATACACAGAGCGAACACTCAACGTTCATGCGCATCCTGACTCCCAAAACGATCACGCTAGAGAGCGCCCCCGATCGACGAGACCTCACATATGGCCGATGATGTTGAGAGGCTTGTACGGTTCCTCGAGGTACTTCATGTCCTCCTCCGTGAGTTTCACATCGAGCGATCCTGAACACGCGAAGTCAGACCACACTCAACCTTGACAATGACCTCGAACCTACCGAGGATGTCCTCCAGGTTCGAAAGGCTGGTCGTTCCGACGATGGGCGCGGTGACGCCAGGCTTCGCCATGATCCAGGCCATGGAGATCTGGGCCATGCTCACGCTCTTCTTCTTTGCGAGCTCCTCGATCCTACAGGTCGGAATTGTGATCTACATAGACCCGACACGAGCAGATATAATGATCGCAGCACGTACCTCTCCGCGAGCGCAGGCAGGAACGGGATGTCGAAGGAGGCTTGATAGCCGTCCGTCTTCTTACGCAGGGTCTCTTCCTTGACCGGGCGCGTGAGGAGACCACGTCCGAGGGGAGACCAGGGGATGGAGCCGACGCCGAACATCTGTGGATTTGGGAATGATGGGCGGCAGTTTCGACTGGGTGATCAGACAGACCAAACGAACCTTGAGAGTCGGGAACATCTCGCGCTCCTCCTCGCGGTAGAGCAAGCTGTAGTGGTTCTGCATCGAGATGAACGGGGTGAGGTTATGGGTCATCGCGTAGTCTGCACGTGGTAATCAGTGAGATGGCATCACCCCCGGCGCAGGAAGGAAGTCATACTTTGCATTGCGTGGACTGTATATATACGGCGATCAGGTGGTGACAGCGTAGTGGGAGAGAAAGAACGTACATTGATAGGCCCAGCAGGAGCTCATGCCGATGTAGCGGACGTAGCCTGCCTGAACGACATCATGAAGGGCTTGCATCTGGAGGAGACCGAGTCGTAAGCTGGTTATTCACGCCGGGCAGATAGCTATCAAGACCGTACCGTCTCCTCGATGGGGGTATCCGGGTCGAAACGGTGACCTATAACCGATAGAACGGATCAATACGTCAACTCTGATAATGCGGAGAAGATGGGATTTCGTACATTGCAGAAGATCGATGTAGTCGACCTGAAGACGTTTGAGGCTGGCCTTCACAGAGTCGAAGATGTGCTACGTATATCAAACGACAAGGTCAGGCCATGTGAAAGGCATCGGCGCATGCCCAATGAATCTCACCTTGCGGTTTAGACCCTTTTGGTTGATGATCCCGAGCTCTTCAGCCGTCTTGCCCATTGTCCACAAGTTGGACCCATAGTCCTTGAGCACCGGGCTGTACAACTGCAGCAGGAATCGCATGAAACATGGAGGGGCGACTGGAGAGCATGATGACCGACCTTCGTCATGATGACGAGCTCCTCTCGAGGGAGCTCCAACTTCTTGATGGCGTTTCCGAGCACGATCTCGGAGAGCCCGTTTGAGTAAACCTATCACCATACATCAGCGATCCGTCTCTCTCCTCGAAACAGACGCTCTCACATTCGCAGTGTCGAAGCTCTGGATGCCGTTCTCGTATCTAGGAGATTTCGCTCAGCATCTGAATCGTAGCCGGATGCCAGACGGCAACCACTTACGCGAACTTGATGTGCTTGATCGCCTCCTCCTCAGGCAAAACCCAGCTCTGCCACTCGGGCGAGCCGTACGACATGCATCCAAGGATGATCTTCGACACCTTCAATCCCGAGTTCCCCAGACGTACTGCGGGAGGCACATGTCAACATCTGGCACAGCGCTCGCTGCTGAAAGAGCGCGTTCAGACCGACCATACTGCATCTTTGGCGCCATTGTAGTGTCTGATACTGCGATATTTCGTGACGTACGGCCTAAGAGGGTCTTGAGGACAGTCAGGAGGCGGTCGTGGGTGAGGGAGAGGAGAACGCTCTATAAATACGCTGCACTAATGGGCAGCGCCTGGGACCGGAGGCGCACCTGAGCGGCACAGATTGACAGGGCGCTGCTGACTACGCGGCATGAACGACTATAGATATCCCACGTCAGTCTAGGTTCAGTGTATGTGGAATCCCGATCGGTAACTCACTATAAATGTTAAGTCGCTCGACGAGATCTGTCGTTGCTCCTTCGGATCGTCTCAACCACCAGGCTCCTAGTGGAAGAGGTGGCGTGCAGCGCTGGATGCTAGCCCAGGCGATCTTTCAGCTGGTTTTCGTGCTCCGCGCTGGTATCGCAAAGGACGAGATCCCGCCTCATCTGCGCGAACATATGACAGTTCATGGGAAACGCACCGAGCGTATACAGGGCGCTGAATGGGCGCGGGAAATTGGGAATATCGTTCGGAACCCCGCATTGCCACGGCCCATGAGCGAGCCTGGCGCGTGCGCTCATGGGTGACGTAGTCTGCCGGCATATTCGCCGGTCGGGATACACAGTCGCTTGAGATGCTTATCCGGACGAAGAGGTCTATATGAGGTCGGTTATACCCGTCAGCGTCAACTGGAATGCGACTAAGCATTGAACGAAGTACTCACCCAAGCAACAAGTTCGTCCGACAACTGATTTGCGAGCATGCCTGGTTTTTGTAATTTTTGATGGCTCGGTCGATCGTTCTAGGTGAAGAGTTGTATGAAGATACTCAGGCGAGTTTCACCTATCCGCACGCGTGGAGTGCGCTGACGGGGAGCGCGTAGGCAGGCCACGAGCGTAAAGAGAATTGTAAAGGAGAGGTCAATCGCCTCCAACATATCGCAATCTCGATGAAGCTCCTGCAGAACGCACAATGGCCAGTTAGGGAACGCTGGAGTATGCACGGACCCTCACATCTTCACGTCCTATTCCTGTCGAGAGGGTGAGAACACGGATTGAAATCGCGTAACGATGGACTCACAAGTGGGGCTCTTCCGGACATTCGAGTGGGTATGGCGCTCACCATACCCATCACCCCCGAGTCTATTGAATTGTCGCGTTTGAAGTAGCGCATTGGAAATCGAGGGAACAGAACGGAGATGTACGGGTGACGTGCGTTCCCCTAAAGCCAGTCGCTTGCATAACGAAACACGATATCATACACATCACCTTCTCGGACTTCTCTTCTCCCGTCCTAAACCTCCTCAGACATGCCCCGAGACAGGGAGAGGCCTGTACTCCTCCTCCAAGTACTTGATGTCGTCCTCCGTCAACTTCACCTCGAGCGCGCCGAGCAGATCCTCGAGGTTCGCCAGGCTCGTCGTGCCCACGATCGGTGCGGTGACGCCCGGCTTCGAGAGGATCCACGCGAGAGCGATCTGCGCCATGCTCGCACTCTTGCGCTTCGAGAGCTCCTCGATGCTATGATTAAACGTGCTTCACGTTAGCAAGCATGACTGCAACCTTCAACGGGCAGTGGACGTACCGGGACCTGATTGCTGGTACGACGTCGTTCTCATAGCGAGACAGCATCCTGATACGTACGAGCAGCGTCAACGCAGGATGGGAGACACAGACCAGACGAAACGCACCTGTCAGATTTGCCTCGAGTAGTGTCTTGGCCAACCGGGCGCGTGAGGAGTCCACGGCCGAGCGGAGACCAAGGGATAGACCCAACACCGAACATCTGGACCTTCGAGTCAGTCGACAAGAAGAGGACGATCCGGTTCGGCTTGCGCACCTTCAGTGTGGGGAACATCTCACGCTCCTCCTCACGGTAGACGAGGCTGTAGTGGTTCTGCATCGATATGAACGGCGTAAGTTTGTTGTTGATGGCGTAGTCTGCGCGTACGTCAGGACTCCGGCACGTCAGTTTGAGGCGCATCTATGCAGGTACATACTTTGCATTTGGTGGACTAGGCGATATCAACGTCGAATCAGCTCTTGGATGCGATACGAGTTTGGGTTGCGCTTACACTGATAGGCGTGGCACGAGCTCATCCCGATGTAGCGCACATAACCGGCTTGCACGACATCGTGAAGAGCTTGCATCTGTTATTGCTGAGCGAATGCCGGTTCTGATGCGTCAATGAGACGTACCGTCTCTTCTATAGGCGTGGTGTAGTCGAACCGGTGGCCTACGCGAGTAGTACTCGATCGTCAGGACAAGCATAGCAGAGGCAGGTGAAAGCTCACATTGCAAGAGGTCAATGTAGTCGAGCTGGAGACGCTTCAGGCTTGCTTTGACAGAGTCGAAGATGTGCTGCAGCCATGACCCGATCAGCAGCCGCGCATCCGCGACGAACGCAGATTCTCACCTTCCGATTGAGCCCATGCTGGTTGATGATACCCACGTCTTCCGGGTTCGGGGGAACGGGAACGCTGGGATCTTTCGAAACAGCAAAATACACCTAGACGATCGTACGTTTGCGCCTGCACCGCTGTACTACCAGTAGGCGGACGCACCTTGGTCAAGATGACAAGCTCCTCGCGAGGCAGGTTAAGCTCCTTGATGGCCTTTCCCAGAATCACCTCCGACTGTCCATGCGAGTACACCTATATGCAGTACGCGTGAGCGTTTGGGGTTGTTGACTTTGGGAGGTGGGTGTATGCGCACGTTCGCGGTGTCAAATGTCGTAATGCCGTGATCGTACCTATATCGCGGTCCATTAAAATGCAATGCGGCAACATGAGAGCGGGGAAACGTACGCGAATTTGATGTGCTTGATAGCCTCTTCCTCGGGAAGCACCCATTGTTGCCAGCGAGGATCGCCGTACGACATGCACCCGAGGATAATCTTCGACACCTTGAGTCCAGAGTTGCCCAGACGGACTGTCTCGGGTGCTCAGCGCGGACAGACGAGGCGATAACGCGAAGCGCACCATAGGACATCGCCTTCGTGCTGGTGGCGGCCATTGTCGTCAAGTGCGAATGAACGGAGGACGGGAGGAGGGTCTCACGCGCGTCGCGCCCCCTTATGTAGTTCGTTTGAGAAGGTCCAAGAATAGACCAAGCTGAACTTATCTCACCTCCGAACGGATATCTTAGTCAATCATCATGTGGGCCCCCTCTCTTGCACCTCGTAATCTCCTTCCATGTGCGATCGGGTAACTCGACACTGGCACTCCGTCCTGAGCTTGAGGAAGGGACGCTCCGTACGTCGCGGCATCGATGGAGACGATTCGAGGAGATTGGTCGCAATAGAAAGGTGGTGGCGGCACATAGAGTAGATATGAGCATGTCCATAGTGTGTCGCGGTCGAGAACGAGGGCAATTGGTTGACAGTAGGTACGAGAATGACGTTAACGCCCGCTCCGGGCGCCCGGAGTCGCGGACCGAAGGCCGGGACTCGGGAGCGCTCATGCAAGGATCCATCATAGGCAGCCAGTGACTTGGTACATAGTTCTACAACATATCGCGAGTCCGTTGTGCATGTGGGTCAGCAGTGGTCGTGCGCGCGGGTGTGCATGGCGCGTGAATGAAGTAGATGTTCTCATTCAGGAGTGGCCGATGACGGCCATGGGCTTGTAAGGCTCTTCGAGGTATCTGATCTCGTCCTCGGATAGCTGGACATCCAGTCCACCTATGACCAAACTGCTTAGCTTTGTCGTAAGCGCGGAACTCTGTGGATTGGAAGGTACCTAAGATATCTTCAAGGTTGGACAGGTTTGTCGTGCCGACGATAGGAGCGGTGACTTCCGGTTTCGAGAGGAGCCACGCGATAGATACCTGAGCCATGCTCACGCCTTTGCGCTTCGCGATCTCCTCGACTCTACAGTCATCAGTCACAGTCAGCTCGTTCTAGTATACATTAATATAAGCCGCACTAACCGAGATACGATAGCAGGCGTAGTCTCGTTCTTGTAAGCCCCGATGAACTTAGTATCGGAAGCGGCATGAGTGACAATAACTCAGCCATGAGCGCGGAGAGCGTGAACTAACCAGTCAGAGTTGCCTCTCTTGGACTGTGCATCGACGGGCCTCGTAAGTAGTCCTCGGGCAAGCGGGGACCACGGGATGGAGCCGACGCCAAATAGCTTGAGCGTAGGGTACATCTCCCGTTCCTCCTCCCTGTACACCAGATTGTAGTGGTTTTGCATCGAGATGAACGGCGTCAAGTTGTGGCTAATCGCGTAGTCTGTCGGTGAGTAGCATGATTAGTATGCAACCCGACAGGAGCGCATTGAGCTTACTCTGCATCTGGTGGACTGGCGCGACGTATGATCGTCAGTAAGACGTGCTCGACAAGGAAATTGAAGACGTACACTGATAGGCGTGGCAGGAACTCATGCCGATATATCGGACGTACCCCGCCTTCACTATGTCATGAAGGGCTTGCATCTATAACGCCGATTCAACCATATCTCACGCGACAGATCCTGCACATAACTTACAGTCTCTTCAATCGGCGTGGTGTAGTCGAACCGGTGACCTATCAGTATGACCGTCAGACGCAACAGAAGACGACTCTGAGGAACGCTTGACGTACACTGTAGGAGGTCGATGTAATCAAGCTGGAGCCGCTTCAAACTCGCCTTGACAGAGTCGAAGATGTGCTGACAGACTCATGGGTAAGTACATAGCAAGGACACCTCGGAGGAGGGACGAGCGCACCTTTCGGTTGAGACCAATCTGGTTGATGATCCCAACCTCCTCTGGCTCCTTTCCCAGCGCGCCCAAGTTGAGCGTCGGGTCACTCGGAGCGGGGAGGCCTAGCTACATGAGTACGGGCAGATTAGTACACGCGCACCTCCGAAGATCGACGATTCTCTACCTTGGTCATGATCACAAGCTCTTCGCGCGGCAGGTTGAGCTGCTTGATGGCCTTGCCAAGGATGGTCTCCGAGACCCCGTTCGAATACGCCTATACAGAGGGTCAGAAGCAATCCCCCCCGGTGGGCATCCGACGCACATCGGCAGTGTCGAAAGTTTGGATCCCTCTCTCATAGCTAAGACAAGAAAGCAGTTCAGTACCATGCAGCTCCCGTGATAGAGGCGTAGAACTCACGCATATTTGATGTGCTTGATTGCCTCCTCTTCTTCGAGGACCCACTTCTGCCACGACGAGTTCCCGTACTGCATCGTTCCCAGGATGATCCTTGAGACCTTCAGGCCCGACGACCCGAGGCGAACTTCCCACACAATCCGATGTAAGCATAGCGCGGCCCAAGCAAGGTGGCAGAAAACCGCATATAGCGACCGTCTTACCATATGGCATCTTCTGCTTCTGTGTAGACATTCTGTTCACTTGCTAACTTCAATGGCGTGCGGAAGGGCGGGTGAATGAATCTGCAGAACGCAAGGAAAAGTGAGAGCGAAGATCATATATCAAGGTTAACCCACTACCAGTCCGAGAACGATGACTAAGCGCGCAGGGCAATCTACTGCATCAGGGCATGGTGGTGGTAGCGACGTCGCCAAGATGCTCTTGTCCTGGTGAACGAGTCAGAAGGCCTCTATCGGGCCCGCGCAAAGGAGGAGTCACGAAATATCTGAGCTCTATCGTTCCTGGTAGCCTGAAGAACGTCATATATAGACGACGTTACAGCTTCGAGGATCAAGCCATACGCCGTAGTAAGGGCACTCGGACAGAGTATGTGAGCTGCATACCAGGTTCCGTATTCGATAGGCCTCAACTCGGCCACTGGCAAGCTGAACCGTCAAGCACGACTCGGACTCAGCCCGTGGTATTCCATTCTAAGGGTCGACAACCCTCTTGAATACGAGTTACTCAGACATGACCAAAAACGGCCACAGGCTGGTACGGCTCTTCCAGATACTTGATCTCGTCCTCGGACAGCTGAACGTCCAAACCACCTACACCGCTGTTGAGCACGACATTCGCCCAAAAAGACCCTGGAGAGACGGTTACCTAGGATGTCTTCCAGGTTGGACAGGCTCGTCGTGCCGACGATAGGCGCAGTGACGCCGGGCTTGGAGAGGACCCACGCGATAGCGATTTGCGCCATGCTCACTCCTTTGCGCTTCGCGAGCTCTTCGACGCTGTCAAGAGGAGCACCGATACGAGTCAGCTAGATTGTCAAGCAGCGACTTCTGCAGTCAACGGCGCGACGTACCGGGACACGATAGTCGCCGTAGATTCATTCTTGTACCGTCCGATTATCCTGTATGTAGTCATGGTGAGATTGAGAGGCACGATACGAGGATCATCAGGAGCTCACCAGTCGGTATTGCCTCTCTTCGACTCCACATCGAGCGGCCTGGTGAGAAGTCCACGCGCGAGGGGCGACCACGGGATGGAGCCGACTCCGAACAGCTTCAGGGTGGGGAACATCTCCCGCTCCTCCTCGCGGTACACAAGGCTGTAGTGGTTCTGCATGGAGATAAACGGAGTCAAGTTGTGAGTGATTGCGTAGTCTGTGGTGTGATATAATTAGCCGTTCTTCACCACCAGACAGGTTGGCAGTGGGCGTACTTTGCATCTGGTGGACTACAGGGGATTACGACGGTCAGTGACACGGGCTGCACCCACGTGATATGGAGACATACACTGATAGGCGTGGCAGGAGCTCATGCCGATGTATCGAACATACCCTGCCTTGACGACGTCGTGAAGGGCTTGCATCTGCTATGTCATGAGGACGTGTCCCAAGAGATACTTGACGCATGACTTACCGTCTCTTCAATTGGCGTGGTATAGTCGAAGCGGTGACCTACGAGGAATGTCAGACGAGCGAAAGCTATCACTAAGTTCTGACATACACTGGAGTAGATCGATGTAGTCGACCTGGAGCCGCTTCAAACTGGCCTTCACCGAGTCGAAAATATGCTATCGAGCGACGAGGTCACCATGTAGTACCGTCTGCACATGATAGTTGACCGCACCTTCCGATTGAGGCCATGTTGGTTGATGATGCCAACCTCTTCCGGCTTCTTTCCCAGCACGATCAGGTTGACGGAGGGATCTTCCGGAACGGGGCTGAAAAGCTACGTGCAACGCCGTAGAGTGAGTATATGCGCATTCTCTGTGCAGCTGATCACTGTTCAGATAAGTACCTTCGTCATGATGACGAGCTCTTCGCGCGGTAGGTTGAGCTGCTTAATCGCCTTGCCGAGAACGACCTCCGACAGCCCGTTGGAGTACACCTATCTAGCGGTCAACAGCCGTACCATATGACGATCGGCAGCTCACCCACATTTGCCGTGTCAAACGTCTGGATCCCATGCTCGTAGCTACACAAAGAGCCAATGAGCAAGCTGAAGCGTGCGTCCGATAGGAATACGTACGCGTATTTGATGTGTTTGATACCTTCCTCTTCCCCAAGGACCCACGGCTGCCACAAGGGGCTCCCGTATTGCATCGTTCCCAGAATGATTTTCGACACCTTCAGGCCCGACGACCCGAGGCGCACTGTCGTGCATAGTTAGTTTGAGCTCCTAGCACGACCGAGTCGAGTCAGGTCATGCGAAATGTCCGTACCGTACTGCATCTTCTTTGCTGACATATCGATATCGATGTATGGGGAGTGTGAACCAGTTGAAAAGGCGGTGAGAGCGAGACGGGCCTTATAAGCATAACCGGTTTGGGCGCTTGATTTGAGTTAGAGTAAGTAAGTAGAGAGACTCCGAACGGGGAAGCGATTGTCGCGTCGACGCAATAGCTGACTAATAGTACCTAGTAATTCGGTCCGTTGAGAGCAACCCGTGAGAGACGTATAGTAGCTAGAGTCACTAGCCAGTTGTTGAGCTTTACGCCACCTTCGTCTCCCGATCGGACATACCCTATAACTTGTCAGCTACAATTGTTTTGAGTTCGGTACCCACCTCCGAGTCCGAGGACACTCTACTTTTCTTCATAAGAGCCGTGACTAGCGACTTCCAACGACTCGTTGGACGTCCTGCCAGTGGTCCGACCACTCAGGCTGGCAGTCGGACGTCCATGCTACTAGTACTGTCCGAGTCCGCACTGAACGAAAATGGATTGATCGTAGATGGACGCAATCAGAACGTGCCAGAAGGAAGAATCGTACTTAACAGGCTTGCATGGAAACGAATATGGAGGGACAGATCAAAGTCGTGAACGTCAAGGTGCCAGACGCCTCAGCCGTATGGTTACGTAAGACCGCATGGCGGTCGGTTCGACTCTCGAGCCCGTCATTTTGCCAGTCGATAAAGTGCGGCATCACTGTCCAGTGAGCAGGATCTAAAGATACACAGAGAGTGCTGTTAAATTCAGACATCCCATACCACGAGACATTACTTACGAAACATCTGGCATGAACAACAGCTTTCGCCTTCAATCCAGCATCAATGGCGAAGTCCGCTGCCACTGCCCATCCGGCCTCTTCTCCCAGTCGTATTCGTCCATGAAGGAGACGCGGCGCAAGGCCGAGCTGTGCGTCTCGTACTCCGCAAGGAGCTTTTTCTGAAGGTCGACATCCGCGCTGATGTTTACCTCAGCTTCGGGGGTGAAAGCCAGCGACTTGACGGTGAGCAAGAGGTTTCGCAACTTCGGTGCGTACGCGAGGACTTCCCTTCCCAAGGCGCTGATCTCGCCCTGTCGAGAGCAGCCTCAGCCATGTAATGATTCAGGCGATACCGCAAGACACAAAGGGTTTGTCGGCCACGCACCTTTGACGGAGGGGTACCAGTATAGTCCCACCGCACGGCCAACTGCAAGGTTTCCATGTCTGTGTTGGCCTGCACAAGCTGTCTCAGCTCCGCAAGATGTAAACCATCATCCCAGAGCCGGAGGTCTTTGATAGGCACGCTGGAGCATGCAAGAAGGGAGAAGGCGTGCCAGTGTTGCAGACTCGACGCTCCCCATCGGCCGGGGTCGACGTCTATCGGCGTTCGTTTGTCCCATCTACAAGTGCTATAGGTATGAATGGGTCTTCGAGCATCGTGAGACAAGACGTAGTTGAGGAGATCGGGAGGGCATGTCAGCACCACGACAGTGGGCCATGTGCGAGAAGGAAGTGCTGCTTGTATGGCATTCAACTCCCAGACATCCTCGGCTATTGAAAGCTGACGGAGGCGTGGAAGAGTGCGAAACGGGGTCCTCTGCGACACGTCAAGAAGGAGACTACTTTTGATGGACAGATGTTCCAGGAAGGGAAAGCTCGTGTCTAGGTCCCAACACAGGTTTGCCACCTTCAACGTGTCAAGGTAGACGTAACGAAGAGACGTTGCGCTCTGGTAGATCGCCGTCTTGATCAGCTCGGATGCGGCTGGGGGAATAACATGCATTTCGATCAAGACGAACTGTCTGAGACTAAAGCAGAGTGAGGTTTGTGTGGTCGCGTCTGAGTTCCGTATCGAGGTTCGGTGTTCATGTAGTTCGACGGACTCCAAGGATTCATGGGGAGTGGCGAGAATTGCTTCTAAATGGATCCACAAGGAACGGAAGAGACGCACACTTCTAACATTGACCATCTTCAAACTCTCCGCCAAGGCAGCCTGACCCTCGGTAGATCGAAACCACTCGGATCCGCGGATGGCATCTCCTCCGTCAAAATGTCGAACCATACAAGGAAGATCGTGGGGGATCGGAGACTGGGTATTAGGCGAGGCATTCAGAGTGTTCACCAGGAGCGCGGCCGTCAGAGGGCTACGCAGCACAAGTGTA
The DNA here is from genome assembly GCA_022605405.1 of Earliella scabrosa. Taxonomy (NCBI): domain Eukaryota; kingdom Fungi; phylum Basidiomycota; class Agaricomycetes; order Polyporales; family Polyporaceae; genus Earliella; species Earliella scabrosa. The sequence goes on from JABYQQ010000008.1 coordinate 1,932,783, forward strand.
TGGTAGAGGATCGGGGTTTCGATCTCGTTGAGATACTTGTTTGCTAAGACTATGGCGGAAAGGTCCTCTGTGCGGAGGAAACCGCCGACGGCCCTCCACACATCCACAGGGAGATCGGGAGTCATTGTGTGACTAGAAAGAGTATGAGAGCACCGGGATTGATGCACCGATTGTGGAACAGTTGGCGATGCGTGAAAGTTTACGCGCTTCACGGACTGCCCCGGGCCCGTCAGTCACAAAGAGAGATATGTATAAGGAACGACCGGACATACCTCGGAAACGAGGTGGCTTGTTATGAGTGTACTCAGAAACGAACGACAATGAGGCTAATAGCCAGAGAATTGAGAGTCAGACCAGGGGGACGAATGAAGGACTGCGGGATGGTGGATAAGCGCGCCACTCATACCGACCGGCGAGCGCCCCTGCGAAGTGGCACTGAGCATGACCCACTGAGACGTCGACATCCATCTGCTTCTCGAGTTCCAGCGAACAGAACATCCAGAAAATATTATCCTTGTCCACATATTCCAAGGCTCGAGGTGGCTTGGCCGTCCATCTCAATGATTATTGATGCAACTCGCTCACTCAGGCGGGTCCACGGGATGTCTGACGAGGAAATACAAAGCATTCAGCTATATCTCATTGGCCTCAACCACTCGGTCCACATGAGTACAGGGATAATGGTTCGGCTACCCCGCACCACATCCGTACGCTTCCTATATCCTAGTACAACGCGTACTGACTCTCAAGAGTCCTGGCATGGCAGTCAATGTCTACGTGACCCCAGCTTGGCATCGATCCTCTGAGACTCTCGGAGACCATGCCTACACGTTCACGACTGCCAACCGAGCTGTACGAGAAGGTCATAGACCATACCAGCGAGGACGACGCCTGCTCAGACTTCCTAGGCGTATGTGCCCTCGTCTGTCGCGCATGGCGACCTCGCAGTCGCATCCGCTTCTGGCGCAAAGTCATCATCCGAAGCCACGACCATTTCCATCGGCTCTTGGAAGCCTGCCGTGCGCACTCCCACATTGCTCGGAACATATACCATCTCGACATCGACATCTCCCTCTCGCAGTCTCTCGGCTCCGGTGACCGTTGTCTCCCACTCGCATCCCTCCCGATTCTGCCTCACCTCCAAACGCTGCGACTCAGAGGAGTACCGTGGAGGCACTACCCTCCTGTATACTATAGACGTATCGTTTCCCGTTTCAGACCTCTCACCCAGCTGTGCCTGGACAGGGTCACATTCCACGACATGTCCGACCTCTTCCGCCTTGTGTGGTCTTTCCCGTGTATGAGCCAACTCGAGCTCCGGGATCTGCAGTTCCAGCATCCCCCGAAAGAAGATGCTGTGAACAGAGTGCAGCGCATGTATGCGCGTCGACAGCCAGAGCGGTGTCGGGACTTGGAGAGACTAGTTCTTGAGGTAAGTACGCGTTGGCCTCGCAAGCTCCAATTGCATAGTACTCACCCTGCATCCCCCAGAGCGACATGCTGAGTTGGAGAGATGCCAAGACGCGCTTCGTCTTTCCGGTGGACGCGTTGGCCCGCTCGATACGCGTCGTAGCGATTGAACTCCGTCTGAGGAAGTTACCGAGCTTCAGTGAGTAGCCACGAACTCTCACCGCTCTCCACCTGTGTAACACGCGCTCCGCCCTGTCCACAGGACGCCTACTCGAGCCGCTGATGGCAGCCAGAGGCACTGAGAGGCTGGACATCAACCTCCGAGCTCCTGTTACGCTGAAGGATAAGACTCGACTGACCTCACATGGCCGCACATCACTGCTCATCACCCTGCTCTCCCGCAACGTCCTGGCGCACTTGCCTACTATGCGGGAAGTGGTGGTTAACGTTGCAGGGCCGGTCTACCAGCAGCACGGCCGACGTTGTCTCCACGTGCTCGACCGAACACATATCCTTGACTTCGTCTTCGGTGGGCGCACGTACGCCATCGCGCCTTATATGGAGTTGATACGCGTGAAGCTCGAGATTGCAAACTCCCAGCCGTGCTGCACGGATCCGGAGTCGTGGAGGGCACAAACAATGCCAAGATTGGGCTTGCAAGACGCGGTGCAGGCGAAGATGCAGTCAAGCGTCAGTCGAGCACCCCCGTCCGAAACATTCCTACGTCATCGATTCAATTCTGAGCGGGGATACTGGGGTAACGAACCTCACACCCAGCGCGAATTGGACACACGACGGGATCTTAAAAAGTGGGATGATGACGCGCTGTAGTGTTTGAATGCGGTCCTAGGCCTGTCGTGGGACCTCAAAGTCGATGGAGCTGGAGAATACGCGCCTAGATCACGCGATGACATGACTCAACAAGACTGGTACGATGTGAACGTAGACATTACCGCTGCTGGCCGGCCATACATGACATAGCATACACGCCATACGGACGCATTAGATTGAACAGTAACGTAGCACGGGAAACCAAGGGGGGTCGCAGTCGGCACACGGTACTCCCACCTTCCTCACTCATTAGGGTAGTCCTTAACGTACTTGAGGTCGGCCACGAATACGTTGTTCTCAACGCGCTCCAGGCCGAGCAGCCACACCTTGTAGAACGCGTCTGGGCGCAGCGACCAGGGGTAGTCGCCGTATGACCGGAAACGCGAACGGTGTTTCTGGTAGGCAGCAGCATGAGCACGAGCGAAGTGAAACAAACCAGGAAAATGACGCACCTCGACGAAGTTGTTGAACACCCGAGCGACGGCCATCGCGACCTGGACTCTCGTGTACGACGAGTCGACGCGGACCCACTCTTCGTACATCAGCTCCGACGGGTCCGAGTCATGGGGCAACGGCCACTGGATAGGGCGTGACGTGAGCGCCCACGGGGACTGCTGGAAGATAGAAAGGAGCACGCACCAGGAACCGGACGCGAATCTGGCGCAGCGGGAACGGCGCCATGACGCGTATACCCGCGGCACTCATGTTCCGGTAGAGCTCGTCTTCCGACGCGTTCGCGAGCGCGTACATCGGCATGCCGCGGTGTCTGAGGATCCGTGCCCCAGTGCAGAACCCAAAGTCGATCCTTTGTCCGGCCATGATCCTCGCGCGCGTGCGCGTCACGCGGCGGTCGGACTCGACCTCTTCCTCTGCGTCGTCTCGGGGCACGTTCTTGAGCAGCTTGAGGTCGGCGGTGGTGAGTGTCAGCGCGCCTTGGATGGTTGAGAAACGGATGGCGTCCATCGCCCAGCAGGGTTCTATGGTGGACTCGGCCGAGTCGTCGAGAACGAGCGGGGGTGGGAGTGGGAGAGGCTCGGCGGGTGGAGGACCAGGACTGCGTGGTGGTGCGCCGGAGCGGTATGGTGAGGACCGCATCAACTTGACGCCACCAGGAGAAAGAATATGCATGGACGGGTGTGGGTAGTCGTCTTCCAGCAGCATTTGGGTAGGGCAAGCGAGGGACAAAGGCAAAAGTCCGAAGGGGAGAGCGAGAGGGGAACGGCGGCGGTGGCAAGGCGAAAGAGCAGGTGGGGAATGGAGTTATAGGAGTAACCACCAGCAAGCTTTGAAAGACGTTGAGAGGACAATGCTCACTTGTGAGTGGCCAGGGCCCGTGGCGCCCAAACCGGTCGAACAAAGCTGCTTTAAGCACAAAGCGCAACCTCCGACCTCGCGCCAACCACGCATCGACGACCACAGCATACCGAGCTCACGACTGGAAGATAGAATCACGTACGGCTGCCGCAACCGCGCATGGTTGTCAGCGAGATCTGGGCGTGGAGAAAGGACTCTTCAAGAGGTCGCCAAGGTGAGAAGTGGCGGAGCCAGCAAAGATAGCGCATAGTCTGAAGTTTTAGCAGATTGAACCTTGTTGGCGTTACGGGCAACGGCGGAAGGGTCCAGCGTAGAAGAACGAGCAGGTGTTGGTCGACGTACGAGGAGGAGGAGACGGTGGTTGGACGAGTCGAGTCTCGACGACGACGACAAACTTGTCTCCGTCGGCGGTCGCCAGCGAATGCTGCTGACTAATCAGACCTTAGTAGTCCGCGCGCGTTCGATTCCCCATGGGAGCAATATCCACTTCCACGGCCGATTCCACCAACTCTAGACCACGAATACGAGTTCTACAAACACTCAAGATACACCACAGATAACGTCTACAAGCTGCTGGTAGATACGCTGGCCAGGAACTCCAACATCTCCTTTGCAATCACAGCATGGAACGCCGTTGCGGGATGGAAGCCGTCCACAAATAGCGTCTTTCGATCGAGCTCGTCTCCTTCCTCGTACCCAGCCAAGCGCGGATTGCTAAGAACCCGCGTGAAGACGTCCCACGACGAGAAGACGAGCACCGTCGCGTCAGGGCGTGCAGCGCTGAACTTCTCGGCGCCCTCGCGAAGCAACGGGTTCCATGCCTCGTAAGCGGCCTTCGCTCGCGGCGTTTTGGCACCTGGTCGACAGGAAGGACCAGTGAGCTTAAAATGCTAAGTAGTAAGGGGTGGAGACGACAGAGCACCGCACCTCCAGGGAATGTGTGCACCGGTGGCACGTCGACGAAACAGAAGTTCCGAGCCCCAGCTTCGTATAGCTTATCTTGGGTCGCGAACAGGTCGTCAAAGCACGCCTGTATCGAGGAGGGTTGGAGACGGATGTTCCATGTGCAGTCGTTGATGCCGATCCAGGTGACGAATAGCGTGTCGGAGGCTGTCCAGGGCGCCCATTCCGGACGAGGGGCGAGGTGAGGGAGGAACTCTTTGGAGATCTGCCACAGCTTCATGCGGGCGATGGTGTCTCCGCTGACCGCATAGTCGTACACCAGCAGGGGAGTGTCTCGCCGCTCGGCGTTGACAGTTTGGACGAGGTGGCCAACCCAGTTTGGCTCGTAGGTCACGGCTTGTGTAGCTTCGTCTACACGTTCACACGAAGTAAGTCCTGGAAACTCAATGCCCAACGGCTGCTCTGCACAAGGATGATGCTCCTTCGAGCTATATCCAACGGCTGAGAACGAGTCGCCACTGCCAACAGTCATGCGTTGGTCAGTTGCCAGAGGGGAGGGGCAGATGCTCGTTATACCAAACTCACAAGATCACAAGGTGGCGGATGTTCTTCAAGCCCTTCCAGCTCTCTGTAACGTTCAATGTCGTCGACATGTCGGTATGGATCTGGTGAGGCTGCGCGCTGCGCGATTGGTTCGCGCTAAACTCACTTTGTATCTGTTTGTCAAGAGCTTGATCAAAATTACCAGATATAGACAATCGCAATGCATCCACTCTCGAATCTCGTCGGGTACCTTGATGAAGGAACCCGAGCGACACCCATTCACACCGATATTGAGATGACACCCGCAGCTAAAAGCACTTCGTTACGCGTAACACTAATCCTACTCTAATGTAATCATCATGTCATGTCATGTCGTCATGAAAAAGTCGTGTCGTACTACCATCAAGATGTTCAAGTCGAAAAGCGTCGGAGAGTCAAGAGCCCGACTCTCCGCGCCGTCGTTCTTCCGGATGCGCCGCATCATGAGTACTCGCTCCAGCATTCCCCCGAGTCGGGATCGTCCGCTCAGTTGAAGCTCGCGCCCTTGACAGTTTGGATCCAGGCCGTGTTCGCGTTGGGGAACTGGAAGGCCATGACGCCCGCCTTCCAGCCCTTCCCGACCGCCTCCTGGATGCACGTTCCGAGCGTCGCGGGGTCGATGAAACCGTTGTTGGGGAGGCTGCCGTCCTCGGGGAGGAAGACGTCCTGGAGGATGCCGGGTTTGCCGATCACGAGCTTGTTGAGATCGATGTTCGGGATCTCGAACAGGGCGGAGCCGCCGGCGCTGTTCAGGAGCGTCTCACAGGTCTCGTAGCCGGGGCTGGGCGACTCTGTATGTGCATGGAGAGTTAGTGACTGAGGCCCTGAGAGTGGAGGAGGACAGGACACGTACGGTTGTAGAATTGGATGTTGTACTGTAGCCAAAGACGGAATAAATGTCAGTTGGCGTTGCCGGATATTATTTCGAAGACACGCACCCAGTCAATCAGGTCGCCGACCGTCTCGTCCACCTTCAGGTAGCACCCACCGGGGCAGAGCGGCTGGTTCGGCTGGAACCAGGGACCAACGGCTACAAGCGCGGCCCTGCAGTCAGCACCACGTCCATCCGAGCCAATACCCACGGAGAAAAGACGTACGAGCGTGGGAGAGGATGAACTGGCCCTTGGGCAGCTGCGACCTCAGCGTCCGCGTGAACGTCGCGAGCCACTGCTCGCCCACGCCCGGCTGCTCCCTCACGAGCGTGATCTCCTCCCAGTCGACGTCGATCCCGTCCATGTCCGTCTCGAGCACGTACTGCGCCATCGTGTTCGCGAGCTGGACGGGGTCGAACTCGTTGGTCGTCGGCAGGTCGGTCGCGCCGAACGCGGAGACGACGAGCGACACGCCCGCCTCGTTGTACTGCTGCTTCAGCTGCTTGCGCCGGGCGGGGTCGACGTCCTGCCAGGCCTTGGCTTGGTCGAATGGACCGGTAGAGAGCAGGAAGGCGAGGTTCCTGCGGAATGTCCGACTAGGTCAGTGTATTCCCAAGAAGGAAGGGACGGGCAGACGTACACGACGTTGAAGCCTTGGATCTGGTCCAGTGGCGGGAGGACGTCCTGGCTGACCGGGAGGTCGGAGTAGACCACGAACTTCGGGCCCTCGGGGATGACACCACGGCGGGTGAGGGGAGAGGCGAAGGTTACGCCCATGGACGCCAGCGCGGAGCAGAGAGTGAAGAGGCGCGAGAACGACGGAGTGAACATCTTGAAAGTTAAAAGAAAACCCTAACCAGAGGGATAAAGTAGTACGAAACGAAGAAGGGAGTAGGAGAAGAGAAGACGAAGGCCGCTAGCGGGGTGAGGAACTCGTCTGCACTCTGCCCAGATTTTATACTCCTCGCGGCGAGCGTCACGGGTCCCTAGGAGCGCCTTGCTGTGTTGCTGTTCTTGCGCGTTGTGTTCGACATGCGCCCGACCTTCGATCCCGTACATGGTCTGATGTCGTTACGGGTCGTAGAAAGAGCGCGCCGTTGCTTAGCCCACGATCGGATCAGAAGATGCAATGCGCGATGCGCCCCGGACCTGTGCGGAGAACAGATATCGCTACAGATGCGGCTTCGGCCGGACTACGATGGGTGTTGAGTCAGCGCACGGCACAGGGGAGGGTAGAGCGGAAACAGGCCCTACGGTGATACAGATGTGGTCATGGACCAGGAGCGGACACGGTCCGCGCCCAATTGCATCAAATTCGATGTTTCACCGGTCAAATCGGCGCCTCCGACCGGCAATGATCGAGGATGGCGACTGAGAGCCAAAGTTAACGCAAGACCTCGGGACTGTATGGCTTCTAGGTGAAGAAAAAAAACGAAACTTGCACCCACGCATATTGAATGGCTAGCCAGCCATTCAGTAGGTTTGATTACGCATACTACGGAGAAATTTGACGGTATAACCGCCCTATGCCATACGGTGCGCCGCCCACAACGACATACCATCCAGGGTCCGGCGCTGATCAAGGCGTCCTCGATCTCTCTGTGCTTCGCAATCCTTGACGGCGGCGCTCTAACAGACGGCCGCATGCTTTATTTTTGGAATGCATGTGCTGGCAATCATCTTTGGGCGCGTGCGCTGATGACCTTGAGCACAGTATCCATGACCTCAGCATGAGCAGTGGACATACCTGTCTGATTGAGATCACTCAATGGTGCAATCACAAAGGCTTGCTAAGTGGATGATTCGGCACAGACATGCGGCGGTGGGTCTGGGTGAAGAGAGCTGTCGGTGTATACAATCTGACCCACCGTGGCCTAGATCACCACATGCGTCAGGCAGAACACCACGCAAATGACTGCACCCAGAGGTCAAGTAGTGTACTACATGCGCATGCTTTGACCCGTCACGCTCACCTGCGTTACTCCATATCATGCTAGTTGAACTGGATCGAACGCCGTGCATGCGAGGAAAGAGTTTGTAGTCAGCGAGAGATACTTCCCGGTCCAGAATAAATGAGCGCATCACAGAGACACACACCATATACATTATCGAAGCTTCAGATAGCAATGGCAAAGGTCCATCGTTGCTGCGAGGGCTGGCCAGCAGTGCCAGGCCCAGCACGGTGAGGCTTTGACTCGGAAACCTTGCTCCGGCGCTTGTTTCGCAGAGTACCTTCGCGCGGAGCACGAAAATCTGCTCGGAGTTGAGAAGCCGGTTTGATCCGCTTGGCGTTTTAGAACGACTCGTCAAGTTCAACTCGAACATCCCGTCTTTGCTTTACTTGCCTCTATCCAGGGCCCATTGACAACCGCTTCTCGAGTGTTACTATTGTGTACAATTCAGGAACCGTGTCGACGTGTGTGTGGGTTTCTTGTGATGCCTGGCACGATCGCGTTCGGTGCTTGAGGTCAGTTTCGTCGAAGTCTGGAGTGATTCATGGACGATACATTCACGTCTTCGCAGGTTATGCGATAGCAACCTCGAGCGGAATATTGGTGTTGGTGCATGCTCGCATCAACGTCCACAACCTACTGTTTTCCCCGGCTGGCCCATGGGCGTCTTCTACCACGCGCCCTCTGCGGACGATCGCGAGGTCACGGGAGAGGCTCTATCCAGCTTGACGAAGCGGTATCTCCAGCTTTCACCGCTAGGCCTCATCCGCTCCCTCCACCTCGCTGAATTGCTAAGGGACCTCAAGTCAACACTGAGGCAGCCTAGCTTCGTCGAGCAAACCGCGCGGCTTCAACATACATGAGTCTTTTCGGCGGCCGAATCGGTGAGCCTCTTGGAGATGGTGCTTGGGTAGCGTTGCGAGTTTATGTTGACCAGACAAATGGTTTTAAGCTTGCTTCAGTCCTCTTGTCGGTGCGTCGGTGCAGAACGAATGGAGTACGTATATGCACCCGCATCTCCTCCTCGCCAGATCAAGTCTCGTTGACTATATGCGCCCATTCATGGCAGCTGGACAGGGCGGAAGCGTCACAAGCCTTGAAAACGACCCGCCAGAGAATGTCTATGTGTTCTGCGATGGATACAACGATCCGTGGTTCCAGAGGCGAGTACGGTACCTAGGAATTGGGATGCTTGACGCGCTAACCTCGTCGTGCCGCAGATTCTATCGGAGGTCTATGGCGGTGAGTATGGCCGTCAGTTTTACGCGCCTTGTATGCTCATGAGGAACTCACAGATTTTTCATTGGAGCTGGGTGTCTGCCGTCATACGGGCAAACTTCCGCCTACCGATTTCGACGTATCTCATCGAAGGTAGAGCCGTACCCATCAGTGTGTGGCAGTATACTGACGCTCCTAACAACAGCATCTCCTGTACGACTCGACCATACGGATGTCCAGTTGCGTGAAGATCTCGGTCAGGACCATCAGGTCGATAGTCCGATCGAGTCTAGATCGACAACGAGTAGTCGCTCAACGGTCATTTCTCGCTCGAAAGTTCTGCGGGTGGACACTGTAGGTCACGACAAGAGTAGCTGCATATCAAGGTGGATAGAGGGTGTCCCCGAGATCGACCTCCGCCTGGTCAGGAGGACCGTGACGCAAATAAAGGCGCCGCGTTTACACGCAATGGAACCGGTCGAACAGGAAGACACGACACTAGTTTGGTGAGCACAACCACAAACATGCTTCGTGAACTCCTTAGTGAGGACTCTACAGCGATGACAACGCTGTCGAACATGGCCTTGATGATGGGGTCCATGCTATCACCGTGTCGGACGCGCTGGACGCCTTACGTCACGTTTCCATCGAGGGCGCCGTCCAGTTTGTTCCCGGAATGACCCACCTCGGAGAGGAGTTTCGTTGCGAGTTTCTACGATAGGTGTCTGTGCTGTTATGTATGTCAGTAGGGTCTTGGACCGCTTGTATGCTGATTCCGAGTCCGGCGATACTGCATGGTCGCATTCGGCACATCGGGCCGCGATATCCGTCCACAAGCGCGCGCTTTTCAAAGTTCGTTTCAATAGTGGAGTCACTCACTCTCCTGCCAGCTATCCGAACTATATACGACGTTGTGCGTTTCTCCTCCCTGCCTTCCACAGTCGCATGTTATCCGGGACCGCTAGGCATGACCTCTCACACGTCGAATGGTGTCGTTACAGTGCAAGTGGTGAGTCCAGCACATCTGACTCGCCGGTTATTGGGTCCTCACAGCGCACATACACCGTGCTACCGTCTACTTGCAGATCGCGGTCTATTGTTCCACACTTTTGTGAACAACTCGAGACAACGCAGGGATTGACGCAGGCCTTCTCTCGCAGAGTACCATCCCGTCCATATCGGGTTATTTGCCCGAACAATAACAGACGCTGAAGCCTCCATTATCACAACGCGCGTTGCCGTTTCACGCTAGTTGTCCTGTCGACCACTCAAAATCGTCGAGCTTCTTCGCCACTCACAGAGGATGCCGTTGTCTCCGTCGCCAGTCCGCTTTGGCCGGCTTGCACAGTAAACACGGCGCCAAGCCTCGACGCAGTGGCACAACTCGGTCACGCACAGCCGAACGCTTTGCCCTCTACTCTCGGGAGACGCCGCCGCAGGTACCTGACGGTCTCGCCACCTTGTTCCTTGCTTTCTCGCACCCCGGGGATATAGGTGGAATGCCGTATTTCTTTTCGTGCATCCCTCGCCACACCACACACACCTCGCCGCTCTCCCGCGATGTCGCTTCTCCAGCAGCCCATGTCTCCCCTGCTGGGGTCTAGCGCGGTCACACCTGTGGCGGCGCATCCAATCTTCTCATTCAACGCGAATCTCTGCTTCGCAGTGGGAATCCACCATGCGAATGCTCGGTGTGCACCGGCATTCCGACCCTGCGAACATACTCCAAGCACTCTCGCGTCTCTGACGTCTGCTTCTCCCAATCCTTCCCCTGCGTCCTCGCTTGAGCACTTCGAGCGAGCGTATGGCATCCAGATGATTGTCGCCAAATCCCTCGGTCTTCGTGCTCGCCTCGGTCTCATCTCTCGCCCGGTACTCACTCAGGAACCTCAGATTAGGTGCGTCTTACCCTCGTAGAATCGCGTGGCTCCGGCTCACTCCTGTGCAGGATCCTCGCCACAACGGAAGATGTGACAAGCATTACCCCCATCACTCCCGCTTCGCAGATGCTCCCCACCACACCCGAAGGCGGGCAGTACATCCCCTACACCCTACACCGTCCACGCTTCGCCGCCGCCACACCTCCGCAGATCCAATGGCGCGCCACAGCCAATTCGGACTCGCCATGGACCGCACATCCTTCTCCACCAGACCTCCTGCAGCTATTCAATCCCCGCTTCCCAAAGTTCGATCAGGAGAACGTGATCCGCTCTCGCCGTCTAGCCTTACCTGCACCTGAAGTCAACTTGGGCTCCTCTCCCAGTCCCAATAGGCGGTCTCCCGCACGCTACCCCGCACTGATCAGCCCGATCGGCTCCCACAACATCTGGGCGCAGACCGTTGACTCGGAGGACGTCGCACTACCCCCCATTGACAGCTCGAGAGCGTACAGAGGTCCGTCTTCGGACATGCGTCTGCCCTCGCCACACGAGCTCGCTCCTCAGCTATCCCGATCCCCATTCTACAACCACATCTTGCCGGAGCCTACAAGGTCTGTTCACGTCTTTGACAACGTCCCCATGCCCCCGACGCCGAGCTCTCCGTTCGAGAGCTGTAGGGTGTATCCCCCGATGACGCCGGAGACCTCGTCGCATCTCGTGCCTCCGACCCCGTGTGGTCCTATCGGCAGTGGCAGACCGCGTAGTCCGTCCACTTTGCACATGAATGACATGCCTGGATCGCCCGCACCTGCACTTCATGTGCCGTTGACCCCTACGTATCTCGCCCCTCTCGGTTCGCCGTATGGTGCGATCGGTAATGGTCGACCTGGCGGGCCATCCGGAGCAAACCACAACAACGTCGACGTCAGTCCTAGCAGCCTGGCACCAGCGTTTGATGCGCCGGTGTTCACTAGGTCTCCAAGTCCTGTACGACCTTGTGGCGTCTTCGGTGCGATCGGAAGTGGCAGACCTCGAGGTAGACCATCCCCGATGAATGGACCCCTCAACATGGAATATCGGCGACAGGCTTCACCTGTGAAGCATTCGCGACTGGTCCCGGATCCTCCCAGCGACTCAGTAATACTGCATGCCCGTTTTGGTGCTGTTGCTCACGAACATCCTTCGATCGATCGCATCGCGAACGATCTGTACCCATCACCATTCGCCCTACACAGTCCGTTCGAGCTATGCAAGAACGGCGGCACATCGGATGCGGACGCGGACGCGAGGGAGCCGAGTCGATCCAACGACGCCCTGTGGCCTGGCGTAGCTCTTACGCCGGCCTATCAGCCTCCACCTCTGCACCCACCTGGGTTGCCGATTCCTTCCAGACTCCGGGACCGTCTTCCGCCCATGTACAAGTCGATTTGGCCTCCTTCAGCGCCCAAACGGCGTGCACTTGAACTGTCCCAGCAGCCGCCGACTGTCCTAGACCTGCCAGACGCGGTCGACCAGGGACCGCTCTCGCCTATAGACTGCGGGATCGCTCCCTTCGACAACTCCGCTGGATTTGGGCAACCCATGAGGCAGGAGGTGCACGACTACCCTCCGCCGGCGCAGGTCCCATTCTGCGATCCATACAATGTCAACCGCAAGCGGTATCCGGACATGGTCGTGCGCGACACGATTATCTACAACGTGCTCGGCACGTTGGGGGAGGGCGGATTCGGGCGCGTGTTCCTCGCGGTGACGAACAAGCTTGAGTCCGTCGCGCTCAAGGTGGTGCACAAGCGGCGGTGTGACCAGTCTGGGAGCACACGCAGGACGATCGCGTTCGAGCGGAACTGCATGGCGCTCGCGGCTGAGGAGGGCCTCCCGTTCTGGATGCGGCTGCGCGAGGCTTGGGATGACGACCTCAACATCTACTTTGCAATGGTAAGTCCCAATGTCTTTGTAGCGAGCGAAGGATTCTGACAGTTGTCGCGACTTGATAGGATCCTTGTGTTGCGACGTTGAGGCAGCGGATTAACGAGGCGCGGAGAGGAATGTCCATGAGTAAACACGAGTTGAGGCTGGTCTGCGCAGAGATGGTGAGTCTACAATGTCTTATTGCGAGCTGCGAGATGACTGACCACAATGTATGGCAGCTCCTCGCGTTCCGCGACCTGCGCGACAGACAGGTCGTCCACTGCGACATCAAGCCGGACAACTTCCTGATCACGCACACTGGCAAGGTCGTCCTCTCGGACTTCGGCCTCGGGCACAGTCCGTCGCCTCGCCTCGACAAGAACGTCAAGGGCCGCGCAGCTCAGCTTGACACGGCTGGGTTCCTCAGATGGGAAGCTCCGTATTGGGGCGGCACGGACGCCTACACGGCTCCTGAAGTGAAGGACGAGAAACATTGTACACATGCGACGGACATCTGGAGCCTAGGAGTCGTGTTTCTGGAGCTCATGTGCACAAAATTCGACCCTCTGGGTGGCGTGCTGAAGACGGATTCAAATGCTCCTCCTTCGCAGTACCCAGGTGGGACGGCAGCATGGAGAGCAGTGACTCGGTCACAACGCCTCTCCTGGCTCGTGGACACGCAGGCTCCGTCATGGTTATCTACCCAAAGCCAGGAGTGGAGTATCTGCTCTGAAGTGAGTAGAGAAAGGACGATATGATGTGCTTGAACTCATCTCTTTGGGCTTGCAGATGATACTCCATCATACGACCACCTCCGTCGAGAAGCTCATGGGACACCCTTTCTTCGAAGGCCTTGACTTTGATGAGGTCTACGCAGGCTCCATAGCACGTGAGTAATCTCTTTTGAACGAGTCTTTGTGAACAGTCCTCACTCCGCGTTGCTACGAATAGATGAACACCCGTCTGCGAACATCTCGCTCCAGATTGACGAAGAGTCACGAGACTTGACGTTCAAGGCATGGCACGTTCACCACAACTCCAACAACGCACACGATCGTGGCTGTCGAGAGTCGCGGTTATCTGACCAGCGCGAGGGCGGCGCAAGACATGACCGCAGGTACAACGAGGATCTGCAGGTCCATATGTATCTGTCCAACTTCGCTTGGCCTTCATGAGCCCGACGCCCTGACGACTCTTTTACCACTGTCTTGACATATTACTGTGCTAGTAGTGTACTACATTGTAGGCTCTTTGATCGCGATCCGACTTGGTAATCAGCAACCACTGGCATCAGAGCGCTCAGCAACTATGTCACGGATAATGCCGACCCGTGGGCTGTACAGTTCGTTCTTTCTTCCTGAGGCTCCCACCACCACTATCACCTCCCGCATCGCAGGTCAGCTCTATTCTTCAGCCCGTCAGTGCATCAGCTAATCATCAGCTAGTATGATGACCTCCAGGCCCCCGATTCCGATTGAGGTGGCCGAGCAAATCATCGATCAACTCGTCGATGACCGCTCTTCCCTCCGCAGCTGTGCGCTCGTGTGCGATGGATGGCTGCCTCGATCCCGAGCCCACCTGTTCCGCGAAATTGAAATCACGGCTCTCCAGCAGTTGTACTCGCTTGTTCAGGCACTCAGCACTACACCCTCCCTGGGCGTCCTGATCCAGGTGATATGTGTGTACATAGTCCCTGATGCGGCTACAGGCCCGGTGCGCCAAACCCACGACAGTGCTCTGGTACTTCTACTACCCCTTGGGCTTCCCAACCTGAAGAGCTGGCGAATCAAGGGGACATCCCATCGCCGGTCCTGTCTATCAACTCGGGCGAGCATGCTCATGGCATTGGGTCGCGTCTCAATCATACAAGAGCTCCATTTGATCAAGTTGACATTCTCCACACTCATGCCGCTCTCCAGAATTCTTCTGGCATTCCCGGGTCTGCGCACTTTGGAGTTAAGAGAAATTCACGTTGATATCATGGGACCATGCTGTGAATGGATCCGCACCCGGCTAACAGATCACCTTCATGTACGAGCTCTTCGTGTGAGTGTCCTTATTCCCCTTCTACGCTCTGATTGAGATAGTAAAAAACAATAGCTAGAGTATCGCGTACCAAATTCCGCTCCGCGACTACTCATGGAGACGATGTGCTCCTCAGTTGAAGACCTCACCCTTGGGATTCTAACCGATCTCATGAATCATGCCGGTGCTTGTGAGCTATTCATTACGGTATATTGCGATCACCGAATATCTTTCTAACCCATGATCAGGGGATATCTGTTCGCCGCTTGTGTCTCTCGGTCGCTTCACCCAACTTTCCTCCCTTACTGTCCTTCTCATCTCCAGATTCGTCCAGCCCTATTATCTTCTACCATTCTACATCGATCATATTCTCCGACGTGACCTCCCACCGGGGCTCAAAAGACTTCGGATAGACCTTCGACATTTCTCTCCTTTTGTGCTGAACCTTTCCCTCACCGATCCCATAACCATTCCTGTCGCAGAGTGGATGGAACTGGATCAAGTGATAAGATACACTGGTGCATTGTGCCGCCACCTCGAGCCCATAGTGATATCCCTTCCAGAGGCAAAGCCTGGAATTACGAAGGCGTGGACCTCTGCTCTGCCCGGCTTACTTCCGACTTCTACGAAAGCTGCCTTGTACACTGTACCTCAGATAATTGGTACGTGGGATCTCATCAGACATCGAAGCTGGTGCTAACATTTGCTTGGACAGCAGATCGGTCTCCTTATGACTGTCGTCTGCACGGTCCCATCAACATGCTATCATTGTCATTTTCCGGGAATCTAGTCGCTATTGGGTCTGCCCTAGATGTCCAGTTTTGGGATACCGATCTGCAAGCTCAACGGAGTGGTGCGGGGTGCACCTACAAACTCGGAAATTCGGTAATTGGCGCTGTGTTTTCCTCCGAGAGCTTTGGATACCTTGTCATCGCGATAGTCGGAATGTCACATAGCGGCGCTAGGCGCACTCTCATCAACTCCCTGGATCTTAACCGATACAGTCCTCCACCGGGCGGGGCAGTTGGACTACCGGTTTGCGTGTACCGGGAATTCCAGTCGGCCATCCTCACACATCTCTGCTATTCCTCCTCTAAAGTCATGTACATGAGGGAGGACGGCGAGACCCGGGTGCTTGACTTGCGGAGTCGGCAATTTTCCAACTGTCACTGCTCGATACCCAGCCAAGGTGTCTCGCAACTACGCGGGGGCGCTTTTGCCGTGTCTTCGGACGAGTGGCACTGGGTCGCGGACTGGCATAGACCTGGAACAATGCTCGTCTGGAACCTTGTATTCGAGGTCCCCAGCGTGATTTGGAAATACGCCCTCCCCACTCAACACGACTTTGATCACGAGGAGGTGCTCGCGACGACATTCCATTCGCAGAACACCGCTCTACTTGCGGTCACGAACCGCAGCATGATCTGGTCCTGGGACGTCGCGACGGGTAGACCGCTCCACCGTCCAGTGCGGCTTCGTGCCTCTCTGGATTCCAAACGCATCACGTTCTCCAGGACGGGAATGCGCCTTGGGTGGATCAGCGACGACTCGTCAGGGCTGAGCCGTGCAGGCCCAGACATCTCGCCGTTCATGACCGTTCTCGACTTGTCAACCGCGACGAATCCGGGCCAACTCATTCGGCTCCACGGTCACGCCGCTCCCATCCTCGCATTCGCATTCTCGTCCGATGGACACATCGTAGCCACCGCGTCCGCGGATCATACCGTTCGGCTCTGGAGGACCCGAGACGGGACGTGTCTCGAGACACTCACCGAGCACAAAGCGCCTGTGACACAAGTCGCCATCTCGGTCAACGGAAAGGTCCTCGCCTCTGGCGCTGAGGATGGGACCGTGCGGATTCGACAGATGGAGCGAGTTATGCTAGGAGAAGAAGAGAATTCGTACGATCATGAATGGAACATTTAGTTGAGTCGGCCCATTGAGAACGAAGTACGCTGGGACTATTTGTGAGTACCGCCAAAGTTCTGTTCACCGCTTACTTACAGCCCTGGCAGCACGCTTTTGGATGCTGCCCTAGTCCTGAATCTCCCTTTCGACAACATCACGCTCTCTGTGCTTTCTACACCGTACTCTGGACATCAGCAGATGTTCTGCGAGATGATGCTCATCTACATACTTCTTATACTTACACTCTCTTCTCACCAGCAGATACTCATATTTGTGTGCTGCTTCCAATATTACCTCGGTATTAACATCACAGTAATTGAGATTGATATTGCTCCATGACTCACCGCTAGCGGAACCTCTCGAGCTAGTACGAAGATAGACAGAGGGCGACGTTGCCAGTCCTCAGTCAACTTTGGCGTCTAGGCCACGTGGGACGTGTTGCTTGCGTTTGTTTGGCGCTAATGACCCACGTCGCGTCGCGTCTCGGTTTTGTCTTCTCAACCATCCTCCTCATCCTCTCTTACATTCTGCCTTGGCGTTGGACATCCGCTTTCCACTTGCGACTACATACGACTTCTCGGTATGAGTCGTCGAAACAATGTTCGAGGGCCCACCTCCGCACTGACAGAGTTTCTACGGGCAAGTGTCCTCATGGCACAACCTCTGACCCGCAGGCTGAGTATAGTCACCTTCACAGGAATCTGGGATCACACCTACCACTATTGCGCGCAGGGCGCAGACTCGCCAAGCTCAGGCAGCAGCGGCACAACCTGCCGCTGGGCCCAGTAACCAGCCGCAGCAGGATGGGGATGTAGATATGGGCGAGGAACAAGCACCTCTGGTACGTCTTCTGTCAGTTCGTATCTGCTCCGTGTCCAACAAGACCTCAGGCCGCAGACGGCTACGCGTCGGACAATCTGGACGAGCCTGAGGAAGCGCCCGCACCGAAGAAGCGCAAGCAGAGCAAAGCTGCAGAAGCGAAGCAGAAGGAGAAAGAGAAGGCCAAGGCGAAGAAGAAGGCAAAGAAGGGAGACGATGACGACGATTACGAGGATAGCGACCAGGATCCGTACTCTGCGTTGTCGAAGATGTGGAAGGGCGACTTACCGAAGCCTCCTGTCGGCAGCTTTGAGGACTGTGTGAGGTGCAAGAAGCAGTTCACTGTGGTACGTCCTTCATGTTATGACTCAAGCCGCCCCGAATGACCCCTGAGCCGGGCCTCAGACGAAGTATACCATGGCGGCAAACCCACCCCCTGGCTGGTTGTGCCACATATGTGCCAAGTCCTCTGGTGCCGATCCCTTCAAGAAACCCGCCGCGCCTAGGAAACGTAAGGCTCCCGCAGAGAAGCGCAACGTCGTCAATTACGAAGAGCGTCGCTTCCCGAGCCTTGCCTCTATATGTATCGACGTGCGTCCAACAAGAACCTGACGTCCGTTCGTCAGTTGATGATGGTAATCACAGGTCATCAGCAAACATATCGACGATGTCGAGGCACTGGGCGATATCGGTACGATGAATGTAGATGAGATCTCAAAAGCTCTGGCCAA
This sequence comes from Earliella scabrosa, assembly GCA_022605405.1. Classification (NCBI taxonomy): domain Eukaryota; kingdom Fungi; phylum Basidiomycota; class Agaricomycetes; order Polyporales; family Polyporaceae; genus Earliella; species Earliella scabrosa. The sequence goes on from JABYQQ010000008.1 coordinate 1,951,136, forward strand.
GAGCAGGCGCCTGTACGTAAGGTCGTCGCTCTCTTGCTATTCTAGCTGACGCCGTATCAGCAATCCGGAGAATGCGATCTTGTTCTACGACATCGAAAACGAGCGTCTCACCCTCTACGATGTTACTAGTATGTCTCTATGTCACCTGCGGCGATCAGACACTGACCACGACATCAGATCTTACTCCTCCAGCCCTCTGCACGCTAGCATCGCTGAATCCCAACCTCACCAACTTGCGTCTCGACTTTTGTGGTCGTATGGACGACACGGTCGCGAGCGCATGGGCAGCTGCATTGCCCAATCTCAAGCGGATCGAACTCCTAGGGCCCTTCCTTGTGCGGGCCCCTGCGTGGCAAACGTTCTTCCGCGCACATCCTGGGCTTGAAGGCTTCCTCATCACGCAAAGCCCCCGCTTCGACATCGAGTGTATGCGTGTCCTCGTCGAGAATTGTGCGAACCTCAAGGAACTCAGACTCAAAGAGGTCGGCCTGCTATCCGACGAATTCCTGGAGTGCCTCAAGCCCCTCGGTGGTCAACTCACTTATCTAGACCTCTCGTATCCAGGCAAGGATGACGCACTGACTGAGCGTGCGCTTATCGACTTCCTTGAGGTCGTGGGCGGGACACTCGACCACCTTGACCTGTCCGGAAACGTGGACATCACAGACGCCGTGCTCTTCCAAGGCATCAAGCCGCACGTCTTGAGTCTGTCGTCACTCGTGCTCGCGAACACCCCGGAGCTGACGGATGCGGGCGTGGGTGAGTTCTTCGGCAACTGGAAGGCGCCGAGCCTCTCTGCGCTCGACATGTCGCGCAACGACCTGCTGGCGGACGCGGCGCTGAAGGCGCTCGTCGCGCACTCCGGCGCGGACCTGACGCACCTGAACATCAACGGCTGGAAGAGCGTGTCGGAAGATGCGCTCAAGCTCATCCCGCGCACCGCGACGGCGCTCAAGAAGCTGGACGTGGGCTGGTGTCGCGCGGTGGACGACTGGTTCGTCAAGAGCGTGTTGGAGCGCTGTGAGGATATCGAAGAGATCAAGGTGTTTGGATGCGGACACTTGACGGAGAATTGCGCGCGTAAGGTCCGTGTATCGCCATTCATCGTCTCGAAGACAACATACTAACCGCGCTTCCCTTTGCTCGTTACTAAATCCAGAGGGGCGTCAGCATGCTAGGGCTTGAGTACTGAGTCGTCGACTGTTTGACTCCACTTCACGCACTGATGATGTCACCGGTTCATATGTTGTTGTTGCTACTTCCATAGACTGATCTACGCTTGTATCCATTGACCATGCTTGCTATGCAATCGTTCTGCGATTCAGCTGTTCTGAGAGCCCATGCGATCCCGAGACCCGTCACAGAAGGTGCGTCTTCCTCCTGTCCACAGCGAAGATGACTCACGTAGCCCCGTTGATCCCTAGACGACGGAATCCGGCGTTTTATTACTTCTTACCGGTGACTACTTCGGAAATCGGACTGATCACCTCCAAGATGGCGATCCAAGTCTCCTGCGCTCCGGATGCGTTTTGCCACTTGCGGCCATCGTTGCCCGAGTGCACACTCGACGATGTATGTCCATATTCGCGGACGCAGCGTTCACGCAACAGTATCCTCGGCGCTTAGTATGTGCCGCCGACCGTCGAGGGGCACGCGGAACCCCGGCATGTGTGCTCGAACGCAGCCCTTGTCATGCCGTCAAGGAAGCTCTTGGATGTGATTGAGTTCCATGCCGCCGGGACGTCGTCTATCAGTGTCGCTTGCTGGTACGTGCTCCCAGCGCGCCGTCTTTGGCAGGTGCTCATTGTACCCTACTATGCAGACATGCTTCCAGTTCTGACTGCAGGAGGTCAGTGAGTGCTCCCTATCGACTGAGATCCTGTCGCACGGCCGATGATTGTATCCCGTCTACGGCAGGTGTTGAGCCATGTAGCCTTACTATCCCCACGTTCGATTCACGATGCTCTACCACGCAATACTCTGGAACTTTCCCGGCGCAGTGCATCGCCTCCGCCCTCCGGTACGGAAGATACGCGGCTGAACGCACGAACTTCGCGGTCCTCCCCGTTCCGCCAACGCACGAAAAAGCAACGTATGCGGGGTTAGTGAGGTGGCGGTGACGCATCTACTATGCTCTCCGACGAACGGACAACTTGCTGAAACCCGAAGTCCCGATAGGACCCAAAAAAGGGATTACCTCAGACGACGAACATGCCGCGAGTCAATTCATCGGGCGTCGATCCACAATAGCCACGTCCTTACGACAAACGACAGCTGAGGCGCTTCTGCGGACATTAACCGACCACTGCGGTCACACGCCTCCTTCTTTCTTCTCCCTTCGCCAATCACGGGTTGGCAGACGAATTCGAGCGTTCGCATGCATGCAATCCATGTCAGATCCCACTGGTAATGAACCGCCGCGATTCCGCCCGGACCGACCGACACGGATGGGTCACAGCGTCCAGTAGTTCATGGATTGACGTTTTACGGCAGTTGACGGTGTCTCAAGGGAGATATATAGGACCGGACGGACTTCGGGGTGGGTACTCACCATACTCACCTTCTACTGCCTGTTCTCGCACCCTACAACCTTCGCCTCTGCAACCTTAGTTTGTCTTACCCAGCATCATGGCTCTCCTGGCCGTCGGCGCTGCAGCCGTCGTGGCATTCGTGCTGTGGAGGCTGTTCAGCAACTACATCGTACGCTCTCCACTGGACAATATCCCTGGTCCGCCGCGAGCATCGTTCTGGGCAGGTGAGCATTGCGCGACATCAATCTAGGACACCCTCTGAATCTGACCCTCTCAACAGGCGACGTGCTCAAGCTGCTGAGCCAGCAGCACTGGGAGTTCGCACGCGAACTGATTGAGACGTATGGTCCTGTGGCGAAACTGCACAACTTTTTCGGAGTACGTGATATGCTCATCTGGACGCTAAATGTATCCATGACTGGCTCACCTCGGACTTCGTTAGGCAAAGGTGCTGCATGTTTACGACACGAAGGCGCTTCACAGCATCTTCGTGAAGGACCAGGATTCCTACTATAGGGGACATGCGCAGATCAGGTATGCGTGGTGTCACCGCCTTCCCATAATCTGGGACATTTATCATTGCGCCAATGCAGCTTGTCGAAGATTCTGCTCGGGCCTGGCGTATTTGCGACATATGGCGCGCCTCACAGGAAGCAGCGGAAGATGCTGAACCCAGTCTTCTCGACTGCGCACATGCGCAACCTCACGCCGTTGTTCTATGATATCACTGATAAGGTGGGTAGCTACTGCGGGCACTCCTCTCGTTGACGACTGCTCAGGCTTTTGGCTTTAGCTGAGGATTGCAATCGAGACCCGTGTGAAGGACGGCCCGCGAGAGCTCGATATTCTCGGTTGGATGGGGCGCACAGCCCTCGAACTGATCGGCCAAGGCGGTCTCGGACACTCTTTCGATCCTCTCATCGCGGAGTCGCGCGACGAGTATACCGAGGCAGTGAAGGCGATGGTGTACGTAGCTCGTCCACCCGTGCTGCATCTCTCGTGTCTGTCTCTCTGACCCATCACATAGCCCGGCGTTCTCAACGATCCCGTGGGTCAGAGTGTTTTCTCCTTACTTCAAATACTTCGGTCCGGCGTGGTTGCGGCGCATGCTCGTCAACTTGGTTCCGGTTCCGGCGGTCCATAATGTGAAGCGCATCCTCGACACCGTGCACGCTCGGTCGGTGGAGATCCTGAACGCGAAACGAGCTGCGATTCAGCGGGGGGATCAGGAGATCTTGCATATGGTGGGGGAGGGGAAGGACGTGATGAGTATCCTGCGTTGGTGTTCCTCTTCCTCACAGTGATCCAAGACTGATCGTTGATTACCATCAGTCAAGGCGAACCTGATGGCTCAGGACGAGGACAAGCTCCCTGACGACGAGCTGCTAGCGCAAATGACGTGAGTAGCAGCTGTGACCCTCGTCCATGGTCGCTTATTGTGCCTTCGCAGGTCGTTCATCCTTGCCGGGGTCGACACCACGTCCAACTCGCTCTCGCGCATCCTCCACTTGCTGGCCGAGAACCCGGACGTCCAGGAGAAGCTTCGCAAGGAAATTCACGAGGCCGAGGAGCGATACAGCAAGGTCATCCCGTACGACGAGCTCTCACAGCTCCCATACCTCGACGCGATCTGCCGCGAGACACTCCGCGTGTAAGTGCCCAGAAGGGTCATTCTATAACATGACTCACAATTTCCTCTGTAGGCACGCCCCGGTCAATCTCTCGGCTAGACAGTAAGCATCCCTCGAGTGTGCTCCAGTCCTCTGTCATAATTGCTCACCCGCTGGCGCTGCTCTCAGGGCACTGACAGACACGGTGCTCCCGCTTGCAGAGCCAATTCGCGGCGTAGACGGCAAGATGATGACCGAGATCCCGATTCCGAAGGGCACTTTCTTCTTCCTCAACCTTCGCGCGTGCAACACGAACAAGGCGCTTTGGGGCGAGGACGCGCTCGAGTGGAAGCCCGAGCGATGGCTCAAGCCGCTGCCCCGCACGGTCGAAGATGCCCGCATCCCTGGCATCTATGCGAACCTGTACGTGTAGTTGATTTGCATTGTTGGCTTACTGGAAACTAACGGTGATCTTACATAGGATGACGTTCATTAGCGGTGGACACTCGTGCATGTACGTAGCAAATCACTGTGTCTGGTGCACATAGCCGTGAATACTGACACCTCCTTCCTCCTTCCTCGACACGCAGTGGTTTCAAGTTCTCGCAGCTCGAGATGAGTGAGTGGTCGCAATCGCCCTTCCATGTGAGGATTCCGCTGATAGCGCGACCCTGCATCATCAGAGGTCGTCCTCTCGGTCCTGATCTCGTCCTTCAAGTTCGAGCTTTCGGAGAAGCCTATCTTTTGGAACTTCGCTGGTATCGCGTACCCGGCGCTCAGCAAAGAGAGCAGGAGGCCGGAGATGCACCTGAAAGTCTCCCTTGCGCGAGGAGCATGACGGCCATCGGTTAGTTGACTCATTCCAGATCCCTCCTTGCTCCGCGCCTCTTCATATGGACTTTTGGACTTTGCTGTATCGGTTCGGTGCACGCGCGTCGCCACATTCTCTTATCACCAATGCAATCACCACTCTCTACTCGTTGGCATCTCATCTGTCGTGCGTACGCGCCTCTCGGGAGTACGGCGGTGGAAGCGTCGGCGAGCGGCCCAAATGCGGGGCCCCACTCCGGGTATGTATGGAGTCCTCGACCTCCACGAGCACCGGCGAGCCGATGGCCTCGTACCGCGGTATCGCCTCGCTCACCAGTGTGTCCTCTCCCGACTCCGACCGCGTGTCCATCTCGGGCTTTGACTGTGAATGACTGATGTCGCCTAGCATACTGAGCTGGTGGTGGTCGGAGGGAAAGGCGGACGATGGGGTGCTCGTCGCGGAGGAGGAAGGAGGAACGGCGGTGTACGAAAGGTTGAACGGGTTCGGGAGCATTTGCGGCTGGGTAGTGTACGCAGGGAGGAACTCGAGGTATGCGTTGGGCGGCCGTCGGTTGCCGTCGTAGGGAGCGGCACCCTCCTCCCCTGATCCGGGACCAGTCGGGTGTAGAGAGAACGCACGTTCAGCAGTCAGAACTGTGCGTATGGTGACGGAGTTAAGATGGACTCACGTCGCCTGGCAGCCTCTGCCGCTGCCGCGGCTGCTGCACGGCGGCGCGCGTACCGCTTGTAGCCGAGGTAGAGCGATGACGGCGACGAGCGCGAGCGGAATGCCTAGTGCCATCCCCAGAGGTTGGGAGACGCCCTTCTCAGGACTCTCGTCGTTCCTGTACGACGCACCCGGAGGCGGATCCAAACACGCATCAGAGGCGAGCTGGGCGGGAGAGAGACAGGTGCTATTGCTCCCGAGGTAGATCTGGAGAGTTGAGTTGTACTTGGCCCCAGTCGTGTCCGTGATGTTCATAGAGACGAGTGTGCCCCCGCAGAGGTCTGCGAGCCATGGGATGGAGGTCCGTGTGGTGTCCGTGAAGTGTTGGGAGACGAGCTGATTGTCTGTGTTGTTGAGGTAGGAGATGGTGAGGCTGTACGGGGGCTCGCCGTGCGAGAGGTGGATCGTCGTGCTCTCGCATTGCGCCGGCACATGGTCGATGGTGATCAACGGTGTCGATATCTGGGCTCGTGCTGCTCGGAAGGCCGCTAGCAGGGAAGAGACAATGAACAGCGCGTTCATCCTGTGTTGTCGTCGTGGCCCTATGTCTGGATGTCGTTGATATCAGTCACAATCTGCACGGCATCAGATGGGCGACGATGGTTCTAGTCAAACTCACTGTACATGACCCTCGGCGTCGTGGTGTACTAGGGTGTACTGGTAGAGACGGGCTTGGTAGAACGACGAACGGTCAACACTTCCCGCTCCCCGCTCTGTGCGGTCGAAATTAGCCTTAAGTACTTGCATGCGGTATCATGAAATACTGGCTTCACACCAGCACTGCCACATTCGACCTCCATATCACGCGCGGCCATGAGGAGCCGCCGGGCTGGTCGCCGAAGATCAACTTCAAGCAGAAGACGTGTCTGGATTCTGATGGAATCAAGATGGGTTGTGCTCAGTAACTGCTCAGTACTCAGGAAACGAAAAGAACTCACCTATCATACACCCTAAGTACTCCATCCGCCTTGCCTTACGGCGTGGACATCGCCATTCAACACTCATCCAAATGCAGGCCGCTTAGAGAGAGAGGAATAACGGGAATGAGGTCGGAATCGTGATACTAATGGCACGTTCGTACGCGTAAAGAAAGCCTATTGTCCATCCCCACCCGCAACCCTACGCAACAACCCCCACGACGGCAGCGACGACGGCAGCAAAGACCGCTCCCACGGGCAAGTAGCGACCAACCGCGCCATTCGGGTCGTTCGGCTTAAACTCAGCCTCGCGCGGCGGGTCGAGGCAGATATCCGACTCGAGCTGCGCGTCCGTCAAACAGCTCGTGTTCTTCCCGAGGTACACCAAGAACGCCCCGTCGTACGTCTGGCCCTCGCTGTCCACGACGGTGATCGTGACCTCCGTCCCGCCGCACACGTTCGCGGGCCAGACAATCGTCGAGGCCGACCTATTTGTGAATCTCTCGGTGACGGTCTGCGTGGGGTTGGTGTTGTTTGGGTAGGAGATCGTGAGGTTGTACGGCGGCTCGCCGTGCGAGAGGATGACGCTCGTTGTGTCGCACTGCGCGGGTTGGTGGTTGATCGTCCAGAGGGGTGTGGATATCTGGGCGCGTGCGGCGGGGAAGACGGCGAGGAGGGTACATAGCCCGAAGAGGATGGCGTACGTGGTACGCCGGTGGTATCCGTCTGCAAGCAGTGTGAGACGTGGACAGCTCCAGCAGACTCTTAAGTGAATCTCACCTTGGGTGGTCATGGCGGTTACGTGCAGAATGCAGGGATAGGCGTCACTTGAAACTACCGGCGTTCTGATAGGTCACCCTGAGGACCTATGTATGGCTGGACAAGCAGGGGACAACTCCAACGTGTCGCCTCACGACGTGCAACGCCCGATTTCCGGGGCCAGGGAATGACTTGGAAATCCGCTCGGGATGCATCAAGTCCTTGAAATTTCAATAAAATTTCCGACCTCGAGACATGTTGCGTACCCAAAGCCTGTCTTTGTTGTCCAGGAAATGTTGCCCAGCCATCTGGCAGGAAATTCATGCGAAAGGACATTGACATTCAACATGTACGTACACTTTCCGTGTGAAGGAAATGTTAGGGCAGGGAAATTCTACCTGACTCTTGAATTTCTTTGTCATTTCCTTGACGCCCCACGGAAATGCGCAAGGCATGCAAGATCTCAATGCCTTTGCCCTGAAATTTCCTCCAGAAGGACTGTTATCATTTTCTTCAAGCCACTTCTGTGACAAAGGAAACAATGGGACATGTTGTCCGCCCCAACTTAGGAATTTTTTCAGAATTGGCTTGGAATTGATGCATCCCGAGCGGATTTCCAAGTCATTCCCTGGCCCCGGAAATCGGGCGTTGCACGTCGTGCCTCTATATATTTGCGACCCCGCATCGAGATCTAGATCATCAAATTCATCGTTCGGCAACTGGAGCGCCCAAGTGCCGAAGACGTCGAGACCTCAGTCCCGATAACATCGGGATGGCCATTTGTCTCCTGTCACCACGAAAGCCTCGCAGACGCAGGTTGACTGCCTCCTCGCTATGCCCAAGCGAGGTATAACGCATGCGTCTGAGCATCGGCAGACGCGTCGAGACAGGTCCTCGGTCCTGCAATTCACGGTGCACTGGCACCTGAGTATATAGTACACCATGAATTACGGTCGCTCCCGTTGTACTCACGGCCAAAACACGGGCAAGGTGGGAAGCCACCAGTTGCGAATAATCACGTTCCATCACAGGAATCGCTACTGGATGAAATACCAGGCCCGGCCGCCGCGTGAGCATATGACATAGCCGACAGGTGCGCTGCAGCTCACCAGTACGAACAGGACGGGACTCCGACTCCACATACGACAGCAGACACACATAGACAGAAATTTTCATACGGCGACATCGGTGATGTGCCAACACCCTCCGACCCGCAGCTTGTTCACGTCGACGAACTCGGGGGTTGCGTGGGCTCCGAGCCAACGCGCGAGCTCAGCGAAGGTCTTCGGCGCGACGGCTTCCTCGGTGTCCTCCGAGGACTCGGTGAGCGCGCCATGGAGCTTCGCGGCGAGCTCGTGGAGGCAGCCGTGGGGCGCGAGATGGACGGTTTCACCTTGCGACACAACCGACGTGTGAGGTGAGTCGGATGGCGCTGCATGTCGAGAGAGCAGTCTGAGGAATAGAACATCGTGATTTCCGACGACAAGACGCACCGATATCTTGCATCCGATCGTCGTGCATCTCTAAAATTCCTGCCTTTACGTCAACGCAGTTCGACGGATGGTCGTAGAATGCGGGCGGCCAGGGAAAGGGAAGGCACTGCAGAAGGAGAGTCCCGTAAGCGCAGAGTCTCGATTAAGACGCATATATACGCGAGGCTGGATCGAGAGACGTACATGGAACGCGCCGGCTCCAAATGCGTATGCCAGTGGGACGGGATAGCTCACGTTGCCGTACACCGTGGGATGGCCTGCGAGAACGATCGGAAGAGGGACTGGATCTGCGGGTCGGACCCTGTCAGCGTCGTGAGATTGAACTAGATGGGTGGAACGTCATACAAGGTTGCCCAGGGGGCATACGTAGGGCCTGTGCGAGCGATATGTGAGCCCCGGTGTCGGGAGCGGATGCGACACTGGCAAGCCCGTCCCAAGCTTGCGACGGCGGTGTTGCAATCTCGTCCTCTTGTGTTGTCGTCGAGGCGCTGCTAACAATCTCTTCGTGCGGCTCAACCGGATGCTTCCCCCGAAAGCGTTCACCGACGCGTTTCGTCTTGAAGTAATGTCGCACCTTCCGATGCGTGCAGTCTCCGCCTTCGGGAAGCCGTCGGATCTGCTCTGCGAGTTCTTCGCATTGTCGATGGGTCGGTTCGCGGGTCACGTTGTGATAATGCTCTGTGACCGTTCGTAAATCGCGCATATAGTGAGTGAGAGAGACATACAATAGCTGATACGAGGACGCACTCACCTCTGAGGATTTTGTACGCGCACTTCGGGAGACGGTGCATCTTGCGGGGCCGGTCTGACGTTGTGGATGTGGGGAACGGGGCGCACGTGGCAGATGCGGCGGACGTGGCGGACGCGGTGGACGCGGTGGACGCGGTGGACGCGGTGGACGCGGTGGACACGGTGGACACGGTGGACGCGGTAGGTACGGTGGGCACTGTGGACGCGATGGACGTGGTGGACGTGGTGGACGGCGACGCGACGATCGATACCTCTCCCCCTTCGCAAGCGTGTGCGTGGAGACCCTGGGTCTCCGCCGTCGCTTCATCCTTCCGCACGACCTCAGACGAGAGCGTCTCGATGGAAGGTTTCCGCTTGTGTGCCCCCTCCGCGTCCTCAGCTGGACTCGTCAACCACCGAAAGTACGAGCGCTTGTTCATGAAGTACTTCTGCACCTTCTTGGGGGTGCAGCGGTCGCCCTCGGGAAGCGCGTTGATCTGCGCGGAGAGCTGCTCGCGCTGCGCCCTCGTAGGATACCACGTCACGTTGTGGTAGAAATCTGGCGGAGAGTCCTCAGCGCGTCGAATCGCCGCGGGAGACGCGTCTGAGGGATGTATGTACTTACCCGCGAGGATAGTGTACGCTTCCTTCGGCAGCCTGTACTGGGCTGCCGAGAACGTAGTGGACGCGTCGGGCCCTGCGGTGGGTAGAGCCATCGGGGTAGCGGGGAAAGAGGCGAGGGGGAGGGGGGAGGGAGGGATGAACGCGGGGGAACATGGTCGACCAAGGTGAAAGAGAACCTGCTCTTCGATCTGAATTGCACCGACTTCGATCTGCGCTTCGCACGCGTCGACGTCCTCTTCATAACCGTCACGTGAAGTGATTCTCCACGAAGTCGATGACGCGGCCAGCTAGTCGGCTTCATAAGTAGCTAATTGTCCTTGATTATCGTCGCATTAGCAGGGTGTTCAAGCCTTCCAAGTTCGATACTAGTACTAGCTCATAGATGGTTCACCATCATGTTGAAGACTAGGGAGCGGACTTCGACATGATCGCGAACGCACAAGGAATCAATCGGTCACCAAGCAAGACCATCGGTAGACATGTGTTGACACCCTCCCATACGAAGCTTGTTGACGTCAACCGACAGGGATCCTTGCGCGCCGAACCAACTCGCGAGCTCGGCGAAAGTTTTCGGAGTGGCTGCTTCCGTCAATGAATCCTCCGTTGAGTCGTTGAGCGCGCGCTGGAGCTCCGCAGCGAGCTCGTGAGGGCACCCATGGGGCGCGACGCTGTCGGGGTCGTCGTGCGGCGAGGGCGACGGCATCGCACCTTGCAAGCAGGGTTCTTGAGGGAAACCACACATGTGAACGACGAAGAGTACGCACCAACAGTCGACGTCCGGCGGCCCACATCCTCCACGACTCCCGCCTTGATCTCGACGCTCTTTGGGAGATGGTCGAAGAGCGCGTTCCAGGTGAAGGGTAGGGACTAGGAATCCGAGTTGACGTAGCCGGATAGCGTACATACTGAGGTGCGCATATGGGGATGGAGACGAGAGACGTACATGGAGCACCCCATCCGCGAACTTGTATGTCAAGGAGAAAGGGTGGTTGGGGTACAATCCCCGATGTCCTGAGAGAAAAACCGGGACAGCGACCGGATCTGGACGGCCTGTTAGCTTGCCAACAAGAGAACAAATGAACCTCGTACACGGCTGCTCGGGCTCTATGCTTGTGATCTGTAACGGCGCTGTGGGCGGTGGGGTAGATCCGTGGGTCGGTGCAGTCATCGAATGGATGTCGGAGGTCTGTGACGGTACTGGTGCAGGATCTTGCGGTGCAGCCATCTCAACATCCTGACATGTCGTCGAGGCTCTTGGAAGGTCCATCTCGCGCGCTATGTCCGCGAGACGCCTCTTCGCCTGATCGGAGTGGACGCGCCTGCTGCCGAAGTACTGCTGAACCTTCAGGTGCGTGCATTCCTTGCCTCCAGGAAGCTGTCGTATCTTCTCTGCGAGCTCTTCGCGTTGCGCTAATGTCGGATACTCGGTCACGTCGCGGAAGTATGCTGAAGCAGGTCACGAACCGCGCATATAGTCAGTCAACTTGAACGGTCGCAGTGCGACAGCAGATGGGAGGGTCCTCGCACCTCTAAGGATCACGTACGCGTCTTTCGGAAGACGACTGTACGTTGTCGCTCGGATGTGGGTAGACGCGGGAGACGACGACGCGACCCTCGACAGCTCACCATCCTCACGAGCGGGAGCCGGAGGAAGGGTCTCCGTTGAGGCTTCGATCTTGCACGCACCCACAGGCAAAAGTGTTTCATCTGAAGGCTCCGGCTTGCAACCCACTTCCGCATCTCCAGATCGCCTCACGTCCTTCCTTGCACTTCTCCGGTCGATGGCACGCTTGTTGGTGAAGTATTGCTGTACCTTCTGCTGAGGGAGGTTGCTGCAGCCGGGAAGCGCGCTGATCTGTGCGGCAAGCTGTTCGCGTTGGGATTTGGTCGGGTACCGCGTCACGTTGTGGAAGAAATCTGGAAGACAGTGCTCAGCGCACCGCAGATAGTAGTCGTGGGATGTTCGCCTCGGACACGCACCTTGAAGGATCGCGTACGCATCCTTCGTTAGTTTTTGCTTTGCTGGTCGAGCACTGGGAGGCGGGTCATGCGCGGGCGTGGGGAGGGCCATCGGGAGGGTCGCAGGGTAGGATGGGAGAGGAGGGCAAGGAGAGGAAGAGACGAACAAGCTTGGGCGACATGGTCGTCGCAGTTAAGTAACGAAAAGTTGCTCGTCGATCTGAATTGCCCTGACTTCGATTTGCGCTTCCTTCGATTTGCGCTCCGCACGCGTCCTTAATTTTCCATGTCCGCCACGTGGTGACTCCCCATGACGCAGCCTTTGAGTCCGTACCTGGTGGACTATGGCAAATATCGTATGTAGGAATGAAGCTTGTAGTTCCCAGCCAGCAAGAGCTCTGATGGTACTAGAAGGGATTCAGCCCACGTTGAGGCTAGAGTCGTGTGAGGACATGGTAACAAGAATACTGAATGGTATCTCTTTCCAGCGTAATCGTTGCAGTCGCGCGATGAGGTGAAGGTCCCAAATCATAGCGTAGTAGGTCCTGCAGCGATGCTGGAAAGCTCTGAATCCATGACGTTGGCTGGCTCGAGTCCGTATTTCGAGTTCGGCTTGATCCGAGCCTGCCGAAGATCGAGCCGTCCTCGGGTTCGAACACGCCCCATGGCAATCGTTCAAACGTTCAACGTTGAGCATTCCATCGAAGTGGTACTGTCCAGTGATAGTGGTTCTCGCCAGTAGTACTGTCATTGTGTTTTTTTGCGCCGTAGCTTCTAGGTTATGCTAGGTCCGCGACTAACAAAGCGCTCTGTCTTGTGAAGTCAGACAGACGAGCGCCTATCTTATCTGCTATAAAGTCCCAGTTGAACGCCACACTGCTCTGTACACCATTCGCTCTCAACCTCCATCGCCACTCCATCTCTAGTCGCCACTCCATCTCTAGTCGCCAACCTCCCGCTCACTCAAGCCGATGTCCGAACAGAAGAATGCGTGTACGTGTGGTCAGTGCTATGAGGGTTGGTTGTCACCGAGGATGAGGGAGCGCCTTGAATGTGAGTCCGCCACTGCCTCTCTCGCTCTGTCTCTCCCTTCATCTCCCCTGCGATAGATTCCACAGAGCTTCGTTACGAGCTCTCGAAGTCCTTGCTTCAGACACAAGATGGCATCCCCGAAGACGTCACCAGTGTTCTACCCATCGACTACGCCCACATAGACAACTCTGTTCACTATCTGCCTGCCGAAGTACGCGCCAAGATCGGTCCCTCCGCGCCTTCGGAGGACGTGCCAGCAGGAGACACGGTGTACCGCGGCTACGTTGCCGTCTTCAAGGTCATCATGGACATCGTGCAAGCCGACGGCGCTGAGCACAAAGACTTCCCCACCGCCTCCGTCGTCTCTGACCGCCTGTCTAAGTTGCGAGACGCCACAGACGCGTCTGATGCGTCTGCAAAGCACATCGCCGCGTATCTGGACAACGGTGGCAAAGCAGAGTACGCACTCGACTGCATCGTCGACCGTGCGCGCGAGGAGCTCTCTCCCCTCGGGCGCCTGTACGACGCGGAGAAGCAGTACATCGACGCCGTGCTGGACGGCGAGGAGAAGCATGCGGAGTGTCCGAACGACCTCGACTTTGCGCTGGTGAGAGAGAAGCTTGGGCTACCCGCGGAGACCTTGGGCGTCGTCCCGGAGGGTGAGGAGGACTCGCGAGATCCGCTTTCTGACGACGAGCCTTAGCTTGTACATGTAGGAGGATCAGTTCGTTTGTATCACTACGACCGCCGATTGGGACAGTGGAGCCACATACTATACCTCGACGTAGTTCATCAGATGTATTCCTTACAGCTTGGTTGCAGCAGTACGAATTTTAGCATGCATGTCTTTTGTACACTTCCTGGGATCGAACTCGGTGCCGGCGTCTCGGGCCGGGTCTGGGACAACTCCCACTCGAACGTCGGCCGCACATTCTATTCTCCTTCGGGATCCCCAACATTTCGCGAATGAGTTCTCGCCAGTACATGCTGCTCATTTTGCTAACGAGCAACGATTACAGGACTCTACAAACTTGACTAGGTAAGACTCGCGCACGTCCGGTTGCTTGTTGTCGTGTACGACAGCCATCGCACGTTCACGGCGTCGAGTGACCTCGCAGCCGCAATCAATGGATTGTCGCTACGAAAAGTACCAGTAGAACATAACATCCTGCAGTGACCCTACATCTGTTCAGGTTAACGCAACCAACGGGGTCTAAATTGAGCTCATCTTCCAGTGTCCGGATCCAAAGTTGTTGTCCTACCGACATAACTACCGTCTAACTTCGAAGTTCGCTGTAACCTTGCTCGCGTCTTATATGGCAGACGGGACAAATGCCACATACTGACCACTTCAGCGTTATCTTCCCGATGACTGTTTTCACCTCTTTATCAGACCAGTGCGGGACACGGTCTTCTTGTACTGCAGGTACGCCTGCTCCGGATCCATCGCTCGTAATATCAGCCTTGTTTAGTTGCTCGTTCTAGCTGCGGCCTTGCTACTGCTTGTGGCCCTCTTTGTCTTCCCATCCGTCTCCGCATCCGTTGACTCGGAATCACCCATGTTCATGTTCCAACTACCCCATACCCCTGCGCAGTGCGAGACGATCCTCATCCCGTGGGTCGGCGGGACCCCGAACTTCACGCTGCATATTACCTCTGCAGCTACCCACGAGACCTTCAGAGACATTTCCAACCGCTCGTTTGAGTGGGTCGCGGACGTATGCGCAGGACGGACTGTGTTCTTGAAGCTTACCGACTCCGAAGGAGACGACTCGCACGCCCGCTTCACCGCTGGTCCCAGCTCGAATGTGACATGCTTGGGGAACAAGCGATGCGAGAGGCACTCATCCACTCCTCCTATCCAGTCACCAAGCAACGGCGGCGGCGCTAGCAATCTGCCAGTGATTATCGCACCCGTCTTTGGCGTATCAGGCGTCTTCCTGTTCGCATTGGGCGTGTGCTTCGGTCTGCGCAGGGGTCGGCGCAGAAGACAAGCCCTCGATCAAGGTGAGCTCTCATGTGGTCTTCGTAGTATTCTATGGTGGCTATCCGCTCATTTGGATTTGAACAGAGAACGCAACTTCTCCCGGTGATCCCGCTCTCCTTCGATCCCCCTCTTCTGCCACAACTCGGACGTCGAGGGATTCCCGGAGTTCAGTTGCCACCACCTTGGGCACTAGCGGCGACGAACATCCCGTCTCGGAACATGCAAGCGAGTCCAACCAGATGACTCAGGTCGACATGAACAGTCTGCATGTGGCGCAGCCCAGGCCCGACTCTTCTCATCCATCGCGAACCCATGATCAGGGAGATCAAGACAGACCTACTGCGACCGCTGCTGGAGTCGAGCGTAGAGAGTCCAGGGGGGCAGAGTCTCCGGTCGAATCCAGTTACGCCGACACTACGGAACCTCCACCGCCATACTCGGTGGCAGACACGAGGACCACTCGTTCCTAGCTCGGGGAGGAGGGGACATGTACAGGCCTCGGGCGTCCCGGAGTGATCTACGACTGTGACCGTCTATTTCTGTGAAACGGACAGCATCTGGAAACCCGCCGCTGCGTTCATGATGCACGCGCATCCAAGAATACTTCGGATACCGGAAATAGAACCCTTATTGCATCCACTAATCCATTGGATCAGGCATTGAACGGAGGCAAAGCCAAGCAGCAAGCATTCTTCTGATAGTTCTCATGTCACCGACGAATGTCGACTACTCATCCTCCTTCTTCATCTTTGCAGGGCCCATACGACTACTCAAGGTCTATTCACCGACGCAGGTCGCGGTCGAACTTGTCGATGCCGTTATCGACCCCTCAACTACGGGGCGCAAGGACCCTGGGACGCTCGTGTGCAGGTGCGTACCATGACCCTCGCTGAATGCTGTTCGATGACGATCTCAAACATTCCTTCGCATAGTGCGCACAATGCTCTACAGACGAACAGGCTGGCCAGTCTGGGTTCATTCTATTCTCTCAAACGCCCTTGCGCTATGCCTGCTTATACCAGCTTCACGCGCCGCCGATGAGCTGGAGCTACAGGTTCCCCAGAACCCGTCGTCCTGCGAGACCCTCTTCCTCTCCTGGACAGGCGGGACCCCGAACTTCACCGTCGCTGTCCTTGCCCCACTCGACGCATCCCAAACGTTCCTCCATGTGCCCGACCGGTCCGTGCAATGGTTCGCCAAGGTCCGCGGCGGCACGGACGTCACGATGGAGGTCTCTGACAGCGCTGGGCGCAAAGAAACTTCTACGTTCTCCGTGACCCATGGTGGCAATACGACTTGTTTGAACGCCTCGGAGACGCAGCTCCCTCACCTTCCAGACGACTCTACACCCATCCCGTTGGAGCCTGCACCCACCACGCCGCCTCTTCCAGACTCTGACTCTGACTCCCGCACGCCTTTAGTCGTGGGTCTTAGTATTGGGGCCTTCGTGCTTCTCGCACTACTATCGTGGTATATGAAGGGCCTGAAGAAGCGGGTGAGAGACGAAGGTGCGTGCGCATCGAGCGGTGCTCGGTGATCCCCATGTCGACGCTATGCTGACTTACGAGCCTTTACAGAGAAGGGCATCACCGTTCGGACTGGGACATCTGGGTCGAGGCCCTCGTCTCCTGTCGTTTGCTCTGAGGAGGACGCGGCTATGTTACGACCTCAGGCTCCTGGTGCCGTATCAGCTAGTCATGTGGCAGACATTGGTAGTGGCCCGAATTCACCGCCGCCACCATACGACTCGCAGAGATGCTGAGGAAAGGGGTCACTGGGTTGTCTCCGACTCTACTACGGTGACGAGAAGGGTGGCTAAGATAGGTTCGTGCAAATGGTCGGCCAACGACCCCCACTATCACGGTGACCAGAATTGATGGGATAGGAGCAGAGCCGTTGCTGTATTTATCAGAATGGATGTAGCAACTTTCATTAGTAGCAAGTACCTACATACTAGTACTAGTACTGTTGGAGCGTCGAAGCCTTACCAGGTCCCCTTCAGGAACAATGATGGCCATTCCAAATCACGTCGCGTAGCAACGTCGCGCACTTTAAGTTTGCCGTTTCCGACGTAAGTACTCACTTATCGAACAGGACAGTCACTCATTGACGAGTGTTTCAAGCTTCAAGCAGAGTATGTAGTTGTGATTTGACACGATGGCCAGGGCCCGTCGAGAGTGTGACCTCGACCCCCCGGAACTGCGGACGATCAGTCTCGTCAAAGTCGAACGGTCAAACTGCCCCGCTCTCAGCTTAGGCCTACCGTCGTACCAAAACTCCCGGCGATCCCACCCGGAGACACCGACTCCGACCTAGCGCTGCCGTCATCGCGCCGCGGATCTGTCGAAAGTGGTATATTACCAGAGGCTGGGAGTGATGCAGCGGATTGCTGAGCTCTTCCTCAGCTGCCGCCCCTACGCATTCAAACCAAAGGACCACTCGTTTGGAGCCATGTCTCGGCGGCTGTCAAGGGTCAGAGCAAGTGAAATTCCACGTAAGTCCACCAGGACGCATCCCATGAGCAGCTGACTTACATAGCCCGGTGTAGATGAATACGATCCGTCCTCTGGTAGATCGTACTCGGCTTCGCCGCCATACCCACGTACCGCGAATATCCTCCTCCTCCTGGTCGCGCTCCTGTGCTCAGCCTCAGCTCCAGCTGCAAACGCTCAATCACCTCTTGCATTGAACATCTCTCGAGAGCCTTCGCAATGCGACACGATCGACCTGCTGTTCGAAGGCGGCGTACCCCCGTACAAGGTCGTGATCGAGGCGAGACGCAACGACGAATTGGTCGCCCAGACCTTCAGCGGGCTCACGAACCATTCACTGAGGCGGCAGGCCGACGTCTGCGGAGGCAACGTGTATACGTATCTCTACGACGGAGCGGGGAGCTCCAAAACTCGGGTCTTCGAGGTTTACCTCAGCGACGATACGAGCTGCTTGACCGAGTCGCAGCGCCAGTCAAATGCATGCGTGGATCCGCCCCCTTACGTGCGGTTCGACCCGAACTCAGCTCTCAAGGGGGTCAACACTCCACAGGTCGCGGCGATGCTTGCGATCATCAGCATGAGCATCCTGATGGTCGCTAGTCGCCCTATCCCAATCCAGCTGTGACGGTGAGCCTCATCACTGTTCATACTACTAGCTGAGTGCGTACTCATTACTCCAAATACAGACGCAGAGAGAAGAGTCTCTGTGATGCCTGTGGTCTTCGATCGAGTAGACTGGTAGAATTGAGCCTCGGTTCCTCAGGAATGTAGTGTTGGCATGCGAGATGGTTCGCTTTTCTCCTGTTGGGCCAGCGTTTGCATCACGAAGACTTGACATAATGACCTTCAAGTTCAGAGACTTGTGGCGCGTGAACTTGCCATTCCATACCGTGAAAGCTGGCAGTACTAGGGATCGGTGCAGTATCCGATATTGTCGGAGATCCTGAGCTCGGTGTACGGGCTCAGTGTCAGTGATGGTGATTCTGAAGAAAGGAATCAGGATACAGGACTCTGTCGGCGTCAATGGATTGCGCGAAGATGCTTGTTTGTGTATGTTTGGCATCAGCCTCATCAACACCGATTCGGACTCAACCAGATTGGTAACCAATGCTCTACTTCTGTTATGGCACTAGTTCTCCATTTTATCGAGCTTGCTTCCAGGAACAAACCCGCTATTGCACTTTGTCCAATGGCACCTGGAACAGCAGCTTTCACTCTGAAGACAGGCGTGGACGGGCCGGACCCCCGTGTCGCTTGGGAGGTCGCGTATTTACCGACGGTGACGTGTCCGACACCAGGTCGCACCTCGGTGCTGTTTACTCCCAACCAAGGCAGCTGCGGAGGCCGGGAGAGCACTCAGACGCAGACGCTCCCACCGCAACGAGAGCGTGCTTTTACTAGCAGGTGAGGGTCCTCTTAACATGTGGTAGCCGCTAACCTGAGCACGCCTTTAGCTTCCTCCAGAGCCCAGAGGCCATGTCGCGGCGGGCTAGGCTCTTGCTTCCAGTGGAGCTCTTGACAATTATTGGCTCCCTTGTCCGCCATCCTGATCTTCCTGCTTTCGCTCTCGCAAGCAAATGTCTGAACACCATCGCAACACCGCATCTCTATGCCCGCGTGGAGCTCGTCGACTTCCTCAACGCCAAGGCATGCTTCCGCACCCTGTCCTTGTCCCCAGCGGTGGTATATTCCGGTCGCGACCTGCCTAAGCTCGTGCGCGTGGTCATCGTGCGCCAGTCCGCGTTCGGTCAACCAGTCGCGCATGAATGGCTGGGCGAGCAGCTCGTGCGGTCAATGGATCGCATGGTGAACCTCGAGGTGCTTCGTTGCGGGGACTACGCGCTCGTATCATTGCTCCAGATTCTGGGCGTCCTGGCTTTGAAGAGTTTCCCGAAGCTGCAAGTCGTCGAGCTCGCCGTCGACTCGCCTCTGGACAATGCCGCGGACGATTCATCTTCCGATCTGCAGCCGGTGCTCCCCAGCCTGCGCACTCTGAAGCTCTTTCTCTCAGAGAGGCTCCCTCCCCGATCGATGGCCTTTCTACAAAGCATCGT
The DNA here is from genome assembly GCA_022605405.1 of Earliella scabrosa. Lineage (NCBI taxonomy): Eukaryota > Fungi > Basidiomycota > Agaricomycetes > Polyporales > Polyporaceae > Earliella > Earliella scabrosa. Next base: position 1,970,860 of record JABYQQ010000008.1, read on the forward strand.
TGGCGCCTGCGCCGTGCAGCTCGAATCGCTCGTTCTCTCCACCGCCGGAACCCACCCGATGCCCGCACAGATCCTCGCGAACCCGGATGTCTTCCCTGCGCTCACCAGTCTCGAAGTCGAGTGGGATGTCCTGGGCAGCCTTCCTATCGCCGCGCTGCACCGCATCCGAGCGCTCTCCGTCAGGTCGTTCTTTGACCCCTACGCACACCCAGTCCTGCCCAACGGGGCATTCCCCGCCCTCGAAGAGCTCACGTGTTCGTGTCTGCATGTGGGTGCGTTCTTCGGGGACGAGGTCGATACCCCTCGGCCGATCCATACGATCACACTCGACCGCGCGTCGTACGAGCGCAATGGGGGGAACTTCTTAGAGGTCCTCCCGGAGTGGAAGGAGTTGAGGGGCGCGTTCGCGGACTTTGCTCGCTCTACGGTTCCCGTCAAGAACCTCCGCTTCTGCGTCACGCGACTGAACATCCGTGCGATGGCGCAAGGGTTAAGCGGGCTGAAGGGCCTCGAGAGCCTCTTGATCGTGCTGCAGTCTCATCCGACTCGGGTGAGTGCTTACCCCTTATTCTACGACACAAGATTGTACCTGACACTGAGACTCCGCAGGACCAACTGCAAGCTTTCGGTGGGGAGGTCCTCGCCCACCTGCCCCGCCTGCACACGCTGCTACTCTCCGACGCATTTGACAAGTACTACGACCCGCGCGCGTGCTTCTGGTTCGCGCGCGACGTCGAGATGCAGCGGGCGCTCCTGAGCGACTACGAGCGGAACGCACCTGCACTTCGGTGCGTGGCGTTCACGACAGAGTTTGAATGGGAGAAGAACGCTGTGGGGGAGTGGTACGCCACGGAGCTCGTCGATCCGGAGGTCAGGGAACAGGTTATGTCGAGCGATGAGGAAGACAGCGATGACGACATGGACGATGACATGGACGATGACACGGACTGACGGTCTGGTGTGTAGGCGCGGTGTGGACGAGGCGAGGCCGCTGCTGCTGGTTCCGACTAAACGCCCCAGGTTTACGGATATCCCTGAAGAAGTCGCGCATGAGCAAAGGTGACGTGCGACGGTCATACTCGATAGGTTTGCTCTCATTACATTATCCTTATGGTTCGGCGTGCCGCCTTAATGCTCTCTATCTACAGTACATACGCCATTGCTCTGGGCTATGCTAGCCCCATGCTCTACAGTATCTCACACGTATAATTTGATATTGCGTTGACCACCCATCTCACGGGGTAAGAATCATTCGTCCTGGTCGTGGCTGACACTAGGCGTCATGGGCAGCTGCAGGTTCTTGGAGCAGAGGTACACCGCGGAGCTCGTTGATCCGCAGGTCATGGAACAGGCCATGTTGAGCGATGAGGAAGTCAGGGATGATGACTCGGACACGGACGACGACATGGACTGAGGATCTGGTATGCGGGTGCGCCGGCAGGTTGCTGTGAATTGATTCTGTCTCAACACATCATGTTTACGGATAATCCTGAAGATGTTCCGAGTCAAAGCTGACGCTTGACGGTCATGCTCGATAGGTCTGCTCTCATTACGCTCACGGTTCAGCGTGTTACCCTGATGCTCTGCTCTTTACTTGCAGTCCATACGCCATCGCTCTAGTCTATGCTAGCCAAATTACCTTCTCTGCGAGGATCGTCCGGCAATGGGTACTCGACAGAGGCCACGATGCAGTCACGGCGGAAGATTGAACAAGCCTCTTTTGATGCTACTCCTCATCAGAGCACCTTTGGCTTGGGTAAGTGACGGTCGCCTCATTTGGAACACGCTGTCCTTGGGATGACTGAGCGGCGGTCGTGTGCCCAGGAGAAACCGTTCGTCTATAGACTAGTATATTCCGCGGGGGACTCTAGCGAGCTATCCGTTTTCGGACGAGATGACTCGGGGTGAGAGCGAACCCGTCCCAAATACGGACCCACAGCGTGCATGCTGCACACGGTCTGTATTTGGCTAACCTAGACGATCATCCTCACTTCAGTCATCTCGGCTACGTCGCCACGCGGAGTGCATGTTTTCCGCTTACAGCTTCGTCCGTTTCGGACTCCGAGTCGGCGTTTGGCTCAGTACTGACTCTTGCCTGTAGTCCCGCCGCCAGTGGCTTGATCTGGTCGATGTGCCCCAGTCGGGAGCCACGGACGAGTTCTTCTCAATCCGTCTCCCTCGCTCTATATCACCATCGATGGCATCGTCTGGCAGCCTACATCAAGACACACTTCCATCAGAACCCTTCGCAGCTGCAACGTATACTATGACAAAGAACCTTCTGTGTGAGTCAAATCAGACTTCTTGGACTCTTCGGTTTTTTGATTATGCGATCGTCACTAGGAAGCGTGTCGACTTATCGGAGGAATCGAGCAGTGGCATGCCAGCCCGCAACCTTCCTGATTGGCTTGGACCCGGTTGAGTCAGGGCTGCTCAACGCCGTGAATGGAGGTCTCTTCCGCCGAGGAACCAACAGTGTGAGTGCTATTCGAGCCGAACCAAGTGTACAAGCTTGACGTCTATGTTGCGTGTCTCCGTCTTGCAAGTGTGGAAAGTTGTGTCTCCGCTGACAAGTGCCCAGGGAAGGATGTGTTCTTCAAGACGCACAAGGACAGACAAGGACACGCCGCGTGGAGACCATGTTTGGCTCCCTCGTGGCCGTCTTCCCCACTCCTCACGAGGGAGGCGTGCTCATCCTCCGCCACGAAGGCCACGAATGGACGTTTGACTCGGGCGCGATGCTGTCGACTCCGGAAAAGAAGTCCACCAGCATCGCGTTCGTCGCCTTCTTCAGCGATGTCGACCACGAACCTGTGACCCGGGTGATCTCTGGCAATCGCGTCACGATCACGTACAACCTCTACCTCATACCCGCGGACTTCGACCACCCCGCTGTTGATCGGCCTCTTGGCGCGAACACCTCTGCTCTCTCCGCTGCGCTCGCAGATTTCCTGGGCGAGCCCACGTTCCTGCCCACCAGCGGGACGCTTGGGTTCGGCCTGTGGAACCAGCACCCTCTACCCAGCACTTGGAGCGAACACAGCCCCAACCCTGATCAAGCAGCAAAGCTTGTTCAAGGGAAGGCGATGCAGCCCTCTTTTGCGCCTGCACATCGCTCGGGCTCCGTCCCCTCCTTCGTCTCGCGTACGAGGAGCCAGCAGACTTTGGGCGCGTCCTGATGAACATGCCCATGGAGTTTTGCCACGACATCGACGACAATACGTTTAGCACGATGTGCGACGAGTATGGCGGCGCGCGCATGTACTACCAGAAGCTCGAGCGCAATGGCACCGCTCAGGACGCAGATGACGGGGGCAGAGGGTATTAGCGAATCATGAGGTACGCCACCGAGTATGGGTAGGAAAACGAGTGGCACGCCGAGGTGGGCTGGGACACGGTCACAGTGCATGGCATGGCCACGAAGATGACGCTTTGGAACAAGTCGGCTGTGCTTTGCATGCGGACACAAGGCAATCTTCCCAGCGTCGCTGCTTTGGGAGCCGAATGAGTCACAGTGTCCAGAAAGGGTATGCCCACTTTGGGGAACGCAAAGGGAGGCAAGATATATAAAGACAGTCTGACGGTGGGCAATCGCTAGTACCCATTAGTTACGCCCTTCCACCCATCGAGCCTACAACGTACGAGCATGACTGCACTTGATCATCTCCGCTCGACCCTTCAAGAGGGTCTACTCTACTGCAGTGGCATCTACGAGTTACCTGCAGAAGAGTTCGACCTCTTCTACGACAAGAAAAATCCAAAGTACGTCTCAGATGCAGTCGTGATGGTTCACCTGCTGATCGTCGTGTCTAGATTCGTGAGTCTCTGCCAGACATCCGACAACCGCCAACCTCTCGACGAGCTCCAATCTGCCTGCGAACCGGCGATGTTCGGCAGGAATGACCAGACGATCCTCGACGAGTCCTACCGCAAGGCTGGCAAGTTGGACATCAGCGACTTTGTCCTTCGGTTCGACGCACAGCGGGCAGGGCTCGTCGATGTCGTCCGCTCGAGCCTCCTCGCCGGAGAGCAGTCGCGTCGCGCCATCACCGCTGAGTTGTACAAGTTGAACGTCTATGGTACGTGTCCCCCTTCGGGTCCCTCAGAGGCGGCAACGATTGACGAGGTGAGCAGGTGAAGGCGCGTTCTTCAAGCCGCACCAGGACACGCCGTTGAGCGACAAGATGTTCGGATCCCTCGTCGTCGTCTTCCCCACCCCGCATTCGGGCGGTGCCCTCGTCCTCCGCCACCACGATAAGGAGTACACGTTCGACTCGGGCAACACACTTGCCAATACTCCGAACAGCATCGGCTACGTCGCCTTCTTCAGCGACGTCGAGCACGAGGTGCTGCCTGTCGTCTCCGGTCATCGCGTCACCATCACGTACAACCTCTACTGGGCAGACACCGACACCGCTCCAATGCCCCACGGAGTGCGTGTCCTCCAACCCGAGAACACCAGTACGACACAGGTGCGCAGCGCCCTGGCTGCACTCCTCGGTGACCCCAGTGTCCTCCCTAAGGGGGGCATGCTCGGCTTCGGGCTGCGTCACGCGTACCCATTCCCGCGCACGTGGGACTGGAAGTCCAACTACCAGCCGCGCGGCAGGGAGCACCTGAAGGAGCCGGACCCGCTTACTGTCGTCCAGGAGCGTCTCAAGGGGAGCGACGCGGCTCTGTTCGGAGCGTGCAAGGCTCTCGGGCTCGAACCGAAGTTGCGGTTCGTGGTCGAGGAGGAGGATTCGACCGTCCTCCTTGACCACACCGTCGACCTTGGTGACGTGGAGGTAGAGGACCCCTTCTCGGAGCTCTTGGAGAACGGTGTGGTCATTGCCAAGGCAAATGCTCAGGGCGATGCTCTGGAGGACGCAGATCCGGACACACTCCGTGTGCATTGGGTCACGGAAATGAACAAGTTGAACACCGTGGAGTCGACGTACATCAGCTACGGGAACCAGGCGGTCCTATCCCATATCTACTTGAAGGCGTGTCTCGTTGTCGAAATCAAGTCCGCGGAGGATCGGAAGGCGGCGCTGCGTGGCTGAGAGGCGATTAAGTACTTACTACTTAATGCTGAGAGTGTGTATGGTGAATGCGGTTGCGTCGATTGTGCCGATGTATAGTTGTGCGTAATCCATGTGTTCAAGGTTGAACCCAGGCATATAGTGAAAAGCGCCTGCGGCCCGCCGGTCCGTATCGGGTCCGTGTATTGAAAGTTGCGCGCCTCATCAGTCTGTTCTTATCCTCCGCCTCCTCCTCCTCGACTTGTGCTTTGGAGGCTCCTAAGCCACTGACTACCAACAGTGTTAGTACTGTTACTTAACGCAGACGACCGGCGTGGACGAAAAGGCAACGCCCGTCGCTTGTCAGGTCGCGTATTCACCGTCGGTGACATGTCATAGTCGCCTTCCTCCCAATCGAAGCAGTCGACATTGCGAGAGTGCGCTCAGATATCTCTGCCTCTGCCTTTAGTAGCGGCGGTCCTTTACAAAGCAGGTCAGGATCTTTTCGACTATATCTGAACGCCCCACTGATCACGCTTCCTCCAGCCGCCATGTCGCAGACGAGACTTTTGCTCCCTGTGGAGCTCTTGATGAGTATTGGCTCCCTTGTGCGCCATACCGACTCGGATCTCTCCGCTTTCGCGCTCGCAAGCAAATGCCTGAACACGATTGCGACACCACACCTTTATGCCCGCGTGGAGCTCGTCGACTTCCTCAGCGCCAAGGCGTGCCTCCACACCCTGTCATTGTCCTCAGCGGAGGTATATAACATGGGCCCTCCGGGCAGACCTGGCCACGAGGTCGTCAATACACTCATTGGGGCATGCTACTCACACCAGTCCGAGTCGGACCGGCATACGGGTGCTGACAGACTCGGGGAGGGCGGGGCCCGGCAGGGCCCCGCCCCACCCGAAGTAGATTTCTTGCTTTGGGTGCTCAAATGAGTTTAATAGCTGGCTGCGCTCTCACAAGTACATACTAGCTTCCGCTCCGTGCATATACTACGCATAACGGAACTTCAGCAGAGGCACTGATTAGGGCCGTCGGTACTGACCGATTGATTGCTTCAACTTGTAGCATCAAGTTACTTGACCCTGAAGTGTAGTTTGCAGTACACATTATACTAACCCATCTCGTCTAGAAGCATACCAGCTCACATCTAGAAGATCGAAGATGTGTGGACTGAGGAAACAAGTTGAGAGGTATCGAACCCGAACCAGGTTCGAACTAATGGGCGTCATGACCGCTCTTGACCATTTCGGGCGACTTGAAACACATATCCACGTGGTTTAGTCAGCTTTCCCACCCCAGATTGATGCGACTTTACTGGTTTCGAGACCTGGATAGGTAAGGGCCCTCCGGGCGGACCTGGCCACGTTTCCTTGGCAGGCGTTGCGGCGAATTGTCGGCACGCTACGGGTAGTAGTAGACGGTAGAAAACGATAGTTCGACATAACGGAGTTGATATGATACAGCAGTGACCAGTCTCAGAGTTGTGCTCTACCAACTTCTTTGCGGGCGAGATAATGGAAGTACAAGAGGAATGTCAGCCAGAGTGGGAGCTTGTAAACAAAGGACAAAGAAGAGGGTCCATGGGATTGTAGTCCGCGCGATATAAAAGAACGATAGTCCGCGACTGCAGATCAGTGACGGCACGGTTCACCGGGTGCAAATGTCCCTTGTGAGGCGTACAGGGCGTTGAGTGAGGCGTACCACAGGAGAGCAGTGTGTATAGTGCGCAAAAGCTGGAGACAGCTCAAGCGCTGCATGACTCGCAGGCCGCAGCACCGACGATGGAGCTGGGTGGGGCCGGGGAAGGAGAGGACTGATTGTGCGGGGATGGGATTGGTGGGGACTGAGCGGTCGGGGATGGAGGTGGGTGCGACTGGCCACGAGGAGAGGAGTCAGGCACTCCATAAGGGACAGGAGACGTGAGGGGCCGCGTGCGAAGATAATAACAACCGGTTTTGAGACCTCGACGCCATGCATGGATCTGCAGGTCGGCCTAATGCGACACGTCAGATCTACTGCAAGACCAAACAGCAAGGACTTACCAATCTGTCCACGGTCGGCGCGAGCACATTGAGAGACATCGATTGGCTTTGATCAATAAAGGGACCACGATCAGCCGCCATGTCGATGACAGACTGAGCGTCGATCTCCCACGAGGTACGATAGATAGCCTTGATGTCGTCCGAAATGTCAGCGATGCTCTGGATGGAACCTGTGACCAGACAAATCAGCGGAAGGGGAGTGAATCAGGAGGAGTCGTAGCCACCGTTGTTACGAAGGATGGCGGCGCGTAGCTGGTCGCTCCAAAGACCCTTTGCCGTGAGTTCGCGAACGAGTGGTCGGCATATCTCGCTGAAATCGCCACTCAGAACACGGAACGTGGTGATGTTGCTGAAGACGCGAAGAGGAATGAACGATGTAAGCTGAAGCGACATGCACGACATAGGCCTACCTGTCATATGGTTCGGTTGATTCGGACTGGCCCGTGATTTGAGAGGTGGACGCGGTGGGCATCTGACAAGTGAGCATTGAGTTTCTGAGGCCGTGCTGGCGGATCCGCTCGCGAAGCGAAGCGAAGTCCCATCGATTGGTCGGAGTAGCACCAGTCCACATATCGAGCTGCAGGACGCCACCGGCAGCGGGAGAAACGTCCCAGAGAGGATAAGGACCGTGTTCCTGAGCGAGATCGCAGCTGGCGTCCAAGGCTGCGTGATAAATGGTCTCGAAGATCTCGACATTAAGACGTCGTGCGTCTGCCGAGTCATACGGGTACCGAAGCGTCATGAATGTGTCTGCCAGACCTTGGACTCCGATGCCAATTGCGCGAGTGCCTTCCGCGGACATATGTGTGTCCACATGCACTTCCATCAGTGCGGAATTGTCGACGAGCTTGTCCGTGTTCCGCACGACTAGTTTGGTGAGCGCGTGGAGTGCCGCAAAATCGAAGGTACCGTCTGGGGTGATGCACTTTGGTAGGACGATGGACGAGAGCGTGCAGACGGCGGTGATGCCTTGGGCAGAAAACTGAACGATCTCGGTGCACAGGTTGGACGACCGGATGGTCCCGAGGTGTCGCTCGTTGTTCTTTGCTAGAGGATGGGGGTCCGGGTAATCAGCAAACGAGAAAGGGATCGGCAGGAAACAACCCCACCGTTAACGTTGTCTTGATACAACAAGAAGGGAGTACCAGATTCCATCTGGGACTCTGCGATTGTAGCCCACAGGTCACGTGCGGGAATGACCAGGATGGGTTTGACAGAGCGTTCGTACTGCTCATATGCTCGCGTGAAAGCTGCACCGTGCAGCGCGAGTAGATCGGGCACGTCGGCAGGATCGAAGAGACTCCACTGGCCGCGAGATTCTAGACGCGTCATGCTGTCATGACATGCGTGAGCGGAGACGAGAATCCGTGTTCATGATCAACCAGGACTTACAAAACATCAGGGATCCAGACGGCCGGGAACAGGTTCGACCATCGGTTGTATTGTGAAGCGCGGTTGGTGCGAGCGATGATCAGGTTGAGGACATCGGCGTGCCATATTGAGAGGTAGATCGTCCCAGCAGAGGGACGGCGGTCCCGACACAAAGATGTGTACCGGGCGTGACTATCATAAACATTCACAAGTGGCATCACCCCTGCTTGGAGAGACCTGTATCTCATCACATGAATCATCGGGGTGCACGTAAGGCGTGGCGCAACATTATGTGTACCGTTGAGAGGGGACTCCGTCGAGTGACACACCGATTCCGCCATCCGCCATCCATAACTGGCTGAGGTCGAAGCCTGCGTCCAGGACAGACTCGTAGTTCACGACATTCGGCTGGTAGAGATAGCAAGACGCGAGGCCCGTCTTCATGGTTCCGGCGTTGAACATGGTCGGACTGGCGTGGGTATACCTTTGCGTCGACAGTGCGTGATATGTCTCGAGAATCTGTTCAAGGCTATCAGGATGTATCGTTATGGCAACTCGCATGTATAAAAACTGTGGCCGTTCAATGATTCTCCCATGGTGTTTAAGGAGGTACGAGTTCGCAAGGGTTCGGATAGAGCGACTGGCAGAGATCATTCAGCGCGTGTGGTTGACGTGGATGGATGCAGACCTACTAGGTGAAATCAAAGTCTCGCGAGTGGACAATTGCGGACTCCAAGTCGGACTCGTGGCGCCCGACAACCTCCAAGAGAATAGGGTCCAGCAGCGCAGACGGCCCTGAATTGCGGTTAGTCAGGCAAGGGTCACAGAAGAGCCGTTGAGATAGTCTCGCACCGCTCGCATAGTCTGTAACCCAATCGCTGAACGACTTATCCACCATCTTGTGCAAGTAAACTGCGAAAGTGCGTCCAGCGAGAAGAGAGTAGTCGGGATGAGTAGAAGACATGGCGGCAATGGTGGTTGCTGCGTGGGCCTACCCGAACAGGTTAGACCCCGACATGCAGTCTGCAAGTTGACGAACCTGAAGATTCGCGGAGGTGATTTGTGTGGTGACAGTCGCTAATATGTTCTCTACCAGACTGGCTGGATGTCAGCGGCGAAGTCGGGGAGTGAGGACTCACACGAACCTGTCTACGTGGCTAGACGCCACATCCAGGTCCCAGGAGAGCTGGAATGTTCGGGTACAGTGAGCGAGGGGCAACGCGAGCGTAGCTGCGAGACACACAAGCTTGAGGAAATGACGAAGCTGAGATAACGGATTAACGATGAGATAGGACGGTAACCTAGCAGACTCTCACTTTAGCGGGAAGGAGTGGCTGAATGCGACTAGAGTTCGCCGTAAGCAGCGTCCCGCAGCGGTGAGCACAAATGTCATACCCATCTGATGTTCATGCGAAGCGTGAGTAAGAGGAGCCAAGGAAAGACCATATTCTGGACTCACCTCGTTTGATCACTAAAGCAGATGCAGGCATCACCGTGTACGGTTGAGTAGACGACCCGAGTGCGGAGCTCGTTGTTGGGTAGGGCCAAGCAGTCATCTTCCGCTGCTTATATGTGCACGCGGGTGCGAGTAGCAGGTAGGGAAGTAGTCAACGATGGTGTCAATGAGAGGCAGCAGTACGGGACGACTGACCAGACTGATAATGATTGATGAACGGGGTGATCACAGTGCAGCGGATGGATTGTCGATGATCCTGTGATTCATGCCAACGCGGATGGAGCGATCTGTCCTTGCGTACACGGATACTGTAAGTATTGACACTGGCAGGAGCTCCACCGGTGGGCCAGAAGGGCCGCTGTCTTGGATGTGGCAGGTAGATCTGATGGGTATTATGGATGTGTAGATCAACAGGCATCAGCCCGAAGTCAACATCAGGGATGTATGTCATCCGGAGAACCGAACATTGCGATTTTAGACGCTCTCCATCTGGTTCGGCCCGATTCGAGCCGTTGGTGTTCAATCTAGTACAAAGGGCACATCATCTCTTTTGACGTGTGTGCTTATGTCGTGTGGATCGACAATCAAACGTCACAGTTGTGTGTACAATCATGTATATTGTCGAAGCTGCTCGGAGCTGCACATGTAAGATAAGCGGTCAGGAGAACTCGTACTCGTCCTCCCCTCCGTCATCATCCTCGGTCTCGTCCTCGCCGTGGTCGTCATCCCCATGCTCCTCCGTCTCATGTACTTCGTCAGTGAAGGTGTATCGAAGCATGCTGTCGATTGCAGTCCATTAGTGAACAACACCGGTGAGCAACTCAGTATGAACTTGCCGGGAGATCATGAGATCCACAAGGGGCCTTTCCAGCGGTGAGATATTCGTCACTCTCATGGGTCTCCGCGAGGAGTGACGGAGCACGAGGACGTTGCCTCTGACATGCAATCCCCAGAGTCTTTGCACTGCCAGATTGGGGGGTGCTGCAGACTGGTTGCGCGCCGTGAGGACCGTGTAGTGGTTGTCGAGGGCAAATGTAGTTCCTGGGACAAAGTCAAAGCGGCAAGAAAGAGTCCCATGGGGGAACCAGTGACGCGTCTCCACATCGTCGGCCCATCCTGTCGCGCATGGGTCGTCGTCCTCTTCGATGGCGACAGTGAGACGGATGATGCGAGAGCGCGATCCCGCGACTGGGTATAGAACCGCAGCGACGCAGTGCCGTTCCTGCCCCTAGCACGCGATAGGTGAGCGAAGCGGATCTGTAGGGAGGATGGATGACATACTGAAGCGATCCGTTCGCGCATCCTGCGGGACCATTGCCTGATGCCAGTGCCGGTAGTGCGACGCATCTGGGAGGTAGCAGACTGAACTGTGCAGGTTAGCGGACTACGTCGGAAGTGGACTTAGTAGAGATGACTTACAGCGGGAGTGTTGGTGGATCGGTTCGGCATTGAATGCTGTGTACCGTTTAGATGAGGGCGAGAGCCGCGTATAGATATCGTAGTGATGCGGTGTGCTCAAGCCAGTCGATCGGAGCGTTTGAACGCGATGACCGGAGGAGGAGGTCTGAGAGCGCTGACTATTAGTAAAAATGGGAACCCACCCCAGGGAGATTCCAGGTGTTCTGAGCACGGCTGAGAGTACGGCTGTGAGATCGGCGTGCGAGATCTAGGCACTGGCACGGGATGTAGACAGTGAACATGGAATCAGGAGTCGAGTTGGATGATGAACGGTCCTGTTCGATGAGTTCTATGCGATCATGTTCAGTGTCGCTGGTGTTGGAGGGGAAGTCGTGTCAGTACCACGCAGTGGGGACGTTCGCAAGATGGCAGCGATATGTCGTGGTCGGTGATCGCAAGACCATCGCCACCAGCGATTGTTGCGGCGACTGATCATGGACATGGATCATCGCGCTGCAAGACGCGAATGAGTGTTGGATCAGGCAAGAAATGTCAAAGGAATGAACAGACACCTCTGCGCTGAGCCCCGATGCAGTGCGCCTGTGGTAGCAAACGTTGACGAATAGGACGTGACAAACGATGTTAGCGATCTGAACCAGACAACAGCACTATATATACTGCGCACCCCACAACTGGTTTGAGTCATCATCACCGACCATGTCTTCTACTGAACTCGCGGTCAGCCACTGGAGGGAGCATCGCTTCCGTGTCAGCGACTTGCCTTTCGAAGCTGCTGTGAGGTCTCTCAACAGCGCAACGCCCTGGGTTGAGTTACGTCGCGCAAGTGAATATGAATGGGTGGTGGGTACTACGCATATCGCACGGGTTTACCTGCTTCTCATCAATGTCGTTCCATAGTTCTGCATGCCTGGAACGAACCAGCCCGCCATCTTCAGCTACGCCGGCTTATTTGCTACAGCCGATGACTACTACACGGGGAACTTGGTCCCTAACGGCTCCCAGGCGCCAGCGGGGATGGAAGGCGATAGAGTGTAAGTGAAGATAGCCGGCGACGAGCTGGGATACTTACGCGTTGACGCAGAGAGAAATATGCGTCCTTCCGGTGCAACTACACGTATTGTCTTGACACGAAGGACGACCCTTCGATATTCATTCTGCAAGGGGTGAGCCTCCATCGTGTTGGTTCAGATGCAAACAATGCTCACTTCGACGATAGGAGATGGACAACTTTGTAGGAGAGGTGCCGGGATTCAACCCGACCGGTATCATGCGGCGTGAGTGGCAGTCCGGCGCCGGCTTCGGGACAACCTCCAGGTTCTGGATGAAGGTTCCGATGTTCGTCAGGAACCGAGAGGGGGAACGCAAGCCTCCTGCTGCTCGCCATCTTCATCCGTGGGTGGTGAATGCCGACAGGAAGTCCCGGGCCTACCGCGCCAACATAGCACGTCCTGAAATCTATGGTGTCACCACACAGGGAAACCCGATCGACATCAGGAAGTGTGAGAACTCCAGACTCGAGAAGGGCGACGTCGTAGCGTTCTCATTCACGGTGGTGTATGTTGTGGGCGGGAAAGACTGGTACCCGCAACTCCTGCCGGTGGATCTGGTGCGTGTGAAGGAGAGGACTCCCTCCGCAGGTGGGGCTTTGAAGACGGACGTTGTGGAGAACATGGAGGTCATGGTGAGACCGGGTCGGCTTGACTTGGCGGCTGTGGATGGTACGTGCATTCTTTCGGTGACTGGGAGTGTGCATTTGTGCTCATGCTTCTTGCCAGGGCCGTGGGACGGTGCGCATGCTGGTGGAGACCCAGTTGCTGCGAACGGTCGGACCAAACAGCCAACGGTCGACCGCAATGTTCAGATCGTTGCCGGAGGCTGCGGGACCACCCGTCAACAAAGCATGGAGCCGACTGGGCAGGAGGCTAACAAGATCAGAGACGTCGCAAAGGGAGAAGATCTTGGGACCACACCTTTGACCGTGAAGGGGGAAGGCGAACGCGTCAGTGCGGGGTTCAAGGGGGCCGCCGCCGCCGGACATGCTCGTCTGGAGGACATTAGTGGGGACGACGGGGTCCTCGTCGAATCGCGGTCGTTTGAGGAAGGCGATCACGAGGCCGTGTTGGTGGAGAGTGGAGGTTCTGACGGGAAAGCGCCGTCTTCGCAGGTCATGGCGGACGATCCGATGGAGCCGGAGGTGGAGGCTGCGAAACAGAGCTTCCGTCCTCGTCGCGGACGGGCGAACGGCAAAGCGGCGATGTAGGTGAGTATGTCGTAACATGAAGGTTAGCATGAGACTCACAAGCAGGCAACAGATAGTGGCCTTTGTGCGCCAAGTTGAAGGGCGTCACTGCAAGTAGACAGAATTGGAGGAGGAATTTCTTGGTACAGACAAAGTGCTGCGACAGTTGTATTCTGGAGACATATAGATTGCGTAGAGCCGTTGATTCGCGACTGTGGATCGGAAGTAGCGAGATCAGTAACGGTATGGGATGGGGATGCTGACCTGTGAGTCGGAGAAGCTCCGCACGCGAGGATACAACGAAGCTAGTACTATAGACAGCAGTAAAGATACACAAGACATAGAGTTCGAAAACAGTAGCACCCAACAGTTCCTACAAGCGGGAGTACAGCGAGCGTAGTACTATAGACAGCAGTAAAGATACACAAGATAGGGAGCACCTAGCAGGTCGTACAGAGTGGGCAGTACTATAGACAGCGGTAAAGATACACAAGATATGGAGTTTGAAAACACGAGCATCGAACACAATGAACATCGATGCCGAGGACCGTGGATATAAGTCCGGTGAAGTGGACGCATACAAACATACAACGCGATAGCAGAATACAATGAGCGGGCGAGAGGGTAAAGTCATAACAGGACAAGAACAGCGTACGGCGAAGAGCTCAACAGCGCAAGAAATGAGCGATGGAGGAGGGAAGTGCATGCGGGACAGCAGTGTCCAATGTTCGAGTACCAGATCGACGACGTATACAACTACACCAAGAAAGGAGGAAGCGGGACCGATGTATGAGATGACAGGGACATGATGAGAGCAGGTACAAGGGCGAAGCATGAGGTTCACAACCATCTCAGCATGTCCTCGGTGAAGGGAGCCGCAGAGACTGCGACCCCTTCATGGCGGAGCGGCTCGACCTCATGATTGAGATTGTTTGTCTACACCGGGTAGCCAAAATCCACCGCGAGACGACGAAGACGTCGAGCCCATTGCAGGCCGCACGCATTGCAGAGGGTCTTGGGTCCGCATGGCCCCTGTCGAACAGAGTTAGTTGGACTGTTGGTGAGCGGACGGACGTGAAACATACATGGCGCCACGAAGGAGTGTGGGTCGTCCTGCACCGTGAGCACGCGGTCTCCGGAGGAAGGCGGTAGGTCTAAAAGACGATGAATGACGAAGGAAGGAGCAACGAGTAGTCACTCACGTAGCGCGCCTGACCAGGGAGGCGGTATTCCGGGGGAGGGGAGCGCGCTACCTCGATTCACCATAAGTAAGAAAGCTGGCAAGGAGTGGAAACACCGATAACGTACCACCGAACTCCGCAGCCAACGCCTGTTCGGCCATGCTGAAGCTATCGACTGCGCGAATGAGGCCAGGGTGGAGCGGTGTGGCGAAAAAGCACTCACAATCATTCGCGAAAAACCCAGCGTGGACATCAGGGGGGTTGCGATGACGGGACCTGCGGTGTCGGTATGGACGGAGTGAATTGCTTTGGGGGTTGATCTGTCGCAAGTCGGTGATGTTCGACTGTGATCAAGAGGACACACTTACGAGATGCATTTGCCGAGGGCCCATGCCAGGGTAGGGCATGTAAGGATGAGCGGAAGAACCGGGAGAGCGGTGAGGATGACCCATAGGGCCATACCCCATCTGAGCGCCGCCATGCAAAGACGACGAGCCCGACATGGCGCCATATCCTTGGCCGGTGTTGCCGTACGCCGATGACGAGTTGCCGTAACCTGAGGAGGAGGACGCGGAGGTGCCCATGCTGCCGTAGCCCGAGGACGACGAAGTCCCCATGCCGCCGTAAGCCGACGACGAAGACCCCACACCACCGTAAGCTGATGAAGACGATGACGTGCCGATGCCGTTGTACAACCAAGGAGGGAGCCCGCTGCCCTGAGTAGTGAGAGAAGACGACGGAGCGTTCCCGGTCGCATAGGACGTTGAGGGAGCGAACCCGGTTGCGTACGATGACGAAGAAGGGATGCCGCTGTGCGAGGGAGGTGTGTCCGTATACACGGCGGGTGGCATTGTCCCTGTGCTCCTGTACGGCGGAGAGGACGTCACGCCCATGCTCCCGTACTGCGGCCCGGATGTCGCGCCCATGCTCCCGTATTGCGACGCAGAGGTCGCGCCCATGCTCCCGTACTGCGACGCAGAGGTCGCGCCCATGCTTCCGTACTGCGACGAAGAGGGAGCGCTCATGCTTCCGTACTGTGACGCAGAGGTCGCGCCCATGACCCCGTACTGCAGCGAGGACGCGTTGATGTTCCTGTATTGTGAAGAAGAGGTCGCGGTCATTCTCCCGTACTGTGGCGAGGATGCGCCGACGTTCCCGTACTGTGAGGAGGAGGTTGCACCCATGCTCCCGTACTGCGGCCCGGATGTCGCGCCCACGGCCCCGTACTGCGCCGAAGAGGTCGGGCCTGTGTTTCCGTACAGCGACGAAGAGCCCGAGCCTGTGGTCCCGTACAGCGGCGACCCTCTCGCGCCAATGGTCCCGTATGGCGATGACGACGTCGCGCTCGAGGCACCCCCATACAAGGGCATAGACCCAGTGGGCCAGTTTCCATGAGACGACGAGGAGCCTACGCTCATACCATGAGAAGTCGGTGGACTGAGGGTAGACTGAGCAGGCGAGATGTGAATGGTGTTGTAGACGGGAGGTCGGGGAGGACTCACGGGGATGTGCATGGGCGGGTGCAAGGAACCGGAGGGTGGGACAATCGGAGAAGGTTGGATCGGCGTCTCGGTATAGATGGACG
The DNA here is from genome assembly GCA_022605405.1 of Earliella scabrosa. Lineage (NCBI taxonomy): Eukaryota > Fungi > Basidiomycota > Agaricomycetes > Polyporales > Polyporaceae > Earliella > Earliella scabrosa. The sequence goes on from JABYQQ010000008.1 coordinate 1,987,168, forward strand.
TAGGAGGGGGTGTGGCAGTACTATACTGCGGCGGGGGAGCAGGTTCCATGCCGGTGTATCCTGCTTGTGTGGAATGAATGTCGCATGCATACGAGAGCGCCGAGAGACCCGACATGCGAAAGGAAGATGGAGGCACCATACGGCGAGCAGCGCTGTCGATGGGTTGTTGTTGGGGTATATAAGCCGGTGCGGGGGGAGACTGGTACACGGGAGACACCGTCGTAGTGCTTGGGACTGACCCGTAGATGGGAGCTGATACAGAGCCCGACCTTGCGTACGAAGAGATTGGGACGTCCGGCAGACCAGGGGAAGAAGAACGCAAGCGTTCGGGGGACGTAAGATGGTCGGGACTGGTCGAGGACTGGGGAGGGCCACACCTGTAGTTTCCACCATTGTACTACAATTGACCAGGGTAGTGGCCAGAGTGTTGTCTATAAGGTGGTCACCATTGTAATTGTACAAACCTCGGCCAGTTATTGTACAATTACACTAGTGGGCTGTTGTATTACCAGGTCATTGTATTTGGGGCACACAGTGTACAACTGACACCATTGTAATACTGCAGTAGCTTGTAATACTAGCTCTGTTGTACTATGGATCTGGGTTGTACAACCAGTTGATTGTACTATTGAATAGGCCTGTAAAGCTGACTCATTGTACTATTGAATGGACTTGTATAACCGGAGCTTTGTACTACTGAATGGACTTGTATAACCAGAGTGTTGTAATATAGCATGATCTAGATCATATGACTGATGGCACAGAAGCTTATCTAACGATCTGGGCGCTTTTTTGACGCCCAAATGCGGTAATGGCTGGTATGGGGGGTTTACTGACCTGCCCCATAGCTCCCTCAATACTGCACCTATTCCCATGAATGTAGATGCAATAGATTCGCATTTTTATACTCTATCATATGGTGCAATGGTGGGAATGATTGATGGGCTAATGGGGCAGCTATGCCCTGAATACTCTAGCAGGCCCCTAGCCAGGGGTACCTCTTGCTCTGCTTTAGGGTACCCAGGGCATCTATGCTCATGGGCAAGATGCCATCATATAGGGGTGCCCCAGGGCTACTGAACGCATTTTTGTTCAGTGTGATACATTCAGTATTGATGAAGATATGATGTATTTTATTTTCGCAAAAAGTGGCCACTTTGTTTGATCCATTACTTGGGTACTCCTGGGTGCCCCACCATGTCTTTACTACCACTGTGTAGAGATTAAGGAGGGCCTTCCAACGGTATATCATACACCCCAAACCGTCCACCTCCACCCACCCTCTCCTCCTGACCCCCTTCCCATCAATCCCCTCATATATCCCTTCAGTGGCATTGGATCAACTCGCAGCTTTAGGAGTATATACTAGACATATATTACAGTCTGTTTTGAAGATATGACATGCCACAGTTATCTACACCTTCCCGGTCATAGCAAACAATTTCCAGCATGCACATTACATGTTCCTTCTATATCTCAGCAACCGAATCATCAATAAGCATGCGGTGTTTTGCAGCCCTCTGCTGTATTATAGCACTATCTATGTACCAATTTTCAGCTCGCAGAAATGTGTGGATCTATCTGCATAATGCTATCAGTGGTGAACAGAGATAACCACTTGGTACTAGATCTGCTGTGCTGTACACCTCCATATATTCAGATAGAGACCTTCTAAGTGCTCTGTATTGAATGCAAAAAGATTCATGAGAATTGGTTGAGTACTTGTGGTGATATGCTAAAAGATGTGCCGGGAGGCAGTTGTGTGAATAGTGCAGCTGCATGTGCTGTGCAGAGTTCACAAATGGCCATCCAGCACCTCTTTTGCCATATCACCACAAGTACTCAACCAATTCCCATAATTCCTTTTGCATTCAATACAGAGCATTTAGGAGGTTCCTATCTGAACCTATGGGGGTGTACAGCACACTAGATCTAATACCAAGTGGCTATCTCTGTTTACCACTGATAGAATTATGCATACAGATCCACACATCCCTGGGGGATGAAAATTGGTACAAAGATAGCTCTACCATATAATGACAGACTGCAAAAGATTGCTTGCCAATTGGTGATCTGGTTGCCGAGATATAGGGGGAACATGTAATGTGCATGCTGGAAATTGTTTGCTATGACCGGGAAGGTGTAGATAACTGTGGCATGTCATATCTTCAAAACAGACTGTAATATATGTCTAGTATATACTCCTAAAGCTGCGAGTTGATCCAATGCCACTGAAGGGATATATGAGGGGATTGATGGGAAGGGGGTCAGGAGGAGAGGGTGGGTGGAGGTGGACGGTTTGGGGTGTATGATATACCGTTGGAAGGCCCTCCTTAATCTCTACACAGTGGTAGTAAAGACATGGTGGGGCACCCAGGAGTACCCAAGTAATGGATCAAACAAAGTGGCCACTTTTTGCGAAAATAAAATACATCATATCTTCATCAATACTGAATGTATCACACTGAACAAAAATGCGTTCAGTAGCCCTGGGGCACCCCTATATGATGGCATCTTGCCCATGAGCATAGATGCCCTGGGTACCCTAAAGCAGAGCAAGAGGTACCCCTGGCTAGGGGCCTGCTAGAGTATTCAGGGCATAGCTGCCCCATTAGCCCATCAATCATTCCCACCATTGCACCATATGATAGAGTATAAAAATGCGAATCTATTGCATCTACATTCATGGGAATAGGTGCAGTATTGAGGGAGCTATGGGGCAGGTCAGTAAACCCCCCATACCAGCCATTACCGCATTTGGGCGTCAAAAAAGCGCCCAGATCGTTAGATAAGCTTCTGTGCCATCAATCATATGATCTAGATCATGCTATACTGTACCATTTCGACCAATTCGACCTAGCCTGTGACCCGTGACAGGGCGATTTTGGTGGACGGATTCGACCACCGGCCGGATGACCGTGACATCGGCCGACTTTTCGACCAAATGGGGGCGCGCGACAGCGCGCCGCTCCCCGAAGGGGTAAGCGCCCGGAGGGCCCATCCGACCACCATCAATGTGACCGGTGACACGCGGCCAAAATTCGACCAAACAGCCACGCGGTGACGCGTGACTGGTCGAATTGGTCGAAATGGTACAGTATTACAACACTCTGGTTATACAAGTCCATTCAGTAGTACAAAGCTCCGGTTATACAAGTCCATTCAATAGTACAATGAGTCAGCTTTACAGGCCTATTCAATAGTACAATCAACTGGTTGTACAACCCAGATCCATAGTACAACAGAGCTAGTATTACAAGCTACTGCAGTATTACAATGGTGTCAGTTGTACACTGTGTGCCCCAAATACAATGACCTGGTAATACAACAGCCCACTAGTGTAATTGTACAATAACTGGCCGAGGTTTGTACAATTACAATGGTGACCACCTTATAGACAACACTCTGGCCACTACCCTGGTCAATTGTAGTACAATGGTGGAAACTACAGGTGAGGGCCATGGGATGGCGGGGTTGAGATCGGCTTCAGCATCGCGGTGAGACACTTTCGTTGAGCGCAGAAAAACAGAGACACGTACAAACGAGGAGGGACGAGGGTAGCGAAAAGCAGATAAACTGACAGTACTGGGATTCAGGCGCGCACCGGCAGAGAGGGACCGTGGGGGCTCTTGGGGAGGGGCTTCTGCGACGTATCTAGGGGCTGGAGTAGATATCGGTGTTGCCGCGTATTCAACATGAGTCTCGGACGCCCGGTCAGGTGAGAGCGGCCTAGAATCAGCGGGGCATGGGAAGGAGCCCTGCGAGGGATGATCAGGGCCCGGTCGTGGTACAGTGGAAGGACGTACGACACTCACCGACTCCGGGATCGGACGGGGAGCCACTGGATACGTGTATTGAGGAAAATCCGCGCTTGGAGGGGGCGGAATGACACGAGGGCGGGGTTGGGCGATGTAAAGGGTTTGCAGCTCGGCATTGTCATCCGTCTCGCACCGAAGCCCGCTGAGGAAGCATCGCTCGCAGGTACGACCACCAGTGCACTGCGATGGAAAGGGTGAGATGAGAGATCACCTCGTTGAAGGAGACCGTGACTGACTATCTCCGAGGCCATGCGGCAGTGGATGCACTGTTTCGTACGGGGCTGAGGATAACCCGGGACTTGAAACAGCGAGCGCAGAGATGGGGGAGGGGGCTGGTGCATGTGCAATGAAGGAGGGGATGAAAATGAGACGGCAAGGGTGGCGTACCTGGGCCTGTAGAGACATCACAGCACCGTCTTCATACGGACTCAGACGAGCTGTACGAAGAAGACACGAGAGGTGAAGGAACGTACCGTTCTCGCCGGAGGCAGAAGACGACATCGTCGGCGCATTCGTGGTTGCATCTACGGATTCCGACGGATGCAACGCGGCGGGGTAGCTTTCCTTTGGTCCAGAGGCCATAGCAGGCCGTCGTCAGAGTTGCACGGGAGCGCGAGGGCAGAAGAAAAAGGCAGAAAGGGGAAGACGCGTGTATATCAGAAAAGCGACACGGCGTAGACAGCAGGAAAGAATGGGAGGGGCAGGAGAGAGTAGGCAAGAAACACGGTTCTCTAAGACCAGCGCGTATTAGCGCCGGATCTCAGATCTGTACTCGGTTTCGGCGTTTACGGTCCGCCAGAGAAGCACAGAGCAGTCATGACCGTTATGGAAAGAACAGACCTCCATGACAGCTTTGACTTGTTCGGCGCCGTCGGGACTTGGGCGGGACGGGGTCCCGTAAGCGACGACAGCGGTCGCGGGCGAAGGCCAAGAAGCGATCCGGGGACGGCCAAAGTGTCCCGCAACGCGTCAGACCCACTTCCTGACCATGGACTGAAGAGGGAAACGCGCTGTGAGTTTCGACAAGAACGTCAGCCTGACGATCATCACGCGGCAGGATCTCGAGAGAATACTCACGATGCACCCACAGACGGAAGGGCATGACTTCGTAGGGACAGTGTAACTCGGTTACGAGGGCATTGGGAATGTTATTCGTTCAAAAAGACAGCGTATGTATAGCAGCGGCACGGTACATGATCAAATCAAGTCCACAGAGGGCCCCTTGCACCTGTCCATTCCATCTGAAACGGTGGAGACCAGTCAGTGGAGAATTCAAAGCTGAGTTCAGCAGAGTTGCGGTACCTAGACGCCGCATGGATCAGGACGTGCTAGAAGTCTTCCTCATCAAATTTCTCGTCCAGAAGCTGTCTCTCGTACAGCGACGGGGCAGAGGCGTCCTAGGGAAGCACGGAGTGAACAGGGCGACCAGAGAGCATGGTGACTGCGTACTCACGGGAGGGTAGAAGAAGCGAATGCGCCATCCATAGATGCTGCGGTAGAGAGGCTTCGCGGGGCGCAACTCGAGTGGGGACTTGCGGAAATCGCAGACCACGGCGCCGACGTCGCCGAAGCGCCAAGGGTCGAGGTCATGAGGAGAATCTCGACCCGGGACGTGCCACCAACCCTGCTCGAGGAGGATGAACCCGCGCTGGTCGTACTTCTTGATCGCCTCCTGGTCGTTCGCGCCGAGTCCTCCGCCCCTCACATGGCCCGCGCGGTACAACGTCAACCCCGGGTATCCACAGCCGCAATGAGTCGGAGAGATATAGTTGACGAGGAGGGTAGACAAGAAGTAATACAGGGGGATCAGCGGGGTCTCGAGGGAGCTCCGGACAATATCGACATAACGTCCAGTGGGCGTCACGAAACGACGCACGGCGAGCATACCGCTGCCGTACGATATGACCGACTTCGTGTGGAGCCCGTTCTCGTCTTCAGCGGGGACATAAGGTTTGAAATTGATACGGACGTCGGTGGTGACGAGGGCAACGAAATCCTCGTAAGTGTGATCACCCACGTAGATGTCCAAGTCGCTCGCCGCCCACTTCTCGTCCGGTAGGAAGAACTTGAGGGCTGCAGAACCCGATATGACCGCCCCGTTCGCAAGCATTGCCTCGTCCAGGGCCTGGATGTTGTCGACGAAGGGCCGGAGTTGCTCTTCATACCGAGCACGCAGCACGCTCCCAACCAAGGTGTAGAACGAGCGACACGTGTAACGCCAACAGATGAGAACTTTGAAGGGAGATTTGTGGATAATATGGACCAACACGTCGTAGGGAACACTACGGAACGTATGACAATGCAAGCGACGACCTTGAAATAGGATACGTACTCGATGGGCCCAGTCAGTTCATCGGAGAGGGCGGATCCGTCTTGGGTGGACTGCTGAGCGGGCATTGGAGACCGATGGGATGGCGACAGGACAAGGGCGTGATGCTCGAGCCCTTGTCGAGGAGAAAAGGCAGTTTTGAAGGCATTGCAGCTCCTATAGCAAGGTAGGCGGCCGCTAGAGCAGGCAGGGACTTCGGTTGGGCGAAGACGGCTCGATGGATGGGGTGGGATGAGGGATGAGGGATGGATGGATGGATGGATGGGGGATGGAAGGAGGGGAGATCGAGGGTCATGACAAGGCGACGGACAGATACGGTCGTCGGAGCGGAAATTGTAAGACCGCTGCGCCGCTGCCACAAATGCCACGTGGCGCGCAAGCTTTGACAGTGTTGCAAAGGGTGTTCTGGCTTGTTCTGGGCTTGCAGCGGCCGAGCCTTCGTGGGCGACCCGCGCGCAAAATATTAACGCGTTGCCTGTATGGCTGTTGTACGTGCAACGCACCTTGTCGGACAAGTCTGTCTGCGTGTCGTGATAACAGGCGCAGGTGTTGGCGCAATGGACGGATGGGTTCATGATGGCGAGATATGGATGATCAGCGCCAAACATCGGCGTTCCACTAATAGGACCTATGTCAGCAGGACGCTTCGCTTCAGAAGTACCTACATACCCCGAAGAACATCAGAGTATGTATCACAACCTGGCAGAAGGATGTAGGGTCGGTCCGATCGTCACGATGTGTAGACATGATCGACTGGATAGAGGCATGCCACGTCCGGGTCGTTTGTCTGTTCGCGCAACAGAAAAAATAAGCACGAAGCGCTTCAGACGACGGAGAGTTTCGTACGCCTATATGTTCATAACAGCCTGATCAAGGACAGCAGGAACAGCAACATGGACGCTCACTGTGGGTGCTTACTAACTATGAACTGTTGCTTTGGCGCATGGCTGACTTCATACGGATGACAGACGAAGTGGCCGAATGCGTCGGAGTGGGGAGAACCGGGCCGGTACGGCGGGCGTTCGATCATAGAGGCGGACGCGCAGTGGCAGTGAAGACGTTCGAGCCCCGCTCCTCCCAGAACGACAGAGAGAGCCTAGCCAACGAAGAACATATGTATCGCCTGATACATTCGAAATCAAGTAACGCAAGAAGGTTTTACTCGTTGGCCATCATGCACTTATCATCTGTACTCACTCACGCCATCAGGCTATTCATGCAAGTATTGGATTCCGTGACCCCTCCCAAAGGATGTTACCTGGTTTTTCCGTTGTTAGGAATGTCGCTTGCCGATGCGCTCGAGATGCCGGGGGTACATCCCTTGCCGGACGAACATACAAGGTGGATCTCTCTCCAGGTTATAGAAGCCGTGGAATGTGAGTGTGAACATGGCTACACTGTGTCTAGCATCGCTGATAGGCACAAGTCTTGCACTCCATGCGTGTGGTTCACACGGACCTCAAACCGGCGAATATCATGCTGAAAAGCGCTGAGCGCGAGGAGAAGGCTCTGCCGCAAGGCCGATCGCAAACCAGAGTAAGAACGAATCATAGCGTCCTTGGATACCTTCCATGCTCACAGTCAGCAGTGGCGCTTCGCCTCTGTCGACCTGTGCGTGATCGACATGAGCGATGCGACCCTGATACAGGGACATGGCAGCGGTATAATTGGTACGAGTGCATACCGTGCGCCTGAGGTCACTCTCGGTCAGTTACATAATTTTAGGCGTCACTCGCCGTGCTCGCGATCAACTGCTGACTCACGCGACAGGCCTCCCGTGGACACGTACTGTCGATTTGTTCGGCACCGGATGCATCATAGCCGAAGTCTTGTCAGGGCAACCTCTGCTGCCGGCGACGCTGACAATTCAGGAACGTCTGGCATCGATGGAGCAAGTGCTAGGCGGCTCAATTCCGGAGATGCTTGTCTTAGCATCGGGAGAGGCATTTAGGAAGTTCTTCCGCCGTACCCCGGAAGGTAACTACCAAGTACTCCTCGGCCGGAATAACACAGCAGCTATGTTGAGGGTTCGGAAGATCCGGGCTGCAAGGACTTTGAAGGTATGAGTAGTGTCAGATTACCGGAAATTGTAGGATAACAAGAGTATATGCAGGAGATTATTCACAACACCCGTTACGTCGACCTCTGCACAGCCCTCCTTCAATTGGATCCGCGCAAGCGAGTGTTGCCAAGCAATGCCCAGAGAATGCTTAGCGGGTAGAGAATCGATCATCGGAGAGTCCTCGTCTATACCTACCGGTGTGATTGTGATGCCGGGCAACGGCGCGCCGAGTATGATCTGCGACATCGGGTGACTTGTTGCCCAGTCGATCGAGGTAGTTCAATGTTGGCTCGGCACCCAGAAATTTTCCGGTGAGGAAATATAAAGAGAGCACTGGATGTAACCATGAAGTACATGCTTCCAATTCTCCCATATGTCATCGAAACGTCACCGCACGGTACACAGCAAGCTCTCCATGTCGACAGCACAGAAGATATTCTATGGGTTATGCAGACCAGTAAGTCAGTCACGCATGCAACATTACATCGTGATAATTCGGCATAAACCAGACAAATGCCAAACACGATCCATATGACTATGTCAGTGAGTGTAGAGCGAATATGAGTTGAAACGTGTAATAATTTACTCACACTGTCTCTGCCAGACACAACCCACCGAGTTACTCTGAAGGACAGAGGATAAAGCAGATGCTGCAACTACATATATGAAATGGTAGGTGATGCTTATATGTGCGCGCTTCGAATGATAACACTGTTCTTGGTACATCATAGTGATGTTGAAATGATGACTATTTGAAAGACACTATGTTGTTAAGTCAGGAAAAAAATCTCAGGCATCAGAAAAGCAAAGCGCGTACTGACATGGCCATCACAGGTGCCCCAACACCACCATGACCATTTAACACTACAATGACAGTGTTCAGTTCTCACGCTGGTGCATATAACTGTTGGTAACTGAGAGGTGTATGCTTCCATATAAAGTTAAATAGAAGTTCACACTCTTATAAAGTCTGGCTGTTGCCCACGCTTTATCGATCGTTCATCGTTCATCGTTGCACTTCACTCCTCGTCCTCTCTCTGGCCACTTTCTGCCCTTCTACTCCATACTATCATCATGATGCCTACACCGCCCTGTCGGGTCTGTGGGACGCGCAGCATCGCAACATGCTCTCTCTGTCATGAACCATCTTACTGTTCAAACAGGCATCTTTGCGAGGTACGTGCATTCCTCACATACATCGTGTGATGATCCACTGACATGAATCCCATAGGATTGGCCAAGACACAGCGGAGAATGTAGTCGTGCTGCACTCATCAATGCTAGAGTTGCTGCACTTGCTCAAGCTCAAGCTGGAGCGATGGGCCAGGGAGGGTTCAGTGTCTTACCGCCCATTCAGACTGTGGTTGGGATGCTAGCGGACCCTGATCACGGTGAGCATTGTACCTGCATATAACGCTGTATCCATGTTCAATCATCTCCACAGACAACATTCGGTTTATTGACGTTCGCCTTTTGCGATCTAACTTTTCAATCAATCGGGTTGTATGTCCCATTCCACTGCTGTTTGAGTTCTTCCGCTATGCATGTGCCTCTATTCCTCTGAACTGTGGTGCAGACGGACATCCTCTTCTCTCCCCTTACGATATTTACTACTGCACACACTCATTTGCCTCCGGCCGTAATCCCAATCGTGCTATCGCGCTGCTTACGAAAGGTGCTGCCCCTCAACCCCCCCAATGGCCTGGTCCTGTCATTGTTCTGAAGTATTGTGATACTACGCGCATGAACTTTACGAACTTCCATTCCAGTGATCTTGCTAATATCCGCGCATACTTTGCCAACTTTCGGTAGAAAGTCTCTGCTGCACATCTGATCTTGTTGTACGAGCATTGTGTTATATGACTTCTGCTTATAATCTCACAAACGTTGAGCATATGATATGTACTGGTACGTATTGTGAGATTTCGACAGTCATGTTTGTGCTGTTGCTGGTGTTGAACGATTAATAGTTAAGCGACGCTAGGCACTACAACAACTGCACGTGAGCAAATTATTGACCGCATAAATCTTACCACTTGGCACTGGGTGAAGATGACCCCAATTAAATGATGCAGCATAGTTGAGGGCTCCATTGTTTTATTTGTAACATTAATCCTATCGTTAGCTATCATGATTACACGAACATTAATTCCCCTCAATCTCTGAATGATTCTCATTGCACCAAAAGATCTCTTGTCTGTCTAGGCAAACAAGTGCCACACAGCAAGCATTGGAACATGCAGCAAGATTCACTCACAAGGCATGGCTAGGTATCAATGTAAACATGTGTGATCATTGTGTCATATAGTCCTAATACCAGACTGTATGAATGTACTAACGGTTCAAGATGGCAACCAAATAGAGATCGGCAAACTCGAGAACTTTAAGTAGAAATGTGGATGGCACTTCCGCACTGGCCCGGGCACGCTAAGGGTTTGAAGGTAAGCAAGACCACATTAAGGCATCTCTTATCGCTATGGCATGATATCGTGACAGACAATCCTGAACTGATCTAAACTGTGTGCATGAAACAGTTATATGTCCGACGACTCGGAGTTGTCAGACCGCTCTATATCGAGAGTCTTCAAGACTTGTGGAGATAGTACGTACTATTGGCTGTCCATACATGGACATAGCAAAACCGGCGATCTCAATGGTGAAACTTATACTGTGCGTGTGCATTTACAGTACTTACATGCTACACACCAAGGAAGCTAGGGGAACTTGTTACTGTTACAAACGCGGACCATGGGAATTCAGATGTTGAAAGTCTTCCTAGCAGCCGGGAGGGCCTCCTACCTATGTCGTTCACAGCTCCTCTAGATGAGTTGATTACCAAGTTATTTGGAAGACACTGCGCTCACTTAATAATCGAGCATGACAGCCACAGATGTTGAATAGTCACATGCATCAGGGAATGCAATTACTTGCACTGAATGTTCGGCGAGAACCTGCTCCAGAAAAGCTGTGTCTGACGGTAACTACTTAGTGAGGGGACAGACGCCATGCAAGCATCGGCAACCCGCATCGACTGCCGGAACGGCGAATTCTAGGCGACTGACTCGGTGTGGCGAATGGAGACTCCCTTGCAGAGGCTGCAGGACCCACAGGAACCGACGGAGGAAATAAATAGGTAGAGAGGCGAGAGATGGATGACGGCTTACACGTCGAACCTAACCATACCCTCCCCCGGTGCGCTGGCACGAGATCTTGGAGACAGTTCGACAGTCGAAGGCATCCTCGATGAAGCAGGTCTTGTCGAGCTTGAACTTGAGGGTGATGATGTCCCACGCAGACCGCGTACTCGAGGAGGAACTTCAACTCATCTGCACAATCAAGGGCACGTCGAACACCTCCTGCAGCTACCTTAGGCAACCGTCTGTCGTACATGCCTGTGCACGCCCCCAAACAGAAGACCTCAGTGAAGACGAACGGCACCATGTGCCCGAGATGCATGATGTCGCTACTCAGCCCATGTCGCGTGTAGAGACAAATCGGCTTGCCCTGTTCATACAAGTACGGGTTCTTGTCGAAGTCCCGATGCGAGACTATCACACCTCTCCTGAGGAATCGGTCCGACTTATGCCGCATCAGCCGCTCGAACCGCTCCAGCAACAGCGGGCTGACTCTGGTGCCAAGCCGTGTGATGAGCTTGTCGTAGTCGATCGCGGGTCCCTTGCCGTCTTTCAAGACATGTCTTCCGACATCGCAGGGGATGAGGAGCTGTCCGTGCGCTTCCCCCCCGGTGGTGGGCTTGAAGGCGGGTGCGTCTGCATGGTTGGTGTGCGGGGGACAGTCGAGGACTGCTCGGCCGTCTCAGTGGTCATGATGAGAAGAGGTAAGGAAGGTTGGACGCCTGGAAGTCGACTCAACTGAAATGAAACCTCTCCAGATTGCGTGATCACTCTCTACAAAGCGTTATCTCAGATGTGTAGATCTCTTCACGAACCTGGACAGCTAGCGGCAACTCGACGAAAGCCCTCGATGGATGGATGCGCATCTCCGGTTGGACTCGGAGTGGAGGACAGTCAGAAGTAAACCAGGGATACTCGAGTTTTTCAACCCTCGAGACAATCTTGCTAGAGATCAAAATAAGAAGCACGACCTTGGGTTTGATCATGCGGTAGATCAAGCTGCAAGGAACGTCAGGCGCTATGAAGAACTGCTGTTCCAGGACACAACTCACGTCAGGCTCGCAACCCGTCCGAAGATGTACGCAGGGTGATTGCGGACCTAGACATCACACGAGCCGACGATGTTCTGGATCTTGAACTCGGAGGACTTGGCGTTGAGGTCAAGCTGCTGGACAATAGACACATAGCTGCGCAAGTCGTATTCAAACTCGACGCCGTGTCGACATCAGATCGAGCGCGCACCAAATACGCACGATGACAGCGGAGACTCGCCAGAAAGGAGCGTGACGGAGAGAAGTCGAACACCTCCATGCTAGAGCCGTAAGGTACCCTGCTCTTCGCGTACGACGCGATGGTGTTCAGCAGCGAGCGATAGCCCATATTCACTGTCAAGACGACATTCAGGACTCAGAGGGTGCGTATGATGCTCGCGATGGCTTGTACTTAGCGGCACAAGTGTGGGCAGAGCAGCACGGTCATGATGGCAGGATGGATGATCGATGAGGTAGGTGGGCGCTTCCCGTTTGAGTCTCGGACGTACGACTGCGGTTGACCGGGACCGGGACGGCCAAGCGAGCGGACCGGGCAGCCGTACAACGCACCGGGGATCGATACCTTCCCGCGCAAAACCCACTTCAAACTTCGCCGGTTCAATCAACACGACGGGACTTCATATCAACTTGGCAACGATACAACTCAAGTCCCCGCTATCAACGATCCTCGTCCATACCACCGTCAAGACCGACACGTAGCGCGCCCAAAATCTTCTCCCGTAGATCTTCAGCAAACAAGGTGAAGACACGATGGACTTCGCCCCCCGTGGAGGTAATGTTCGGGACGTAAGTGACCTCCACGTCGGGAAGCATTTCTCCCCGGCTGGTATGCTGCATCTTCACCGAAAGGCGGAAGAAAAGCTGAGAAGTCGATCAGTTATAGATGACCGGCGCGGACAGCACCTGCAAGAACATACCCTTTGGCCTTCTAGAATCAGACAGATGTACTGCTCCATGTGGTTCAGAAATCTGAAATCCACCCTCGGGTGGAGACGTCTGGGCATGAGGATCGTCCCCTCCGCAACGACCGGGGTCTCATCGTCCGAAGAAGAAGAGCTGACGGAGATGAGTGACGGCATGGAGTCGTCCGAGTCTACGTCGGCGTGACTTCCGCCTCTGAAATGCACGTGTAACGTCAGCAACAGAACACACGGACGAACGAGGTGAGTACAAACCCCTGGTTATGTACGCCGTTTCCAACGCTGTCCTGAACTTCGATATCCATAGTGACAATGCGATGTGTCCACTTGAGTACGGAAGCACGTACCTTTATACCAGCCCCGCCCTACTAGTAGGTTCGCCCCCCATTTGGCCTGGCCAGCCCGTGACCAGTACAATGCTTCTCATCATCAGCCACGGTTCATGTTTCGATGGGTCATCCAGCGCAATCCGATCACTGCAGATCCTGGGAGCGTCTGAATCCAGACCATCGCAGTGACTGATCTGACACGGGGATGCCATCCCGCATGTGCCGGTTTGCCAGCATCAGACATAATGGCAAGTTCATCCTGATTGCAATGAACGATGATCTCATCCAGATGATTGACCTCCTTTACGAACAGTGTTCAATAGGATTGGCACCCGTTCCCACGCAGTAATGATGTCGATAGAGGGGATATGTGATTTGGAAGATCCAGAACGCTAGAATGGTTCCACGCGGCGCCACGGGGCCGCTGCCCTGTTATAGCAATCTGCGGAAATGCACAACGCCTCATTGGCGACACTCCGATCTTGACGTTGTCCACCATCACCCATCTCGATTTCCAAACTAGACTTCCATTCCAACGAGCACACCCTGTCTAGAGGAGGATCCCCTCCGGAACTGTATGACTCAAGTCCGCGGCCCCGCACGTCCGCCGTCCTCTCGAAGATCGCGGCGTACTTAAACCCCGTCCCCGACGCAGCAGATCCTCCAAGTTCTCATGTTGTGTTCGCGATGACTCTGTGAGCGTGTTGGCACCCTTTTGTTGCATTGTATTCACGCTCGAGTAGGCAGACGCTGGCGATTGCCCCCTGGTGGTCCGCGGAAATCATACGGCGGATCTTCATGTACGTGAAGACGCCTGTTATGCTTGTCAAATGTCGCGGGATGCATCCTATCATCTCGGAAATCGTGCAAGACGAACTCCAGCACCGTCACGCGGTCTTCTTCGGACGGTGAGTGTTGTGTGTCAGGCGCGACTCCGGTTTCTGATAAGCTCGTAGACTTACGTCAGATATCCAAGGGTTGCTTTCCGTCATGCGTGAAACCAACGCCATTGCCACCAGTTCGGCCGCATTCGCGTTCCTTACCGACACCGAGCACCCTTACCCATTTCCCTTCTGCGTCCCATATCAGTCCCACCAGCCCTTCATTCACCATCTGAAGTATGCGTGTGGCTTCCAAGTCGAGTCTGAGAAGACGCCAGGCCACCACACAACTCCCTACTGCTTCGTCAGCGTATCCAGCACACTGGGAGGCATCTCCCGTGTATTCAACCTGAGGCAGGACAACGTTCGGATCGTTGTCGGGGTTACGGGCGATCCACTCACAGACGGCGTATGCAGTGTCCCCGTCGCCTTCTCATCGAGCACGTTCCTCATGAACTACCTCACCGCCGACGGATTCTGTTCCGCCTATCCCTCACTCACTCTCCGGCTCCGCGCCCTCATCCAACTCGATCGCCTGACGATGCCAAACACCGGTCACCTGTAGTTTCCACCATTGTACTACAATTGACCAGGGTAGTGGCCAGAGTGTTGTCTATAAGGTGGTCACCATTGTAATTGTACAAACCTCGGCCAGTTATTGTACAATTACACTAGTGGGCTGTTGTATTACCAGGTCATTGTATTTGGGGCACACAGTGTACAACTGACACCATTGTAATACTGCAGTAGCTTGTAATACTAGCTCTGTTGTACTATGGATCTGGGTTGTACAACCAGTTGATTGTACTATTGAATAGGCCTGTAAAGCTGACTCATTGTACTATTGAATGGACTTGTATAACCGGAGCTTTGTACTACTGAATGGACTTGTATAACCAGAGTGTTGTAATATAGCATGATCTAGATCATATGACTGATGGCACAGAAGCTTATCTAACGATCTGGGCGCTTTTTTGACGCCCAAATGCGGTAATGGCTGGTATGGGGGGTTTACTGACCTGCCCCATAGCTCCCTCAATACTGCACCTATTCCCATGAATGTAGATGCAATAGATTCGCATTTTTATACTCTATCATATGGTGCAATGGTGGGAATGATTGATGGGCTAATGGGGCAGCTATGCCCTGAATACTCTAGCAGGCCCCTAGCCAGGGGTACCTCTTGCTCTGCTTTAGGGTACCCAGGGCATCTATGCTCATGGGCAAGATGCCATCATATAGGGGTGCCCCAGGGCTACTGAACGCATTTTTGTTCAGTGTGATACATTCAGTATTGATGAAGATATGATGTATTTTATTTTCGCAAAAAGTGGCCACTTTGTTTGATCCATTACTTGGGTACTCCTGGGTGCCCCACCATGTCTTTACTACCACTGTGTAGAGATTAAGGAGGGCCTTCCAACGGTATATCATACACCCCAAACCGTCCACCTCCACCCACCCTCTCCTCCTGACCCCCTTCCCATCAATCCCCTCATATATCCCTTCAGTGGCATTGGATCAACTCGCAGCTTTAGGAGTATATACTAGACATATATTACAGTCTGTTTTGAAGATATGACATGCCACAGTTATCTACACCTTCCCGGTCATAGCAAACAATTTCCAGCATGCACATTACATGTTCCTTCTATATCTCAGCAACCGAATCATCAATAAGCATGCGGTGTTTTGCAGCCCTCTGCTGTATTATAGCACTATCTATGTACCAATTTTCAGCTCGCAGAAATGTGTGGATCTATCTGCATAATGCTATCAGTGGTGAACAGAGATAACCACTTGGTACTAGATCTGCTGTGCTGTACACCTCCATATATTCAGATAGAGACCTTCTAAGTGCTCTGTATTGAATGCAAAAAGATTCATGAGAATTGGTTGAGTACTTGTGGTGATATGCTAAAAGATGTGCCGGGAGGCAGTTGTGTGAATAGTGCAGCTGCATGTGCTGTGCAGAGTTCACAAATGGCCATCCAGCACCTCTTTTGCCATATCACCACAAGTACTCAACCAATTCCCATAATTCCTTTTGCATTCAATACAGAGCATTTAGGAGGTTCCTATCTGAACCTATGGGGGTGTACAGCACACTAGATCTAATACCAAGTGGCTATCTCTGTTTACCACTGATAGAATTATGCATACAGATCCACACATCCCTGGGGGATGAAAATTGGTACAAAGATAGCTCTACCATATAATGACAGACTGCAAAAGATTGCTTGCCAATTGGTGATCTGGTTGCCGAGATATAGGGGGAACATGTAATGTGCATGCTGGAAATTGTTTGCTATGACCGGGAAGGTGTAGATAACTGTGGCATGTCATATCTTCAAAACAGACTGTAATATATGTCTAGTATATACTCCTAAAGCTGCGAGTTGATCCAATGCCACTGAAGGGATATATGAGGGGATTGATGGGAAGGGGGTCAGGAGGAGAGGGTGGGTGGAGGTGGACGGTTTGGGGTGTATGATATACCGTTGGAAGGCCCTCCTTAATCTCTACACAGTGGTAGTAAAGACATGGTGGGGCACCCAGGAGTACCCAAGTAATGGATCAAACAAAGTGGCCACTTTTTGCGAAAATAAAATACATCATATCTTCATCAATACTGAATGTATCACACTGAACAAAAATGCGTTCAGTAGCCCTGGGGCACCCCTATATGATGGCATCTTGCCCATGAGCATAGATGCCCTGGGTACCCTAAAGCAGAGCAAGAGGTACCCCTGGCTAGGGGCCTGCTAGAGTATTCAGGGCATAGCTGCCCCATTAGCCCATCAATCATTCCCACCATTGCACCATATGATAGAGTATAAAAATGCGAATCTATTGCATCTACATTCATGGGAATAGGTGCAGTATTGAGGGAGCTATGGGGCAGGTCAGTAAACCCCCCATACCAGCCATTACCGCATTTGGGCGTCAAAAAAGCGCCCAGATCGTTAGATAAGCTTCTGTGCCATCAGTCATATGATCTAGATCATGCTATATTACAACACTCTGGTTATACAAGTCCATTCAGTAGTACAAAGCTCCGGTTATACAAGTCCATTCAATAGTACAATGAGTCAGCTTTACAGGCCTATTCAATAGTACAATCAACTGGTTGTACAACCCAGATCCATAGTACAACAGAGCTAGTATTACAAGCTACTGCAGTATTACAATGGTGTCAGTTGTACACTGTGTGCCCCAAATACAATGACCTGGTAATACAACAGCCCACTAGTGTAATTGTACAATAACTGGCCGAGGTTTGTACAATTACAATGGTGACCACCTTATAGACAACACTCTGGCCACTACCCTGGTCAATTGTAGTACAATGGTGGAAACTACAGGTGCACCGGTATCGGATTTATCTGGCTGGTTGCGAGATATGCGTGGCTCGGGATCGACTTCCGGACCTCACCGGACAACTGGGACAAGGACAACCTCGGGCTAGTCCGTTCGTGTTTCCGATCATGGCTCGCGCCATGCGTGGAGAGGAGTTTCGGAGATCGAGGATGTCTCGTGGTGAATTTCAGGGACGGACAGTTGGCAGGGGTTGGCACGCGTTGGGTGCGAGGTGGAGGTTTGTATTGCAGAGCCCATCCCTTCGCAAGGGGCAGGGTTCACCCCCCCGATTGCAACTGTACGTGACCAGTCGCGCGAAATGTGATGCTTAGTTGGCCTACGAACTACTTTCGGTGCTCGCAACCACTTATGACACGTGTCCCTCAGTAAGGATAGTACATCAATGCTTGCTAATTCTCGCGGCTGTGCATCACCGTACCACCCGACTCATCCGTGTAGCCAACGTCATGCTCCCTCACGAGCATGTCTGCATGCAGCGTCGTTATCACGTACTCATGATTAGATGTAGAGACGCGTCCCGTCACCGCGCACATGCTCACATTTGCGCTAGCCACGGCAACTCCTTCACAAGCACGGTCCTAGTCACTTGCATACAAACATACGGTCAGGTTGGGACAAATTGGTAGCTACAGATCGGTCTACTGGTATGCACAATATCTAAGCAACACAACGAACCTCGTCCGTCACGAGGGTCAGGATCTGCGTTCTCGCTAAACGGCTACAGATGAAGTCGCCGACATGGAACCAATATAGTCACCGGCAGGACGCTCGAAGAAGTTGGTGCGAGCTCCCACGGCGGTGGTCTCCATGTACGGGAACTGACGAGTAATGAGAATCACGCGCAGTGCGAATGCCAGACAGACGAAAACACCACTCACCGGGTTCTTGCTGTAAAACAGAGGAGAGTACCCCAATATGGACAACAGGTAGTCGCCAACATACTCGACATAATCGCGCATGAGCTGCACGTTCATGCCAGCGAGATCGCGCGGAAGGGCAGCTGGCCAAATAAGCAGTCAGCGACGGAGACAAGGGCTACCATGGAGGAGACACACCAGCAAAAAATGCATGTTCGAACTCCACGGCTTCCAGGACCATGGAATGCACTACCCCCTCCGGAACAGGCGATCCGATCTCCTTGTAGAGAAGGCAAGCAAACCGCATATGCATCCCTTCGTCGCGCGATATCATTTGGTTCGCCTGCCCGAGGCCTGGCATGAGCCCCCTGTGCCGAATCCAAAATATCGCGGCGAATGAGGAGGAAAAGAAGATCCCCTCAACAATGGCAAACGCAATCAACCTGGTGGAGAAGTCGTGCTCCTTGGACTCGATCCACCGAACACACCAGGCCGCCTTTGCCTTCACGGCGGGGATGTTGTTGACTGCGGAGAACAGGCGCTTCTGTTCGAGATCGGTTGGCACAAGCTCTTGGATGAAGCGGCTGTAGGTCTCCGCATGGACGTTCTCGCTGCGAGTGTGGGGAGCGTGAGGAATCAAATCGAGACTCTCATAGTGCAGCAAGAACACGTACATCATCATCTGCATGCCGTAAAAGCAACGCGCCTCCGGGATGTCTACCTCAGCGCAAAACCGCTGGGCGAGATTCTCCACTACAATGCCGTCCGATGCGGCGAAGAATCCGAGAATCATGGACAGAAAGTCGCGCTCAGAGTCTGTCAGTACGGCATTCCAGTGAAGCCGGTCGACGCTCAGCGCGATCTCTTCCGCGGTCCATGCCGACCTCTGCGCAGTCTTGTATGCATCCCATATCTGCCAAACACGGTGTGTCAACAGTGTCTGGCACGCTACCATCACGAGGAGTCGCACCTTAGGATACCGGATAGGAAAAAGTACAAAACGCGAAAAGTCACCGACAGTAGAAGGAAGCATCGATGTCTCCATGTGTAGCGGCGGGAGTCATAACAAGGAGGTGGTGGTTTATAACAACGGGGCGTGGGCGCCTGACTGACAGGCTCTGTCAGCGTCTCTCGTCGGCGCCCGGCTATTCTTCTGACTCCCCTCGTCTCCACACTGACAACCAACACATGTATGACTGCGTCCATCAAGACCCACAATCAGACCGATCGGGCTCGATGAGATCGGACTGCCAGACAATCATGCATCATGATCATACGGTTCACGCGGTTTAAGTACAGGTCCCGCCGGTCCGGCCCACCGTCTGGATTGGTGCAACATCATTCATAGGATGACTGTCGCGACCTGGGGTCAAGCGAGACGAGGAGGGAACGACGAGGCGAGCGAGGGCGTCCGACGAGCGCTTGTGCAGCGAGAGTGGAGCAAGGCTCGACACGCAGGGCTGGAGACAAGTTGTATTGAGCGAAGTATCTACAAGTGAAATACAAGTGAGGCTTACCTGGAGACAAGAGGTCGAAACTGAGGTCTCCAGGTAGCGAGTGCTAGGGTTTATATCTACAGTTAGAACAATAGCGCTTGGAGAACAATAGAACAATAGAGTGACGGAACAATGGAGGAGATACAATGGTATGACGACAATTGTGTCCGGAACAAAGGAAAAGAAACAAAAGGGGCTCTGGAATCTGGAAGTACAATGGTGATAGCGAACAATGGAAACAGTGAACGGTCGTGAACGGTGGTTAGTTGGGCGCTTCCCTAGGCGCTGAGGGATCGTTCGTGACAGTACCCCCCTCCTAAGGCTCATGTCCTCATGAGCGACGCTTCTTGGGCGTGTAGGGTTTGTGAGGTCCATCAGCGTCTGGATGTCTGTTATGGAATGCCTCTACTAGTTCGGCTGCATGTTCGACATCCGCCGCATCTTCCCAAGAGTCGTTCTCTGGACCCCATCCCTTCCATCGGACTAAGTACTGCAGCTTGTGCCACCTGCCCCATCGGCGCGAGTTACGAATTTCCTCCACTTCGTACTCTTCCTCGCCTTCGACTTCAATTGGGGCGGGCTCAGGAGGGACCCGTCCTGGCAGCGTACTCTGCTTGTGTGCGTGAAGGAGTGAGACATGGAACACCGGATGGATCTTCATCGTGTGGGGCAACTTGAGTTCGTATGCTAGTTCACCGACACGTCGCACGACGGGGTACGGGCCTGCAAACTTGTCGGCGAGCTTCTTAGGGATGTCTGAGAATCTCAAGTTGCGTGTGTCCAGCCACACTTTCTCCCCAGGTGTGAACGTCGGGGTGTCCTGTGCGTGCCGGTCGAAGTACTCCTTCATACGCTCGGCTGCCAGTGTCAGCGCAGCTGTGGCATCCTCGCGCGCCTTGGCAAGCTCTGCGAGTCGCTCGTTGGCTGCAGGTACCTGTGTGTCCGGGTTGGCAGGTACCAGGAATTGCGGTTCGTATCCGTACATCAGGAAGAAGGGGGAGTAACCTGTTGACGAGTGAACTCTGGCGTTGAGTGCATACTCTGCAATGGGGAGCCATTTGACCCAGTCATCTCGTCGCTGACTGCAGAACGCTCGCAAGTACGCCTCTACTTCCTGATTGAACCGCTCCGACTGTCCGTCGGTCTGGGGATGATACGCAGTGGACAGGGCGCTCTCAATGCCTAAGCCCTTCAGAATGGCACGGAATAGGTCTGCAGCGAACTGCGGTCCTCGGTCGGAGATGATCTTTCGGGGCAGTCCATGCAGGCGGAAGTACTCCCGAATGAAGACATCTGCTGCCCCTCCGGCATCAATGTCGTCGCTGCAGGGTACCAAGTGCACCAGCTTTCCGTGTCTGTCTGCCATGAGTTGGATCGCATTGTGGCCGTCAATCTCGGGAAGGCCGACGATGTAGTCACAAGTGACAATCTGTCCAGGCCTTTCAGGGATTTCGTTGGGTTTGAGAAGACCTTGCGGTCGACTCCGTACAGGTTTCGTGCGCCGACAAGTGTCGCACGTCCCCACGTACTCCTTAACGAATTTGCCCATCCCTGGCCACCAGTAATTGCGCGATACCAACTCAAGCGTCTTCCACTGCCCTGGGTGTCCCGCAGGAGGTAGGTCGTGGTGAATTCGGACAATCTCAGTGCGGAGTGCCTCGTCTTTTGGTACGTAGACCTTTCCTCGATAGAGGATGAGGCCTTGCTCAACATTCCAATCGACGAGGTCACTCTGGAGCCGCGCTGGTCCTAGTTTCTCCACTTTCTGTAGAGCTTCTGCTACCTCCTGCTCCCGTTCGGAGCAAGTGCGAATACGCTTCAGCAGGGCTTTGTCTGCCACTACCGCGTTGTGTCCTCTACGAGCTGCCAGTAGCCTGAACTGTTCCGGTCGTAGCACTATCTGATCTAGGTTGTCATCGGCATCATCCTTCTGGTGATCAGGACGCCTGGAGAGTGCATCTGCACGTCCGTTGGATGTGCCTGGTTTGTGCGTGATCTCGAAGTCAAACCTAGAGAGATAAAGTGCCCATCGCGCCTGTCTACGAGTGAGATGTTGTGCGGTGCGCCAATATTCGAGATTCTTGTGGTCTGACTGAATCTCGAAACGCCTTGGTAACCCTTCCAGGTAGTGGCGCCAGGCCTCTAAGGCCCGTATTATCGCAAGCATCTCTTTATCGTAGATCTCGTAGTTGCGCTCTGCCTCACTCATCGACTCAGAGTGAAAGGCGACCGGGTGCCATTTGCCATCGTCCTGTAACTGTGCAAGTACTCCTCCGGTTGCATATCCCGAGGCATCCACCTCGATGCGTGTGTCTTTGTTCGGATCGTACATGCACAGTACCGGATTCTGAACAAAGCGGCGTTTCAGCTCGTCGAAAGCCTCCTGTTCGTCCTGTCCCCATTGCCAGGGCACTTTGCCGGTGAGACGATCCAAGGGTTTGCAAATGCGACTGAAGTCCTGGATGAATCTGCGGTAGAAATTCGCAAATCCTCGGAACTTCCGGACATCAGACGCATTGCGGGGAGTGGGCCACTCCTGAATACCCTTCACTTTGACAGGATCCATCTCGACACGGTTGTGGGACACAAGGACACCGAGGTACTCGACCTTGGGGACTTCGAACTCGCATTTCTCAGGCTTGCAGAACAAGTCATGCTCTGCCAATCTTTTCAGGACTTCGCGGGTAACGGCGCGATGTGTCTCAAGGTCGTTGGAGAAGATCAGGATGTCGTCTAAGTAGATCGTGATCTTTCCTTCCACAATGAGGTCCTTAAAGATGTCGTTCATGAAAGCCGAGAAGGTGCTAGGCGAGTTGGTCAACCCAAAGAACATCACGTTTGGCTCGAAGAGCCCCCGGTTCGTGACGAACGCAGCTTTCCACTCATCTCCCGTCTTAATCCGGATGTTGTTGTACCCCCAATGAATGTCCAACTTAGTGAAGACCTTGGCTTGTTTGAGTCGATCCACCAGCTCTGAGACAAGAGGAATCGGATACCGATTCTTCACAGTGATCTCGTTGAGCCGACGGTAGTCCTGTACGGGTCGCAGACTACCGTCCTTCTTTTTGATGAAGAAGAAGGGTGACGAAATGGGTGACTTCGACTCGCTAATGTAGCCTTTAGCCAGGTTCTCCTGCAGGAACTTATCTAGTTCTACCTGCTCGTTGGGGGAGAGGGGGTACACTCGTGAATGGAACATCTTGGCCTCCATCTGCTCAAACTGAGCGGCGGAGATTTTCTTGGCCTTGCAGTTGCGTGCAATGTGCCCCGGTTTCCCGCACTTGAAGCACGTGCAGGTCTCCGGTTGCTGGTCGGTGCTCGCACCAGCGACTTGTTCCTTGCCTTTCCCTTTGAAGGGACGGAACTTGCTGGCCTCGATGGACGCGAGGCCCTGGCTGATCTCGAGGGCCTCCTTCTGCATCTTGGCAAAGGTCAAGACGTCACGCCCACTGGTGATGAGGGCGGTGCGCAACTGCTCGGGGAGACCATCTCGATAGCGCATGCGCTTGTCCTCCTCTCCAAGGCCCGTCCGGGCGGCGACTGCGGTGAACTTGGCCGTCCACTCCTTGACGGTGGCCATCTTGGGACGTTGGGCCCCTCGATTGAGCTGCCGGAGTTCTTCGTAGGCGGAGGCCTTGTCGTCGACCGCACAGAAGTGGGCTTTGAAGTCCGTTTCGAAAGCCGCGAAGTCAGCCCAGCAGGGTTGAGAGCCCCCCAGCTGCGCGTAGTAGGGCAGAGCCCAGACTGCCGCGTCGTCCTTGAGAAAACCCAGAATCATCTGGAATTTCAGGTCATTCGTGACCGCGGTGGGGAGGTTGTCGAAGAACGCCTTTGATCGCGAGAGGAAGGCGAGAGCGGCGATGGGGTCTTTGCCATGGTACGACTCCGGAGCGAGTAGCTTGACCAGGGAGTCAGGGATGGTAGTGGAGCCCGACATGGTGGAGGATTGGGAGGTTTGGACCGGTACGGCTACTGGTGTGACGGTGGATACAGGTTGTGCGACCTGCGGCGTGGGTTGAGCAACCTGTGGTGGAGGCTGCGTTGTGGTGGGTGAAGGGGGACGTTCGGATCGAACGGGTTTGGCAGGCGGGGAGTTAAGGATGACAGTGGTTGCGGGCTCTTCGGTGGTCCGACTTGGTCCTGCAACTGCTGTGGTTGGGCCCGGAGAGGATGCGCGCCGCTCTTGTAAGCGTTGGGCGACAAGCGCAACCCCAGGGAGGACAGTGGTAGGGGTAGGAGGAGTGTTGGCGCGACTGGGAACGCGACTGGGTGGACGAGAGGTGGTACGGGTGATCGGCTGTGTTACCGGGAGGCCAAAGATTGCCCGGATAACGTTGGCGTTATGCTCGGTGCACCTTTCGAGTTCGTGTTCTGTGAGGGTCTGTTGGGGTGCTGCCCTGCCGCGGTTCGGGCACGGCTGATTGCCACAGACCTTAAAGGTCTTTTCCGCGCTAGACCAATGAACGTCGCGCTGCTCCCCTGGGTGGTACGCGTGGAGGAGTCCCCGGCAAGCCACGATGAAGTGAGGGAGGGGAAGAGAGGTGTGCGCGCCCGAGTATCGTACGAGAAACTAGCAAAGTAAAAGAGGTAGGTAAGGAGGGTCCACACGATTGTCCTCCGTTCCTAAGGTGTTAAGCACCCTGGATACAACAGCTGGCGGGCGCAAGTGCGTGGCCTGGCTGAGGGATACTTGAAAACCCAGATGCCTCTCGAGCACAAAAGGTTCACAATGCTAGTTACTAGAGACCGTGGTATGTATCGTAGGGCGCGCGTTACCTCAGAGGGAGTGTGAGTTACACGCCGGCGCTCGCAAGGAGTTTCGACCTAATGTCGCGACCTGGGGTCAAGCGAGACGAGGAGGGAACGACGAGGCGAGCGAGGGCGTCCGACGAGCGCTTGTGCAGCGAGAGTGGAGCAAGGCTCGACACGCAGGGCTGGAGACAAGTTGTATTGAGCGAAGTATCTACAAGTGAAATACAAGTGAGGCTTACCTGGAGACAAGAGGTCGAAACTGAGGTCTCCAGGTAGCGAGTGCTAGGGTTTATATCTACAGTTAGAACAATAGCGCTTGGAGAACAATAGAACAATAGAGTGACGGAACAATGGAGGAGATACAATGGTATGACGACAATTGTGTCCGGAACAAAGGAAAAGAAACAAAAGGGGCTCTGGAATCTGGAAGTACAATGGTGATAGCGAACAATGGAAACAGTGAACGGTCGTGAACGGTGGTTAGTTGGGCGCTTCCCTAGGCGCTGAGGGATCGTTCGTGACAATGACATTGCTTCTCCACGCCTCCTCTTCCCTAAGAACACGACCTCTCGAGTGCTGCGCTACCACCACCGTAACATCGGCCTAGCTCATCACTCTCCTGATAACAATGTCTTCGCAAACAAACCTCACCTCAGCGCAGCTTCAGGACCTTATCGGTGCCTTGAACGCTGCCACACTAGATGTAGACGTGCCTGATGACGATGGTCAGTTTGCCTCCGCTGGTTGCATTTGAACGGATGCGCTAACAGTGGTGGTGACACAGTAACCAACGTGTATGGTCGTCAAACAGAGTCGAGCTCTGACGCCGCAATGCAGCGCAGCCTACCCCACGAGCTCGACCCCACGGACAGTTAGTCTATTAATTCTTCTCCACCCAACGAATGCCAGCTGACGTATCCCCGTAGATGTCTGTGCGGCACTGTCTTCCAGAACAACAAACCCGGATGACCCCTGCATAGGTATGTACCTAGCATGCTGTAGCGCAGCACCACGTCTCATTGTAAGCCATAGCTCGGGTTGATCGCCGCCGAAGCGGAGAGCTGATGCTCCGCTGGTGCGATGATTCAGACATCGATCTGGACTACACGCACCTTATGAAGGGCGTTCACACCATAATGCCACCACTGTCACTGTCACTGTCACTGTCAGACGTAAACGTTGATGACATCCTTGTCAATGCACCCTTCTCTCGTCTTTCTGCACTATACAACATGTGGCGGGCAGGAGACCTCCGCAAGCTGTGTCACGTCCACAATATCGCAACGGCAAACAGAGACACTGCCTCCAGTATGCACCAAAAGTTACTACTTCACGTATGCAGTGACGAATGTCCCGTGCCGATCCATATCTTTACCACTCTCCGTGCACGGCGAGGTTCGAGAGAAGTGGATCGCAGGAGAGCAGACAACGGAACCGCTATTCCTACTGACGTGCCATATCTTCGAGTTGCAGATGACGCGCTCAAACATGTCATAGCACGTGAATGGCAGGAGTCCCTGACTGCGGAAAAACTGCAGCTTGTTGCCTGTGCGGTATGTGCCCGCGGTACATCACGTCGTGAGGCGAGAGAGGTTGGCGCGGATAAGATCAATCTCACCCTGCTGCGCAATGACAATCTTCCACCCCAGGTCTTACCGAGGAACTACAACTTTCACGCGTATAAACGGGCTCTGCTCTGCACAAAAGGTATGTCGTCTCTACATGCGCTCGGTCCCCTCACGATGTGCGCCACCTGTCACCGAGAACTTGTAACGAAGCAGAGGATGCCGAAGCTATGTCTAGCGAACTGTCTGTACTACGGGTACGAGTCCCTACCCCCTCAGGTACGTGAGGCATTCGAGACGAGCACCCCACTTGAACGCTTGCTCGTGGCGCGCGCGAGGGCGAGTAGGATATGCTACCGGTTTTCCGAGCTTCGCAAGCGCGATCGGCCTCTTGCGGATCAAGAACGAGAAGGAGACGAAGCACCTAGCGCGTCCCAATGGTGTATTACGATTGATGAGTGCAACGAAGAAATCGTTCTTTAAGTACGATGTTCTCCGCCAAAATGTGTTACGGGAAGTTGTGCCCGTGAGAAAATATTTCATACTCCGATTACACAGAGTAAGAGCAGAGTAAGCGCTGACATAAGCACTGGTAACAAAGTTTCTTACTGAGCCAACCCTAAACTGAGGTTAGCTGAGTCGCGCGGGAACCTGTTAGCCGCCCACAGCACTGCCACTATGTCTAGCTTTGCTTTTATCCTATACATTGCACATTGATACTAGTTACATAGTAATGGAAGATATAGGTGGGCTTGCATATCTTAAAACGCAAAATAAGCGCCCAAATGGCCGAAAATCCGAAGCTTTCTGTGCCTCGCTTTCGACTGTGACACAGAAAGCTTCGGATTTTCGGCCGATGGTGCTCAGCAGTTCCTGGTCACATGACTTCTGACAATCTCAGATTGTAGCCATAAATGGTGGTAACAAAACGGTATATATCACTATATGTTTTTAATCAAAACTGTATGTGCTAGAGTCAAAATACAATTGCCCAAATCGGGAAGGATGGGCTGTTTTTCGCATCTCATGGGCGCTCAACGGGCGCCCATGTTGCCAAATTCGGTAGGCATAGTCATAAATATTGACTTGAGTGTGTATCTCTGTCAGTTTCTAATCAATCAATGAAGTATTATATATCATTGAAACCGGAAAAATCAGCTCTGTTCAATGGAACTGCTTTGAAGACATTCTAAATACAACTAAGGCAGATATTCACTG
This sequence comes from Earliella scabrosa, assembly GCA_022605405.1. Lineage (NCBI taxonomy): Eukaryota > Fungi > Basidiomycota > Agaricomycetes > Polyporales > Polyporaceae > Earliella > Earliella scabrosa. The sequence continues at coordinate 2,014,962 of JABYQQ010000008.1, forward strand.
TTAACTAATCCCCACTCATCAATCGTACCCTGCCAGACATGGCTCACTCCTCAACAAGTCAGAGGGAACATACTGGTGATGCCCCAAAACTCCACTCACTTGAACAGAGTTCTGCCACCTCCCCCGGAGACTATACGAGATACGGTCTGTGCTGTCTTCGTAGGAAACACCAAGCCGACCAAGCAAAACATTGCCAAGTTGAGTCCAATTCTTGCACGGAAATCGAGGGTGAGCAGTATGGCCCAATTCCTAGTCGCGGAGAACCTCCATTACGAGTGCGATACCGCATTTCACGGCTATAGCTCGAGAAACTTAGATCTGTTGTTTGGACCAGAAGATACCAGCAAGGACACAGCCGTCCCCTGCGCCATGGACATTGGTTTCCTGGAAGAGAACGACGCCACTCGTGCCGCGACAGCCGACTACACAACACGCAATACGGAAGACGAGATCCCGTCTGCGGATGAGCCCATTCTCATGGAGAATGTTGGATATACCTGTGGTGACCAGTCTCCAGTATCGTATCGTGATATGAAGTTCAAGGCGCTCACTCATTGTCTCACGGGTGGTAGATTCGTCCGGTCACAAGCGGGGGATAGGTTCGTGCCTGATTTTGAGAACCCCAGCTTATTAACCTGGCTGTTTCCCCACCTTGACCCGTGGGGGATCGGAGGGTTCCATGACCCAAACCGAACAATCCCCATCTCTATGGAAGAACAGCTCAAGTACCTTATGCAGCTCCATAACAGCCCGTTCGAACGCGACGCCGACTTTGCGTTCGTATACTTCAACATTCTGCAGAAGAAGCACATATTGGACTCCGTCAAATTCAGGGTCAAGGCATCGCGACAACGAGAGCTGATCAGCCAACTCCTCTCGGTGGACAAGAGTACGCTTGAACAGATGACCTTTCAATTTGACCGTAACCCGGCCCACGAGCCGCAAACTCGAGAAGAGAGGGACATCCTTGATCTAATCAATAAAGTCGGCACAGTGCTTCACGATCTGCCAGGTACGTCAGGGTATAAGTTGAACATGCGTAACGAGATCCGAGGGTTGGTGAACTTCCATGGAACACCTGCGTTCTTCATCACACTCAACCCGTCTGATGTTCACAATCCGCTTGTTAGATTGTTCGTAGCTGAGGATGTGCCTTATCGCACGATGGAATACGGACACGAGCTCACTGAGTGGCAGCGAAAGCTCACAGTCGCGGACCACCCAGGTGCGTGCGCTAGGTTCTTCCATACAATGATATCCTCGTTTATCACGATGATTCTCCGATACGACCAGAAAGAGAGAGGATTGTTTGGGAAGTGCAAAGCATACTATGGGACAGTAGAGGCACAGGCAAGAGGTACCTTACATTGTCATATGCTTGTGTGGCTGGAGGGACATCCGTCTCCTCAACAAATGAGAGATGCTATGATCAACTCAGCTCAATATCAAGCCGATTTATTCACATGGTTAGAGAGCCTCATTAAGTGCGAACTACTAGGGACAACCTCTGTTGTTCAGGAACCGAACGGAGTTCCTCTTCTACGGAGGAGAGTGAGAGAGTCAGAGGGCGAAATTCATCCTGGGACAATGGCCGGACCGCAGATTGCGGACCTAGATGCAGAGGAGTACAATTCCCAGTACAGATCGTTTGTGAACGAGTTGGTGGGACAGTATAACTGGCACGAACATACCGAGACGTGCTGGAAATATCTCAAGCGGGGAGAATCACGCTCAGACGAGAATTGCCGAATGCGCATAGATGGTTCTACCAGAGCTGAGACCGTTGTGGACGAAGAGACAGGGTCTATCTTACTGCGCAGGCTGCACCCCCGCATCGCCAACTATAATGATCTAGTCGTGTTCCTCATGAAGGCGAATATGGATATCAAACATATTGGTTCCGGCGAAGGAGCGAAAGCACTCATATACTATGTCACTGATTACATCACGAAGTCCTCCCTTCCAGCCCACCTCGGTCTTTCTGCGCTACTGTACGCAATCAACAAGACGTCAACTAAGTACAAGGATGTTACCGACTGGCAGAGTAACCACGACACAGGCGCTCTCACTATCCTTGTAAACAGTATGTTGGCTAGGCAAGAGATATCCCAGCAGCAGGTCATGAGCTACCTAGTCGGCGGCGGAGATCACTACACGAGCCACCGCTTCCGTCTACTACACTTTGGGTCATTCGAGAGACTTATCGCAAGGTATTGGATATCAGTAGACGGCGACCCTTTGCATCCCACACCGGCGGACGAGTCTCCAGAAGATTCTGCCGCAGAGAACATTGTAAGTGAGCAACACAACGACCCACGCACACATGAGCTTATCGACGATGAACCCGACGTAGAGATGGGCCTCTCGGAGAACGATCCCACAATCTTCGACACCGATAGGTCAGAAGTTGAAGACGAGCAGATGGAGACCATTGTCGTGCCCCCAGACGAGCAATCAGATGAGAACGTCACACTCACCCTGAACTCGGGTTCAATTTCAGCCTTAAACCAGCAGCACGACTACCTTTTTCGCCCACAGGACTGTACGTTCGAGAAGATGTCATTGTATGAATTCGTAGGTTTGACGGAGAAGGTCACCAAGGACAGAGAAGCTAGACGGCGCGAAGCCCGTCGGGACACTAACGGAAGACCTCAACGCGGTCGTCCCGAAGAGGACCGCGCCGTGTTCCAAGAGGAACATCCGCAACATTCAACGCACATGCTCCGCAAGAGAGTGGTGTGGGTGATCCCTGTCATACTAGGAGACAGGATCCCACGCTACGATCGCTCGTCTGAAGAACGAGAACGGTGGGCGCGCACAATGCTCGTGTTGTTCCGTCCATGGAGACACCCACAGGATCTCAAGGAGCCCGAAGAATCGTGGCATGACGCATATGAGCGGTATCAAGCTCAGATCCCCCGTGAACACATGGACATTATTCACAACATGAATGTCCTGTCCGAGTGCCGAGACGCACGAGACAAGGCGACGGCGACCCGTAGAGCCAAGGCCGCCACTGAAAGAGGTGTGAATAGGATGCGTCGCTCCCCAAGTCCGGACCCATGCTGGATCATCGACAAGGGAGTGAGCAGCACTGTCGTTGCGGATAGCGCGGTCGATGCAATGGATGACGCAGCCGTCAACCTGAGCATAGAGAACTCTTTGAGCGGTGCCCTAGACGCCATGATCACCCTTCCCGCTCGGCACGCTGTAGACCACTGCTATGCAACTCCGGTCAATATACCAAGCACACACTATGGCACCGCGGACACTATCGCTGCATCACAGCAACAAGCCACTGAGATAGAGCATGCAGTGATGCGTTCATTGAAGAGAAAGCGACGACCAGCATCTGTTCTCTCCGAATCTGACAGTGCGCGACGAGTCCGACCACGACTGGGTTTACCACCTGTGCTCGATATAACTCACTTGACAGATGGTCAAGGAAGTAGCTCTAGGAACGCGCCAACAGCACAGTCAAATCACAATGAGATCATGAACATCGTACGTCAAGTTATCGTGGAAAAAAACATACAAGACAACGAGGACCAGCTCCGCGCATACGAGATCGTCGCTGAGCACGTCTGCACCGGAGGAGAGCAGTTATTGATGTTTGTCGGAGGCGTCGGAGGAACGGGCAAGTCGCATGTCGTCAACGCTATTCTCCGGCTGTTCGAGCTGTTGGGCAGACGACACGAAATCCTTGTGAGCGCACCGACAGGGGCTGCCGCGCTGCTCATCGGTGGCTACACGATCCACTCACTTGCAATGTTGCCAGCGACCAAGTCCCGAAATTTGCAAGAGCTAAGCAGCATCTGGGAATGCGTTGACTATCTGATCATCGATGAAGTCTCGATGTTGAGTGCTACATTCCTGTCTGAACTGTCATCAAGGCTCCAGCATGCGAAGGGAATGAGGGGAAGAGCGGAAGACCTACCTTTCGGTGGTGTCAACATCATCTTCACTGGAGACTTCGGGCAATTGAAGCCTGTGAAAGGCAGTCCACTATACAGCAACAGACTGGTCAGTAACCCGGAGCTGGCAGATGCGCAGAAAAAGGCAGGCATTAGTGCTCTGAAAGGTGCGTATCTCTGGCGACTTGTGAACAAGGTGGTGATACTGCGCAAAAATCAGAGGCAGAGTGGGGACCTCTCATACGCAGAGCTTCTCGGCCGAGTCCGGGTGGGTGAGAGTGAGGCTGCACGCCGGACCGGGACGTCCGATGACAACCACACCCTGCAACAGCATCTACTTCAGAATATCTATAGATCAGACCGGGATTCATTGTCCAAGTTTCACGACGCACCAATTATCGTAGGAAGGAAGAAAGTTCGCGATCTCTTGAATATTCGGTTGTTGCGCCATCACGCGCACGGAATAGGAGCCGATGTGGATCTGTACCATGCACACGACCGTCTTGCAGGGGCCCCGCTCGATCAAGAGGACCGCGACAAGGTGTGGAAACTCCCATCCTCTATTACACGCGACAGCCTTGGCAAACTTCCCCTCTTTCCGGGAATGAAAGTAATGGTACAAGAGAACTTGGCATTCACGAAACACGTCGTGAATGGTGCCACAGGTACTGTCCGGAATATACGCTACGAAGAGATTGACGGAGTGCGGTATCCAGCGGTAGTATACGTTGAAATTCCGGGAGCAGGCAAAGTATCTGACACCGCTGATGTTGACATAGTACCTATCTTCCCAGAATCAACTACATTCACATGGGCTCGCAATTCTCTGACGCAGCCAACCGACATTGTCACCATCACAAGGACACAATTACCTCTGTTACCAGCATATGCGTACACCGATTACAAGGCTCAAGGGCGGTCCCTAGACTATGCTATCGTAGATCCTGCCAGCTCCCTCAGCCTGCAAGGAGTCTACGTCATGCTGTCCCGCGTTCGGAACATCCGTGGCCTCGCTATTCTCCGGCCGTTCGCCATGAAGAAAATACACACCCGTCCATCTCAAGAGCTCCGCAACGAACTCCGCAGACTCGATACCCTCGACCACGCAACGAAGCTTGCATATGAAGCTCAGCTCTACCTGCCGGCGTGAGTGCGATGGAGTAGAATCCCGAGGGATCTCTTAGCACTGAAGCAGGAGCAAGATGCAATTGTACATATACGATCATGATGCCAACCATTGATAGATATCTCTGCAATGTCCACACCTCCCAACACCTACCAACTTCACCTGTGTTATGAACCCCAGCGGGCAGAACACCGGATGTACATCGTCACGGCGCGACCAATTAGTTGTATGCCCGCCCGTTATTCTCCCGCGAATACAGCTGTGCTGTCCCGAAACCCGCCCCCGCCCCATCCCTCCCCAAACATACTACACACCGGCGCGCTATTCCAGACGGCAGGGTGCTTGTACAGCAAACACGACAGATCAACTGCTCTGCAACACTCCGACATAATCAACAATGGTACTCGCAACTTGCGCCCGGGTGAGCTGAACCAAAGTGACCTCAGCAAGGCAAGCGTGCGGGAACACCGAGATCAGGACCCGGCCGAGCTGGCACAACTCGGCAGACCCTCTCGAACGAGCCGCAGACAGTTTTCATATGACACATTCCAAAACTCACGACACACAGTGGTACATTCAAACGTTCATGAACTATCACGGGCACTTCTGGGATCGCCAATGCTCGACCCAACCTCCAACCATGCGTCGTCCAGACGCAGCCTGAGGATAGCAGTTAGACAGCATCCACGACGAGCCCTGACTGACGCTCACCAGAATGATCAACAACGCCCCCTTAAGCGTAGCGCAGGACCTCTGAGGCAGTGTCTACCTCGCAGGATACTGGAAGTCCGTTAGCATCGCACCGCTGGACTGGAAACAAAACCTACCCGGAAAGCTGATAGTCGACCCATACACGACGGACTCCTGAGCGGTCGGGGCGAAGGACAGAGTACTCTGGCTTCTGAGAAGGGCGGGTAGCTGACGCGTGTGGGGAAGCCTCGAGAACCATCTCTTGATCCGACGTCCATAAGACAGCCTCGCGCAGTTGTACGGCACCGACAGATATGCGTAACGAATGCACGTAGCCTTCTCGCTTTTGACCACGAACTGGACGAAGGTCCTCTCCATGAGACGGACTTCGATGACCTCGCCTTCGATCTCACAACCGCCGGTCCAGCCGTACCTCCCGGGCTCACCCGATTGGTACGCCGGAGCAGCGACTGTGCGATACTCGTGGACGACGACGCGACGGCCAACGCTGATCAACCCGTCAGGACGGGAGACCATGTCGCACACGAAAATCGCGTTGAAAGGATGCAAAGTGTCCTCGGAGTCGGTGAAGACGCGACACATGCCAGAAGCGCACACGTCGAGGGGGGGAAGCTCTATGGGCAGACGGAAGGGGTCCGCCCTTTGCGCGATCCAGCGACAGAGCGACGTCATGATGTACGGCAGGACTTGAACGCAGGGAGCAAGGTGCGGGGGGGAAGGCGTAAGAGGCACTCTGTCCGTCCCGACACAAATATTGGCGACTCACTGCGTCCAACACTCCAATTCTCCCACCGCCGCCACACGGGAGAAGATTGCCCGTGGTATGGAAGCCTGAACGACGGTGTCGGCCCGCCTAATCAAGGGCCAGAATGGAGCCAGGGGTTCGAACCCTTCAGAAGCACCCGCATCCAAGCGCAAATGATGGTAGCTCCCGGTTTAGGTACGGTCGCGCCTGAATGGACGGCTATGACCAGACACGATCCTTCCGAGAACAATCTGTCGTAGCAAGCAGAAGTCAGCGTGTGCATTATGATCCCGAGGAGGATATGTTCCGGACGCGCTACAAGCCCCGATGTCTGAACACATCCACGAACCATGAACGAGAATTGATGGGCATCCGAACGATCGTTCTAAGTGGTGGAAGGACGCCCTAGGTCTGATCAGTCAGCAACAGAACGCTCAAACGTCCGAGTAACGACTTACCTAGGCTGGAAGACGCTGCAACTGGACCTGATTGACACCGTATCACAGTGATTCACCCACCACAGCAGCAAAAAGGTATGAAGTAGAGGCTTCGGGGGCTGAAACGAAGCAGGAACTCCCTGTGGGGCAGGATCGACCAGCAGCATTGGCAAGAATAGCACGTCTCGAAAAGTCCCACCAAGTGAGTCCCACAAAGCCGCGAACGGTGATGCATGTCCTGAGACGTTCGGCTCCAGAGAGAGGCAAGAAGCAAGGTCGTGCATCGCCGGATGGAGCGCACCTAATTGGGCAGCCACGTGGATGTCGGGGCAAAGTAGCGCCCGCGCATGCCCAGGTTCGACCTCTCCTCCATGATCTCTATCCTTCCTCCTCCCACCCCGTGCATACCTTCCGCACATACACTACTGTAGCGATATGGACTCTGATGCCCATTGTGTGAACTCCCAGTACCTCGGTTCTTCAACCTGTCCCCCTGGATGGCCGCATCTGTGCAACCACCTCGGATCCACTCTGCGTCAACTCCCGATTCATGTATATAAGCAGGTAAGTAGGCCCTCGTCACCGACTCGACCGCTGCCAACCTCACCATGGGGATCCTCGAATTTGCACTCGGAATCGTACTGGAGTCGTACATGGACACTCCCTCCATCCTCATCCACTGCCGTGGCATTCACCCCATCCTCTCCAACATCGCGACTGCGGTAATGAAAGGGCGGTTCGCTGTGTTTTTAGCGGGGTAAGTCTCATCTCCACACTCTTTGCGACACCAACAGGCTCATCTGTTCCATCCGCAGTGTCGTCGACAAGCAAGACACACTGCAGGCCGTAATGAGGGAGACCGATGCTGTCATTGGCGGAGTGGCCGCCTTCGCATTCCTTGTCGACATGGCGATCCCCGAACCTTACGCATTCTACGTTCAAGAACAGCACAGCGAAGCTCTCCTCGCCCATTTCCGGTCCGAGCGATTTGTTCGGCACGGCGAACAGATCCCACTCGACCACGACTCAGACTACTGCCACGTCAGTCCACTCACGATGTTCGCCGGTGTTTCCCGCGTATGCTTGCTGCGTCGCGGCACCGTGCAGATCAACGTCTTTATCACGGGCTCCGCCAACTTTCCCAGCTCGCCGTCTGTGCCGATCGCGTTTTCATCCAGCACCGCCCTCATGAATTCGATTTCTCCCGATGGCATGTGCTGCGCGTATCCAGAGCTGACTCTCCGCATGAGATCGCTCGTCCTCCTCCACCGTCTCGCACGCAATCCCGCAGAGGGTGACATACTCGCCAAACTCACGGAGCACGGACTCGACGTCCGAAGCGTTCCGGGAGCATGGGACCACGACAAGGACGGACTCCCTCGGCGATGCCATCGCAGCCGACTTAGTCCCTGTCGTATTCGATGGTTTGGAGACCGGGGCTGTCTCGTTGTCCGATTCCGTTCTGGCCCCCTCCCTGGTTTTGGCACGCTTTGGGTGCGAGGAGGGGCACCCACATGTGCTACTCATCCTTTCCCCCAAGCATGTGTCCACCCCCCTAACTGCAGCTGCCCTTGAATGCCTTTGCGTAATGTACACGTAGCTCGCATCCTGTAACACGCTGAAAAGAAATCCTCACGAATTGGCTGTGATATGACATCTGTAGTAGGGGCACGCGTGCGCGTCCTGCTGTTGTTAGTACGAGAAGTAACCAGGACCAGGAACTTCCCTCCGCGACGAGTCCGCCGGCACCTTTAAATCTGGAGAACGTCATCGACACGTTCCAGCGACCACGTGGACCAAAGGCAGCCGCGCGCTATCCTCGCCCGGATTGCCCGGGGGTGGCAGCGGTCCCGCGGGAACGACCTTCTAAATATATTGACTTGAAACGCATTGCCACGCGAGTTGCTACCCCAGACGGACTCGTATTTACTCCTCAGGAGACCTGGTCACGGAACGTGTCCAGGAACCACTGTCGTGTCCAGGAATGCCGCTCGCGACCTGCCACAAATGGTTCGCGCGATAATCGTTCGTGCGTCCGCGTTTGCGTTCGACCAGGTCGAAGACGACGACAAAGACGAGCTAGGCCAGCAGCTCGCCGAGGCAATGGTCCGCATGGTGAACATCGAGGTGCTTCGTTGCGGGGAGTGCGCGCTCCCATCGTTGGGCCATATTTTGTGGATCCTGGCGCAGAAGAGCTTTCCAAGGCTGCAAGTTGTCGAGCTCGCCATCAACGACCCTTTGCCTATGGGCAATACTGGGAATGTTCAATCCTCTCATGTTCAACCGGTGCTCCCCAGCCTCCGCACCCTCAAGATCATGTCCGGCCTCTCTCTCCAGTTGTTGCCCAGTTTACAGAGCATCCTTGGAGCCTGCGGCAAGCAGCTCGAGTCGCTCTCTCTGGTCAACTCCGCAACCCACACGCTTCCCGTGGAGCTCCTCGTGAACCCAGAGGTCCTCCCTGCACTCACAGAGCTCGAAGTCGATTGGTTTGTTCTGCACTCCCTCCCTCTCGTCATGCTGAGCCGCATCCGGGTGCTGTCGCTCTGGTCGCTATTCGTCCACGCGAGGCGCTTCCTGTTTTGCGAGTCGTTCCCCGCCCTTGAAGAGCTCTCGTGCTCGTGTCACTACATCACCAGGGTCCTATAGGAGCGGTTCGAACCGCCACTACCGCTCCACACCCTCGCACTCGACGACGCGTCTTACGAGCGCAACGGCGGGAAAATCAAAGACAGCGTCCCGCGCTGGGAGGTGGTGCACGCCGCGCTCTTGCACATCGTACACTGTAATGTTCCCATCAAGCACCTCCGCTTCTGCATCACGCGGCTGAAACTGCGTGGGATGGCGCGCTGGTTTCTGCCGCCCGGGCTGCAGAACCTCGAGAGCCTGGTGATCGTGATCGAATCGCATCCAACTCTGGTGAGTCCCCTCCCTCGCTGTCCCGACGCGTAAGCTAAGGCATTCACGTTATTGACACTGGGCTGCATACAGAAGCAGCTGCAGGCTCTTGGTACAGAGGTCATTGCGTACTTGTCCCGTCTGCACACGCTGCTTCTCTCGGACGCGTTCGACAAGTACTGCGACCCGCACGCGTGCTTCTGGTTCGCGCGCGACGTCGAGATGCAGCGCGCGCTCTTGCGCGACTATGAGCAGCACGCGCCCGCGCTTCGCTGCGTGGCGTTTATGACCGAGTTTGAATGGGAGAAGAGCGCTGCGGGGGAGTGGTACACCACGGAGCTCGTTCGTCCGGAGGTCAGAGAACCAGTCCGGTCGCCGAGGGACGATGAAGAAAGTGATGACGATGACGACGAAAAAGGAGACGAAGAAGACGAAGACCACGAAGACGAAGACGGAGACGTTTATGTGGATTGAGAGGCACTGTATAGAGATGAGACACACCCTTCTTGATTCTCGACGATGAGCAGAACGAACCAGTACTATAGACTAGACGAACACCAGCGATACAGCAGACACTCTACACGTGCACAAGCATGCAGACGACATTCTACAACAAGCCGGACTACGGCATCTACATACTTCGCAGCACAACCGCAGTAAGCACATCCTCCACGCCCGCTATTATCACACTCGACACGCACACGCAGCCTCCCATCATATACGGCGAAAAGACGAAGACGAGAAAGCGCGTGTCATGCCCTCCCCTTTCCATGCGGCGGCGGTGCTGCACCTAACTTCGGCACCTCGCCCTTGCTCGCCGTGTGCGCATGGCCCGGCTTCGCGCCCGGCGGCACCGGCGCAGCGAGCGTCGGAACCGCGCTCGCGTTCTCCGCGTCCTCGAGCCCCACCACCACGTCGTCCACCGGCTTCATCGCGTCCACATCCGAGTCCTTCACCGCCACGCGATCCGCGTTCTCCTTCCCGCCCGCCGTCCGCGTCTGCGCCTGGGCAGAGGACTCGGCGTCGGCCCGCTTCCTGCGCGCCTCCTCGTCCTCGGCGCGGCGGATGATGTCGATCTCGCCCTGGACGACGACGCCGTCGAGCCAGGCGTGGTGGATGAGCTCGGACGCCTTGGCGCGCTTCTCCGGGTTGAGGCGGAGCATGGGGTTCAGGAAGGACGCGATCATGTCCGCCTCCTCCTTTGGGAGCAGGTACTTGTCGTGCAGCACCGCGTCGAGCGGCCAGAACCGCAGTTTCTGGATGTGGCGCAATTCGCCTGCCCGATGGCGAATATGGCGAATGCGACGTTGCGAGTTATGGCGAGTTGTAGGTCCAGCGCGGGGTAGTGGGGGTGGCGATGCCCGAGAACGTGCGTGCGCGCGTGAGTGGACGGGAAGCATGATCAGCGTCGCAACACAATAGAGTGAGCACGTCACGGGTGGAAGGGAGAGGGGGGGAAGACAGGACTGACCTCGGCGGTTGAAGAAGTCGGAGCTATATTTGCCCGCGAACGCGAGGCTCTTGGGGAACTCGCCCATGAGCTCGATGATCTGCGCAATGTGGTCGTCGTCCTTGCTGTACCGCGAGCCCGACGCGGGGTCAAAGAGGTAGTCCCCGCCCGTGATGAGCTCGAAGATCTGCCGACGGTCGGATGATCAGATACGATCTCGCGCGAGACCCCGGCCCCGGGTCCACGGCCGTGGGCTGGGGTACACACACACAGCGGCAAACGGACACCTACAATGCACGCGACGCTCCAGATGTCCGCGCTCGGCCCCCACTTCGCGCCGAGTATGACCTCCGGACAGCGGTATTGTCGTGTCTGGATGTCGTCCGTGAAATGGTGCTCGACCCACGTTGCTGGAGAACAACACATCAACATCAACGCACGATCTCCCACACACACTAAATTCACGCACCGTTACCCAGGTCAGCGATTTTCACTGTGATCTTCTCAGGGCCCTCGTACACGCCTCCTCCGAGCCCATCGACCGACATAGCGCTCGTAGACAGCGGCGGATCTGTCGCATTCATGGGGTCGTCCGTGCTCGAGCGCGAGCTATACGGTGGCGGCTGAGACGGCGCCCCCGAGCTTGGTGCCTGCTGGGTCAGCAAAGACGGGCCCGCGCGCTTGCCCTTCGTGTCCGGCCGCGTCTTCTCCCCAAACGGCGACGAATCGAGCGTCACGTTCGATATCCGCTCCGCGGTCTCTTCGGCCGAGTCGGCCCGCTTGTCCGCCGCATCCTTGCTCCGACCCTCGCTCACTTCGTCGCTGTGCGCCTTGACCTTTGTTGAGCTACTGAAGCTCGCCGGCCCGCTTGCCCCGCCCCCGCCGTCTTCGATCTTGCTCATGCCGAATGCCCATCGGTCCAGGTGCGACGACGAGCCGAACGATGAGGATGGCGAGGGGAGTGGTTGCGAGCCGGTGATGAAGACCGACTCGGAGCGCGGGGTCTGATTCCCGCCGCGCCCGCGCGATGGGGGAACGCCGACGAGGCGCGTTGGCGGAGGCGTTTGCGACGCGGATTGTGCGGCGAGCTCTGCCTGGATCACCGACTCGACGTCATCGATGCAGATCAGGACGTTCTCCGGCTTGAGATCTGCAGTGCACGCGCGCTCGTCAGATCTCGACCGCCAACGCGTCTACCCAACACCACCACCCCTCGCGCTGCTCACCAGTGTGGATCACGCCGCAACACCGGTGCATATAGTCGAGCCCGAGGAGAATCTGCTTCGCTATCTGCTTGACGAGGTGCATCGGGACGCCCTTGTTCTGGTGTCGCTTGATCAGGCCGAGGAGGTTCTCGCCGAGCACCTCGAACACCATGCATACGTGCGTGCCGTTCGGGCCTTTGTGTCGGAAATGGTCGAGGAAGGAGATGACGTGAGAGCGACCGGGATGGGTCTGCGATGGTGATGGAGGGGGGTTCGGGTTCTCAGGGGTAGGTTGCACGGGAGGGGTGGATGATGTGATTAGTCGTTGGAGTAGCTTGATTTCGTCGAGCGCAGTCTCGGTGTATCGTGGTGCGGACTTGACGACCTTGAGGGCTACATGACGATTAAGCCTGAATGGTTCATACGGTGAGCATTGCTGTGCGTTCACAAACTGCAAGCACCGTCCTCTACGGCTTGCGCGTCCAACGTGCTAGTTCCGTGCCGCACCTTCGCACGACGCTGACGCGGGAAGCTGCAACAGCTTGTGCGCTCTGTGTGCGCGTCAAACCCGCACAGGCTGAATATGCGCAGCACGCGACGGAGCATGTCAGCGGCCGCCAATGTGAAACGAGCAGCGCGTGAGGACCAGCAGAAGCTACAGGAGCACATCGTTTGGATGTAATACGGCCTACGGACCGTAATGTAACCACACTCGTCCCGGCACGGGTGCTCCGTGACGAAGAGGCGGGCTGCGAACGGTAGCAGCCACAGCAGGATCCGAGAAACCGCGTTACGTGAGCTGACGGGTCGAGCGACCTCATGACCTCGCCTGGACAATGTGGTGCGACTATATCGGGCACATGGCACGACATCGTCATGCACAGGTGTCTGGTATAGACGAGGATGGCGCACCCAGCGCGAGAAGGGTGCGGGAGGGACTTCCAGGACTCTATGAACCCGTCGGACGAGTCGCCAGAGCCTGACACGCCGTCCGAGCTCAAGGACTGAGCTGTGTGAGGCATAGGCTGGGTGCCGGGGAGCGAGAGGACGTGCGAAGGCGGAGAGGATAACCTCAGGCATGCTTATACGCGCAAAGCACGGTTCGTATGAAGCAAGAAGGCGTAGGAAGGGTTGAACTGTGTCTGCATCTGCGAGTAGCGTTCATCCCTCGCAGAGCACAGGTGTAATACACGGAGCACATCGCGCGGAGGTCGATGTGCCCGATCGCGCTCGAGAGCGAAGGAGCGGTCAGAAGCACGGCGAATGTCGGCGCGAAGCGAGACGGCGCTCTGACCGCTCGAACGACCGAGGATGATGGGATGTTGGACGCGTGCGAGGGCTGCAGCAGGGGGCGTCTTGGCTGCGCAGGGCGGGCATGGATGGACGACAGGGCGCGAAGAGGAGGGAAATGCAAAGATCAGATGAAGAGAGCGCGCTCACTTTGCATCGTTTGCCAACCAGACGGTCGAGAAGTGTCCCCAGCCGAGCTTGCGGACGACGGTGTAGCGGCCGTCGGAGAAGGAGTCGCCGATGTGGACGGGGTGGTAGCCGCCTTTGACGTAGTCCTCCCAGTCTTCCTCGTCCTCGGTCATGACAGAATGAGAGTGAGAAGAGTCGTAAGAGCCAGCGTGTGACATCTTGTCCGTCGTATATCGCTCCCTATGGCCCCTCGGGTGATGAGAGATAAGCCTCCCTCCACGCAGATAAGCCCGCTTACACCCACCTATTTCCCTCGCGATTTGTCGTCTCGGCGCTCTGCTATGTCGCGTCGGTGCTGCGCGCGTCGGCGAAGAGGTCGGGGTCTTCTGGAGAGGGGTATCTGGCAGAGAGAGCAGGCAGGAGGCGGAGTGCTCGCAGACACGGTGCAAGACACGCGCGCGTCGTCCAACTGCTAAACATCTCCCAAAATGGAAGGTCCCCTCGGATTACGCAACCGCTGATTGGCTCGCCCCGCATAACGCCGCCTAACAAACCCATCGCTAGTTCTGACTTATCTTGTCGTGTGCAGTCATCTCCCCCTCCATCCACTCCATCCAGATTTTTCTCGCTCGCGAAACGACGTGTGGATGTGCTCGGGGAAATGTGGCTACATCCACCTTGAGCCTCTGTGACATAACGGCGAACGCTATCGCGCACGATCGATCAGGCAACTTGACACTTCTGCCCAGCCCAATCCGTCCCCGAGCCTGGGTCGTCTGGCCTCTCAGAGTCGTGCAGTTTGATACATCTTCGACCAACAACCAGCCGCTAGCCACGACGCTTCAGACACCCCCCAGCCACGTGCGTTGGATGACTATCCCAGCCGCCCTGGGGCCTGAAGATGTGAAGCCCTTCGGTACGACACCAGATAGGCTGATCTATATTGCTCTCTGCTGACTGTAACACATCGCAGCCCCGCAGCGAAGGCCCGCAATCTCCCAACTCAGGAGGTGACACGACCCCTCGATGTTCTCCCCGAGCCTTGGCGAGTTCGAGTCGGCCCCCGACACGTCGAGCCAATCTTGTCATGGTTCCTCTATGTACCTCTAAGTTGATAAGTAACTGAGTGGCCGGGACAAATCCATGCAAAGACGAGCCGAGGTCGTGCCCCTAGGTTGTACGTCCACCGCCATTCCGAGGTGCGACATTTCACACACCCTCTCTTCCCATGCTCATGCATACTCAGATTCGCAGGAGAGGAGACGTTTCGCAACATGGGGCTGTCTTGGCGCATGTTCACCGCGAGTTCCTTCCGCCCGGTCGCGGCGTTGCATACTGACCCTCCTCCAATCGTCGATCTGGATCTACGCTCGGAGAGGCAAGTCGGTCGCTACCAGCGCTCATAGCTTTGACAGGGCCTGGGAGGAGCTGGAAGGGGGATCGTGAAACCCATCGGGAGACAGGATGTCGAGGACGGCTCCCCGAGGCAGCTGATACTGCCATCTTCCTTTTCCTGCGCCCGGGATCCTCTCGTCGCTCGAGCTTGACATGGACAGAGTCGACTAAGATTCCAATTCACGCGTTATGGGGCTTTGCTCTACAGCAGGGTACGCGTGCAACATAGTATGGACTCTGAGAGCAATGACGTATGTATATACGTCTGTGAAGAGCATGAATGCGCATGGACCAATCGCGCACGAAGTCCCCTAGCATGACCGCCCAGCGCACCGTCCCTTCACTCCATGTCCCCGTCCTCTGCCTCGTCCTCGTCGCCCTCGTCATCCCCGCTCTCATCTCCGCTTGACACAACTTCTTCCCGGACCTCCGGATCAACGAGCTCCGTCGTGTACCACTCCCCCGCAACATTCTTCTCCCACTCGAACTCCGTCGTAAACGCCACGCAGCGAAGCGCAGGCGCAACTCGCTCGTAGTCGTGCAAGAGCGCGCGTTGCATTTCCACGTCGCGCGCGAACCAGAAGCACGCGTACCGGTCACGCGACTTCTCAAACGCGTCGGAGAGGAGCAGCGTGTGCAGTCGGGGCTGGTGCGCGAGGACCGCTGTACCGAGAGCCTCCAGTTGCTCCTGCATCCGGCCGGCCCAGTGTCAGAATGCCTTGGCTCAAGCGAGGGGAGGGGGACTCACCCGAGTCGGATGCGACTGGATCACGATCACCAGGCTCTCGAGGTTCTCCATCCCGCACAGCCGGCGCCAGTACGCCATATCGCGGACGTCCAACCGCTTAACGCAGAACCGGAGGTGCTTGATAGGGACCCAAGGGCGCGCGACGTACTTGAGCGCGCCGTGCACGTCCGCCCAGTACGGGGCGGGGTGTGTGATGGCCCCGCCGTTGCGCTCGTAGGATGCGTGGTCGAGCGCGAGCGTGTGGACCGGCCGCGGCGGGTCGGTCTGAGTCCCGTCCCAGAGGATCTTCGTGACGTAGTGGAATGGGCACGCGAGCTCCTCGAGGGCCGGGAAGGCCGTGCGGGGCAGGACGCGCCCCCCGCGCACGGTGAACCGCGAGTGGACCGACAGCGCTCGGATGCGGCTCAGCGAGGCGAGAGGTCGGAGGGTATGCAGAACCGACCATTCGACGTCGAGCCGTGTGAGAGCAGGGAAGACCTCTGGGTTCGCGAGGAGCGCTTCGGATAGTGTGTGCGGCGTGGCGAGAGAGAGCGACTCGAGCTGCTTGCTGCAGGCACTGACGATGCTTTGTGTATAGGCCAACGATTGCGGAGAGGGGCCGGTTGGGATGAAGAGCTTTAGGGCGCGGAGGCTGGGGTGTTCCGGCTGCGAAGGAGAATGGTGAACGCTCCCGGCGGTGCCCAACGGCGAGTCGATGGCGAGCTCGACTACTTGCAGCCTCGGGAAACTCGTCTGGGTCAGGATCCCCAAGATCTGGCCTAACGAGCAGAGCGCGTACTCCCCGCACCGAAGGACCTCGATGTTCACCATGCGGACCATCGCGTCGGCGAGCTGCTGGCCTAGCTGGTCGTTGTCCTCGTAGTACACCTGCTCGAACGCAGATGCGCGGACGGTGATCGCGCGCACCATTTGTGGCAGATCGCGGCCTGAGTATACCTCCGCTGGGGAGGAGGACAGGGTGAGGAGGCATGCCGTTGCGCTGAGAAAGTCGACGAGCTCCACGTGGGTATAAAGGCGTGGTGTCGCGATCGTGTTCAGGCATTTGCTTGCGAGCGCGAACGCGGGGAGATCAGCATGGCGGACAAGGGAGCTGATAATTGTCAAGAGCTCCACAGGGAGCAAAAGCCTCGTCCGCGGCATGGTGGCTGGAGGAAACGTGATCTGATTGGTGTTCAGATATTGTTGAGAAGAACCTCACCTGTGTTGTGAAGGACCCTCGCTATAAGGCAGAGGCAGGGATAGCTGATCGCACTCTCGCAATGTCGACTACTTTGGTTAATGGGTTGAGGAATGCGACCGTGACACGTCACCGAAGGGGAATATTTGCGCGACTCAGTGACAAGCGACGGGCGTTGCCTGTTCATCCGCCGGTTGTCTGCGCTGAGTAACGTGACTGTAGTCTGTCGGTAGCCAGTAAGCTCTATCATATATGGAGCGCTCTCCGAACCAGCGGACCCAGAAGCGACGAGCAGTGGTAAGTATTGGGTAGTAAGTAAACGGGAGTACTAGTAGCACGAGTTTGAATCAGATGGGTAGTTACCAAACATTCCAAAACTCCACCTAGATACTACAGTGATGTGCACTCTCACTGTCGCTACAACATGGACGAGAATCCGACCATCATTACATATTGTCATCACCCCTTTCCCCGAGTCCCGAGCCCCAGGCGTCCTCGCCTCGGAAGGGGGCCCGATTCGATGACCGAAGCATACGATGGTGGCAGCGTCCCCGCTCGTCCTAGGCCTGACTCGAGGAGCATCGTATCTCCAACGGTGCTGTACCCTGGGACGGCCTCGCTCAGGATCACCGACCCTTCCGCGCTGAGGGCGACAGGCAGCGTCCGACACGCTGGGTCTTCCGTATTGGATGTGTTCCTGACATCGCGGCTCGCCGTTCGTGAAGCGAGCGTGTCTGTTCGAGACAAATCGTGCGGTACAGATCGGGGCGGGGCGGAGAGCGTCGCGGATGGCGACGGTGAAGATGCATCGAACGGCGTAGGGAGGAGGGTAGGACGGAGGGGCGTTCTGTTCCAAGGCGCGACGATCTGAACCTCACCGCGGCGAGGTTCGTAGACCATCTCGGGGATGGGGAGACCGTTCTGTGGAGAGGGTGTGTTCGGACTGCCCAGTAGTGTGCTGCGCCTCGTGCCACTTGGGCCGGTGTCGCGGCGGACACTGTGGATTTGAGCGGGGGGAGGAGAGGCTTGGGTGGCTCGCCGCCGACGGAGACGACGCCGGTACATCTTCAGGAGCGCGATGCTCAGCACCGTCGCAACCACAGATGCTGCGATGCCTATTATGCGGAGCGTCACGATGTCGACCATCGAGGACCGTTCACGGGAGGGTTCAGGGAACGAGAGTGAGCGGGGGTAGTGGCAGTAACGGTGGCCAGCACCGCGGGAAGGGAGGAGGTGACATGGGTCGATACATATCGTCTTTCGCGTCCTTGATGAGAAGTCAGATATAGCTTACGTCGCGCGCAGGACCATGGACACGAGTACATGGGCGATGTCAAGTCGAAATGGATGCAATAGGATGGCGTTCTCCACAGAAGGACTCCGAAGCGCGCAGCTAAGGTCGGGTTTGAGTGGGCCAGAGCACCTCGACCGTGTTCTCCACCATAAGAACATTGAACGCGCCATGGGTGTACAAGGACTCATGTCCTAGCTTGGACTGCGTCGTATGGAGAGCAGTGAATATCCAGGGGGTAACGTCGCGGACCGTCCGAGATCTGCAAGTTTCCCGTTTCCGCGCGCATCGACGAGCAACCGTGGAGCCAACTTCTTCGTACTGCGGCACTGCTTCGCTCATCACGGACACATCTGACCGGGATGCCCGAACGGTGCCTCTGTCGGCCGCCTCCTCGGTTGGGGAAGCCGATTGAACAGAGTGTCCACCACCCCGATCGACGGTGCGTCGGGCAGGACAGCTCAGGGAAGCGGGATTGTCCGTTCGGTACGCGAAGATGCGGTGTCGGTGGCATAGATGATGTCGAAAGGGGTAGGAAGCATGTGGGGTTTGAGGGGCGTGGGCTGCTGGATGTACCTTCTCGATGCATGGGGGCTCGTCATCCTGTGGAGACGCATCTTCGTCAAGCAGGACACTGTAGCGTGTACTGCTAGAGGCCTGGACTTCGCCAGGGTGGTGTGGTGATCTTCGACGGAGGTGCCAGACCATTCTGACTGCCGTCCATATTATGGGAACGGCGATGATAACGGCGGAGACAGCTACTCCGATACCGATGAGAACGCCTGGATGGTATTTTATGAGATCGTCGGACATAGTGAAGGGAGCGTTGTAAGCAAGAATGGATGTTGGAGGGATGACGAGGGTAAAGGATAGGGGATAGTGGAGTGGCTTGCACCATGACCTGTATATTAGAGGATGTGTTACTCACATTCATTCATGTCCGTTCTGTTCGATACCGTGGCTGCAATGCCGTCGGAATCCAAGACACCCTTCGCACGATGCAGTCGGGATGATTGGTATGGATTCGCAAGCGGGTGGCGGGAGTGTTCAGTTGATGGGATAGACGGAGAAGAAAAGGAAGAACCTTCCTCATCATTGCGACGCAGTGGAAGCACTGGAAGGGGATGGTTGCTATGGGCATTCTATGTCGAGACGGGTATCAGTGCAGTGGTAGCTAGTAACTGGAAGCTGAAAGTAAAAGTAGAAAGTCAGGAAGGTCTGGCACATGTCAAGTTCACACCGCCCACTGAGAATCGATGAAAGAAGAACCGATTGTCCGCATACAGCACATACCTGCCTTGGTAATAGGATCGCGTGTCTCGAACCGTGTCTCGAACCTGCGGACCACTGAAGACAAATGAAAATGAAGAATATACGTCCCACATCCGCGAAGCTTCAGCTGAGGGCAGGAGCCTCATGTTAACGGCGAGATGAGAGGTTGATGATGGTTGTAGGCGTGAGTCAGTAGAAGTTCGTGATGCCGCAGAGGCCTGGGTAATGACTCATGAGGCTATGGCCACCGAGGAAGAGGCTGTATAACATCCGCGTAAATTCGTCGCGACGTTGTACACTAGCAGGTGTGAATGGCTCAGCAGAAAGTTGACAGGGTCACTGGTCAGTGACGTAGCTTTGTTTGCTTCTGATTGGCAAAGGCTGCATCAAACCGCCGAATAAGGCAACATAAGCGCGCAATGCAACCGCCGACGATTTGAAGGCGAGATGATTGTGGGTCGTAGCATGGTCATATTACTCCCTGACAAACGTACTCCCTAACAAACGTACTCCCTGACAAACTTAAAATTGAGGCATCGGAACGACAAAATTTGGCGCTACGAGAGCAAAAATCAGCAAGGAAGTGCGTGGTGAGAGCCGATACACACAAAACGTTTGCTAATAAGTACCATGGACTCGGAGGATCACAGATGAGAGGAACCAAGATGCTTGTAAGCGTACGAAATGCTAGTACAATAGATATCAATGATCGACCAAAGAGCCCTTCGGAATGGGCGCGATGTTAGCACTCCACTGAGTCCCAAGATGTTATGACTCACCCTCCTAATTCTCAGCTTCCGACTCGTCTATGTTCCATCCTTCGATCTCCAGGCCCAAATCAAGAGGAAGCGTCCCCCACAAATTCTCTATTTCCTTTTCATCTTGTTTGTACATGGCCGCACGGCAGGGTTGGCATGGCTTAACCAATCGATTGTTGATAGTTGTGGGCTCTCCAAGCGGCCCCGGGTCTTGAAGCATGCAGAGCAACGCGGATGCATCCCGACTTGCCAGACGCGCTGATTTTTGGTGATCAATATACTTCTGACATGCGTTCGTCGTTTGGCAGCCATAGGAGTAGCCGTTAATGCCTCGAGAGAACCGGATGAATCGTCGGAGGGATAGCGTCGACCGTGCTTCCAGACATCGCTCCAGATCTTCGCTGGACAGTCGGTCGACTGTCCCATCTGGGCGGGTGATGCCCGCAAGGAGGGTCTGGACGGGCAAGAGCGCACAGAGGTAGAGCGATAAAGGGAGCATGAGACTCTCTTCTGACGACCGGACGATGTTGACTGCGCGGATGGCGTCACGATCTACTACGAGCTCCAGGGCACTGCTTCGGAGCATGTGAAGTAGGGTCGGCTGCTGCTCCTCGGCTGTGATTCTTTCTACGGATGATCTCCATTGAGCGAAAGAGTGGACGAAGCATGTCTTCATGCGGTGAATGATGTCTGTGCGGAGCGGCTCGATGTTGTATTTTTGCGCGAGTTCGAAAAGTGGGGCGGCGGTCGAGAATGGCATGACGGTACCATACTGTAATAGGCTGAGTCCGATGGACATGC
The DNA here is from genome assembly GCA_022605405.1 of Earliella scabrosa. NCBI lineage: Eukaryota > Fungi > Basidiomycota > Agaricomycetes > Polyporales > Polyporaceae > Earliella > Earliella scabrosa. Next base: position 2,036,306 of record JABYQQ010000008.1, read on the forward strand.
TATGAGCCGGTCTTCCCACCGACGAAGATACACCCTGTGAGTACTCACCTGGGCCCGTCGTAGAATGCCTTGAGCAGATAGCGAAAATCTTCCGGGGTTTCCGAGACGTGAACCACGGGTGACCCATCTACGGTATTTTTCCCGTCGGAGGGTGGCAAGGGAATAGCAAACATGTCTCTGAATACGGGGGACTGACGCGCGAGTACGCCCCTATGAACCTTGAAGGCAGTACCGCCGGCTATCACGACGATATTACCGTCGTTCATCCAGAGTTCGCTTGAGGGGCAAATTTCCAGATCGGCCTCCATGCGAGGACGTTTATGAGGAGGTTCGGTTGTTGCCATTATCTCGAGAGAGATTGGTGACTGGCGGTGTCAGTGCCAGTGGCAGAGGAGTGTGCGCCGGCCGGTGGCACTGTCTCGAGGAAGTTTGGTATGCCGCCGGCAGTTGCCGTTCGGCAACTCGGCGTCTTCAGCGTCCGCTCGTCCCCAGCCAGTCCCTATCTTCCTCAACTTGAACCGCTGCTATAGCCTTTTCTACTTGGGTGATCTCTAGTCGCTCTTCACGATCTTATGTGCGACGATTCGGATTGTGTGATATGGGGTGAGGACCACGACTCATCATAAGCGTCAATAATAACGTCCGAACTTTGTTCACGTACCGTTGTTCACTTCAACCTGAGCGAGTCACCACAACCACAGCACTTAGTATCCCAACAAACACGGACATCATGGGTAGTCATTGTGCGTTAATTTGTGTTCCTCTTGCGGCAGCTCATTCTCAAGTCGCAGAACATCTCTCGCCTTTTTGCCAGATCAACCCTTTCGGAATGGAATACTGACGTGGCAGTTGAATATGTGGTCCAACCTGCCCTAGACCCGTTGTGAAACGGGTCGCGGCCGTGAGAGTGCGTATAGACTCGACACTGGAGCTTTTGCCGCTCTTCGTGTTCAGGTGAGCCTTCGTCACGCGTTTGTCGGCAACATGTACCATCCGCTCATTCATGCACGGCCCATAGTCCCATATCCCTTGCGCCAACGTGAGGGTGACCGCACGGCCCATTTTACAGCCGCTATGAGTGTTGCGTACTGTGCAGCATCCATACGAGAGGTATATCCGACTGCGGACTCGTTCGACTCGCCCGATTCCCTCGCGTACTCCACTGCGTCCGAGTGCATGATCATGAGCGCTGCCCGTGCTCCGCGCGAAGATCTTTGGACGCTTGCGGAACGTGAGCATGCTACTTAACTCGGAATCACCTGTTGAGACCGCTCAGGCGTAAAGCGATCATCGCACACATACATACTGCTCCTCTTAGTCACAAGTCAGCATTCTGGTGAGTGAAGCCCCTCCGACTATAGCTCTGTCTGATTCTCACGTAGACAAGGTTTCACACTCCTCCCGAAGTTGATGCCCGATGGGAATGCCCGCTTCGTGACCGTTCACAGCGGATATCAACACAGCATCCGATGTAATGGCGCCGTATGAGAACGGGATCCGACTTCTCTTTGACCCGTGTTCGGTCCGCGCTTGCTATATTTACCTCATATATAGCGGGAGCGGTCGGTACCCCTCTTCACGTCATCTTTGCCATGTCGCTCATGTCCTCTCTTGCAGTTGTCGCTCTACTCCTCGGGCTTCTGTGGGCGCTACGTCGAGGGTCAGGAGCGCCGTTCGGCCATATTCCCGGTCCTCGTTCGACATCGCTTCTAAAGGGTTGGTGAAGAGCGTGCATCATACAACTGCGAGTGATCTGACCTTCCTGTTCTAATCAGGAAACGTACCCCGGCTTCTGGACAGGCACAGCGGAGAATGGATAAGACACCTTGTGGAGACGTACGGCCCACTCTCCAAGCTATACGGTCCATTTGGAGTAGGTTTGTTCCACGGGGTTTCGGACGTAATGCTAACTCCGAAGTTATCATTAGCGTGAGTGGCTTCATACCTTCGACCCCAAAGCGTTGTACAGCATCGCCATCAAAGATCAAGATTGCTGGTCAAAGAACTCAGGAAACTTCAAGTGAGTCCTCCTCCTGAATACTGGATTCACCCAATTGAGTGGAAAGTTCGACAGTAACCTGCTCCTCGGCCCCGGGCTTCTCACGACGGAGGGCGCCCAGCATCGCAAGCAACGCAAGATGCTCACACCGGTGTTCTCCACCGCCTATCTGCGAAATATGACGTCGCTGTTCTACGAGACATCGTACAAGGTACGCCTATCGATGCACCCCCGTAGAGACGTGTGACTTCTCCGTGTTTAACAGCTCCGCGACGCCATGGCAGCCGACATCGGAGTCGGCGTCAAGGAGGTGGATATTCTGAGATGGACTAGCCGAGCCGCACTCGAGTTGGTCGGACAAGGCGCGCTAGGATATTCGTTCGATCCTCTCACTGAGGATGTCACGGATCCCTTCGCCGAGTCTGTCAAATCCTTCTTGTGCGTCTCCGTCTCCATACCGGACTCTCGCATCTGTCGCATTGACCACCGTCACGCAGTGCTGCCGTGAATCACATCGCAGTTATACGGGCGTTCGTCACCCCGTTCGTATACCTGGGACCGGCATGGTTGCGACGCAAGATTGTTGATATGATCCCAGCGGAGCGGGTTCAGCGCATGAAGAACATCACCGACACGATGTTCAACAAGTCTGTCCAGATCATCAATGAGAAGAAGGCGGCGATCGAACATGGCGACGAGGCCGTCTTGCAGCAAGTCGGAGAGGGCAAGGACGTCATGAGTATCCTGCGTGTGTGTCGTCAGACTGAAGTTTATTCTGCGAACTGACCTGTTACATTTGCAGTCAAGGCCAATAGGGCGGTATCGGACAGGGAGAAGCTGTCAGACGAGGAGCTTATTGCCCAAATATCGTGAGTATGTTACTATCTTCGCTGCGCTGTAGGAGTCTAACCAAGGCTCTTCCTCACAGGACCTTCATCCTTGCTGGGATGGACACCACTTCCAACGTCACGGCGCGCCTCCTACATATCCTCGCGAGCAATCCATCTGCACAGGCGAAATTGCGCGAAGAAATTCTGGAGGCTCAGGCAAATCACGAGATTGCATACGACACGCTGATGGAACTCCCATACCTCGACGCTGTCTGTCGTGAAACCCTACGACTGTGCGTCCTATCTCCCTCGGTGAGCTATTCAACTGTGAACTTACCTGTCCGCAGGTATCCACCAGTACGAATTCTGAGTCGACGGTCAGTAACCTGACAGTTGGGACTTCGTCCCAACCTACACTTATCCCTATGTGTCTCCAATAGCTCGCTACAAGATACCGTGCTTCCATTACACGAGTCTATTCGCGGGGTCGATGGGCAACCGATATTTGAGGTGTCCGTCCCTAAGGGCACCGTCGTGGTTCTGAATCTCCAGGCATGCAACACCAACAAGGCGCTCTGGGGCGAAGACGCGTATGAATGGAAGCCGGAACGTTGGCTCGCGCCCCTTCCGCGCGCGTTGGAGGAGGCGCGCATTCCTGGCGTGTACTCGAACCTGTGAGTACTTGGCCCGTAAATATCACAGGGGATGTACTGAATACGCGTTGCAGGATGTCGTTCCATGGTGGAGGGAGGTCGTGCATGTGGGTCTTCGCACTTGCTAGGTTGATTGCTGACAGCGCTACATATCCGATACAGCGGCTTCAAATACGCTCAGCTCGAGCTCAGTACGTCCGCGTTGTTACTAATTTCTCATGTATGCTGACGTGTGTGGTCGTCCAGAGGTCGTACTCTCGTTGCTCCTTTCGAGCTTCAAGTTTGAACTGAGCGACAAGCCAATCGTGTGGAACAATGCCGGTGTGGCGTACCCGACTGTCGGGAGGGACAGCCGCAAGCCAGAGATGCCCCTCAAAGTCTCAGTCATCAAAGGCTAGACGGACGCATTAATCTGACGGGATACATAGATTGTAGGCATACATCAGAAATGACACGACTTGGAATACATTGTACTGAACATGGACATCATCTATACATTGCGATACGCTCCTTAGCCTTCCAACCCCGGTATATCTATGCAGACGGAATATCGATGTCCGACAAACTCAAGCACCTCCGCGCTGCCCCGCGAGCCCGACGTCGACCAACAGGCAGATCCGCTGGTGCAGATAGCCCATCATAGGCTCATGGATGGGCTCAGGCGCATACGCCACGAAGCGCGTCAAGACGCGGTTCACGTCCGACAGCTCCGTCACCCACTGCACAACTCTGTTCTTAACCGGCACGCCTTCCATGTTGGCCGCCTCGGCGAGCGTCGCCTGCGAGGCGTTGATCAAGACGCCCCCAAAGTTCCGGCAGAGCTTCTGCCAGACGGGGACGTCCTTGGTTTCGTCGTGCGTGTGGAACTTGACGACGCGCGGACAGGCGACGAGCGTGCGCGTGTCGTCTGCAGTGATGCTGTCGTCCTCGAAGACGGCGTAGAGCGAAGGTGCGAGGCTGAGATGGGTGAGAGCGTGGAACAGCGCTGCGTCATCCCCTTTCAGGCTATCTTTGAGCTCCTCGAGCGCGTTGTTGTCGTGCTTGAAGGACGTAGGGAGCGAGTAGAGGTGGCGCAGGCCGAAGCCCAAGGTACCTCCGTTCGGGAGGAATGTCGGGTCGCTGAGGAGTGTGCTGAGCATCGTACGGACACGAGACAGGTTCGCGCTCCCCGGCTCTATAGCGTCATACGGATGACTGTCGCTGAGCTTCTCTGCGAGGTAGAGGTCGTAGATGATCGTGACCCGGTGGCCGGATGTTACGCGCTGAACTTCTAGCTCAACGTCGTGGCGATAAGCGAGATACACAACAGTCGTGGGCGCGCTGAGCAAAGGAAGGTTGCACAGAGTCCGGGCGGCGTCGAAGGCCCACTCCTTTTTGTCGTGGCGAAGGATGAACTCTCCGCCAGTGTGCGCCGTAGGGAAGACGATGACAAGAGTCCCAAAGAGGCCGGGCTTCTGCTCAGTATGTATGTGCGTTCTAACAAACGAGTTCCTGCCTGATCCACAGTGTGAGCAGGGGAAGAGAGGGACCTGGTGTCGACAGGCGCAGATAGATATGACGTACCATGGACGTTGAGGCCAGATCGCTCGGCATAGATTGCCTGACCCTCGTTCTGCCCAGAGAGTAGACCAAGGCGCACAGCCTCCAGAAGACCCGCTCGTTCGACATCGAGGTTGAGTGCGAAGTGGCTCCTTTCAAGGCTCCCAGCTCTACGGTAGGCGACGTTTGGGACGTCTCGTGGATCAGCACCGGAGGTTGTCAGGTCGCAAGCCTTTTCTAGCTCCTCCAAATCGGATTGCGACGCCGATACAGCACATAGGTCAATACGACTATCGGGGTAAGAGGTGAGATAAATGAGACGATGCAGAGGGGATCTGAATACTACTTACCTGGCAAACTCGTTTGTCCCGTAGAAGAGAGTAAAACTCTCGGCAGGCAGGACCACGGTGCCGCAACAATATGGAATGGACCCAGCAAGCACGGCGCGCAGGTCCTCGAGTTGGGGATGAAGAGCAAGTCCAAGAGCGGTGTTGACAGGCAGTCCACGAGTATGCTCTGCGTAGTCTTCGATGTCGGAGGATAGATCGTACATGCTAGAATAGGGAGGGGGCTGTAGTCTCTGAGGCTGAATGTACTCCACGCACAGTGTCTTATAGGCATTTTACCGCGAGTCATCTGCGGATGGGCGAGGCAAATACCATACTTGACTTGTTCCCCTCCTGCCGCTCCTAGTAGAGTCAGTCTCGTTGAATTAGGTTATGTCGGCATGAGCGCAGGACGCACAGATATGAGAACATCCGCGGACAAGGTATTGACCACAATTCCCCTTGATGATCAGAGAGCGGAGTATCGAGTGGAAGAAGCGAGACCGCATTAATTTCTGGTGGCCCGCTCTTTCCGATCGAAGCAAAGTGCGTCCGGTTAGCCGGGTGGCCAGCATCGGTCGCGAGCAGTGAAGCTGTATTGTGGCGACTCCGTTCAGTGGACCTACTTTGTTACTAGATGCTGAACGAGCTCGTGATGATTACTGCAGAGGATCGCTGAATTATAAAGAGATTCGTGATGCCGCACCTGTCCAATATGTTTGTCGGTGTGGGTCCCCATCGAAAGTCATGTTTGTCCCCCGGAACATGACATCACGACGATCCACCCATGGCCTAAGCGGGCTTCTCACTGCGAGTCAAAACGTATAAAAAGAGTTAGCGGAGGGAATTCCGGAGATAGCACGGACACCTTGCTGTGCGCTTATAGACGTGTTGGCGGTTCGATCGCTTGACCGCATGCGGGCCAACCCCAATATCACGCAGCGTCATGACTCAACGTCCTGGTACAAATGAGTATCCGGAACGCGACAGGGAAGATGCGTATCCGGATAGTACTAGTGCCAGATCGCAGACCGCGGCGCGTACGCGCCGGCAGGGAGGATCAGAACAGTACTTATGACGTACAATTGTAGGTAACGTCACGGCGCGCGCACGGCATCGGACGCTCTAGATGTTGCACGCTCAGATAGGAGAACGGTCGAGCATGATCCATACCTGGGTAAGATGGGGTAAATCAAGTGTCGAGTCAGTACTGGCGCCACTGCCTTCAAATGCATACAAGGTATTGGGACGTACGCGTCCAAATGTCAGCCACGGGACATTTCTCACACATATTTCGCGCGGCTTGCAAAGATGTATCCGCCCGCTCGAGAGTTTTCACATAGGCCTAGTTGATAAGCTTCGGTCGAGGAGGCGGAAACAGAGTGATGAGGCTCTCAAGCGCCCAACATTGAGTCGACGGAGCGGACGGGCCGCCTGTATGCGACTCACGCCGAAGTTGTTCAACCTGCGCTTCTGTTACTTCAACTGTCCGCGACCACATGAATTACGCACAACTGGGCAGCACCAACTCATGGCACAATCGACGCAAGACGACATCCTACTACAAATCCCGGCACCGACGCATCCATAAAAGTTCATCACAGTAATCCTCATAACACTCCTGCCTCTCAATGCCGCTTCCGATCCTCCGCGGAGTTGACTTCGACAACGAGACACGCCTTCAAGTATGCATGGGTTAAGATCGCCTCGTTCCCATAGCTGATGAACGTTGACTCCACGGTGTTTAACTGGTTCATCTCCGTGACCCAATGCACACCGGTTGTGCCCGAATCTGCTTCCTCCAGAGGATCGCCCTCAGCACTTACCTCGGCGATGACTATACCGTTCTCCAAGAGCGCCAATAAGGTGTCGTCTACCCCTATCTCACCAAGACTCGTATCGACGATTTGGTCAAGGAGGATGGTCGAGTACTCCTGTTTGACCACGAACCGCAACTTGGGATCGAGTCCGAGAGCCTCGCACGCTTCGAAAAGGGCCGCGTCGCTACCCTTAAGACGTGCCTGGACAGCTGCGAGCGGGTCAGGCTCCTTCCGGTTCTTGGACTTCCAGATCCAGTCCCACTTGCGCGGGAACGGGTACGCGTGACGCAGCCCAAAGCCGAGCATGCCTCCCCTAGGGAGGACATCGGGGTCATCGAGGAGTGCAGCGAGGGCGCTCTGCACCTGCGTCGTACTGGAGCTTTCGGGCTGAAGAATGTGCACTCCGTCGGGCATTGAAGCGTCCTCGTAGTCCCAGTAGAGGTTGTACGTGATGGTGACGCGATGGCCGGAGACGACGGGCAGCACCTCGTGCTCGACATCGCTGAAGAAGGCGACGTAGCCGATGCTGTTCGGGGTGTTGGCGAGCATTTTGCCAGAGTCGAACGTGTACTCCTTGTCGTGGTGGCGGAGGACGAGAGCGCGGCCCGAGTGCGGGGTGGGGAAGACGACGACCAGGGACCCGAACATATAACCGCTCCGTGGTGTGTCCTGGTGCGGCTTGAAGAACGCGCCTTCGCCTGCGATCCCCGTCTCTCGTCGTCGCCTCTAAAAGACCGGGAGGAAGACACGTACCATAGACATTCAACTTGTACAGCTCCACGGTGATGGCGCGACGGGACTGCTCTCCGGCGAGGAGGCTTGAGCGAACGACGTCAACGAGGCCAGTTCGCTGGGCGTCGAATCGAAGGACAAAGTCGCTGGTGTCCATCTTGCCAGCCTTGCGGTAGGACTCGTCCAGGATCGTCTGGTTGTTCCTGCCGAACATCGCCGGTTCGCACGCAGACTGGAGCTCGTCGAGAGCTTGGGGGTTTTCGGATGTCTGGCAGAGACTGAGAAATCTAGACATGACGATCAGCAGCCGAACCGATACTATCATAACTGTGGCGAAGACGTACTTGGGATTTTTCTTGTGATAAAAGAGGTCGAACTCTTCGGCAGGTAATTCGTAGATGCCACTGCAGTACAGTACACCCTCTCTCAGGGTAGAGCGGAGATGATCAAGTGCAGTCATGCTCGTACGTAGTACGTTGGACAAGTGGAAGGGCGTAACTAAGGGATAGCGATCGGCGCTCAGCGCCAGACTGTCCTTATATATCTTCCCGCCCTTCGCGTTACCCAAAATGGGCATGCCGCCCTGTCTATGTGACTCATGCTGTTGAAACTTGAAGCACGCTTGGAAGAGATCATATCGAGCATCGCCTCGTATCCGCTCGCAGTCGAGGGGTACAACCTGGACATAATTTTGGGATTTCGCAAGACATGAGCGACGACATCGTATTACGCTAGAATTCGTCAGGCCACCGTGGGCCCAGCCCGAGTCATATGTACGGTTGGGTAGCCAGTTACTCTTCGCTGTCAGAGTCATCCACGTCCGAGTCCATACCCCGCCGATTCTTGTCCACAGACGGCTGGGAATTCCACATCTGCATATCATTGCCATCCACCTTCTCCCGCTGACCATGTGGCCCGATCGGGACGATGAGGCACACATACGCATAGTGATGGCTGACCCAGCTCTCGTTCCCGCACACGAGCACGGCGGACTTGAGCTTGTTCCAGCGCGTCATCTTCGTCACCATGTGCACCGTGACCGCGTCCCAGCCCGACCGCGCCGAGGCGTGCCATGAATATTTCTGCCCGTACTCCTCCTCCGTGGCCTCGGTGGCGTACTTCATGCGCCAATACCCCCTCTGTCCGTCGTCTGCGTCCTGAGCGGTGTTACGCTCGAGCTTCTGGTAGTACATGCGCACGCCGCCATACTCGTCGCACATCGCGTTGAACGCATTGCCGTCAATGTCGTGGCGGAACTCCATGGGCATGTTCATCAGGACGTAGACACGTCCAAAGTCTGCTTGCTCCTCGTACGCGAGACGAAGGAGGGGACGGAGCCCGAGCGACGTGCATGCGCGGAAGAGGGCCGCATCGCTCCCTTTGAGGAAGCTTTGAAGCTTTACAAGCGGGTTGGGGTCGTGTTCGCTCCAGGTCCTGGGAAGAGGGTACTGGTGACGCAGGCCGAACCCAAGCGTCCCGCCTGTGGGCAGGAACGTGGGCTCGCCCAGGAGATCTGCGAGCGCGGCGGAGACAGAAGAGATGTTCGCGCCAAGAGGCCGATCAACAGCGAGGCTCCTCGGGTCTGGGTGGTCGAAGTCCGCAGGAGGAAAGTAGAGGTTGTACGTGATGGTGACGCGATGGCCAGAGGTCACGGGGGTCACTTCGTGGTCGACGTCGCTGAAGAAGGCGACGAACGCGATGCTGGAGGACTTCTTCTCCGGAGCCGACAGCATAGCGCCCGAGTCAAATGTCCATTCTTGGCCTTCGTGGCGGAGGACGAGCGCGCCCCCCTCGTGAGGAGTGGGGAAGACGACCACGAGGGAGCCGAACATGGTCTCCCCGCGCGGCGTGTCCTTGTGCGACTTGAAGAACGCGTCTTTCCCTGAACACTTGACTCGTGAGCGGGATACACTCCACATTCGCAGGATGGATACACGCACCGTAGACGTTGAGCTTGTATAGTTCGGCTCGAATGGCACTCACACTGTCGGTCCCTCGGAAGAGACCTCCGTTCACGGCGTTGAGCAGTCCAGACTCGATCGGGTCCAAGCCAATCAGGAACTCGTCGCTGTTCATCTTCCCGGCCTTGCGATATGACTCGTCCAGGACGTCCTGGTCGTTCCTGCCGAACGTTGCTGGCTGGCACGCCTTCTCGAGTTCGTCCAACTGCTTGGACGATGCGTTCGATAAGTCGACACGTTTCCTAAGATCACATCAACAAGGTATCAGGAAGAGCCAGAGGGTCCTGAATTGGACTCACGCAGAAGGTTCCTTGCCATAGTATAGAAGGAAGCTGCGACTGTCGGGCACTAGCGTGCCGCTGCAGTACGGCACGCTCTCAAGGAGCTTGTCCTAAGGATTTCGATGGAAGGGAGTGCCTTGAAGTCGTCAGACGATGCCATCAGTGGTGGTAGTCAGAATCAGAGCGAGGGGGAGTGAGGGAGACGGATTAAGAGGAGAAGTCGTCCGTGGCTCCCGACGAGTCGGACACGTCGACCAGAACAAGCCACTGCGGGATCATGCCGATTTAGACTGCAGAAAAGAGTCAGTCCTAAGGAAAACGCCGTGTCCAAAACGGACGAAGCTGTAAGCGATCAACATATGCGTGGGGGCGTAACCGAGATGACTGAAGTGAGGAGCGCCTCGGTTGGCCAAATTCAGACCGTGCGCAGCATGCTCGTTGTGTCTGTGGGTCCGTATTTGGAACCACGAGGCAGATTCGCTCTCACCCCGAGTCATCTCGTCCGAGAATGGATAACTCGCTAGAGTACGTCACATCGCTTCGCCCCCTTGGAAGATAGACGAACGGACAAGCTGGATCGCGGCGTGTTTCAAATGAGGCGGCCGCCACCGTGACCTACGTAAGAAGAAGGTGCTCTTCGGATGAATGAGGAGGAGTAGCACCAGATGTTCAAGCTCATTCGATCCTCCACCACGACCACATCATGGCCTCTGTCGAGTACCCATTGCTGGACGATCTCCGTGCGACGCTCGCAGAGAAAGCACCGTTTTGCAGCGGGACCCTCGAAATCCCAGTCCGAGACTTCGACCTCTGGTACGGGAAGAAGAAGGCACAGTGCGCATTTGTCCTGGCATCGCGAGCCTGTACAGCGACAGTCTCGCACGAGATTAACAACCCGTTCTGCCACTCACAGATACGTCAATCTGTGCTCTACGTCCCAAGAGAGCGGGGATGCGCTCAGAGCGCTCGAGGATGCGTGCCAGCCGGCCTCGTTTGGGAGGAACGACGAGACGGTGTTTGACGAGACGTACCGGAAGGCGGGCAAGATGGACGCAGACGATTTCCTGCTCAGGTTCGATGTCGAAAAGAGCGGCCTCCTCCACGCCGTTCATACGGGGCTCCTGTGCGGCGACCAAGAGCGCAAGGACATCAATGCGGAGCTCTACAAGCTGAACGTATACGGTACGCATGCGCACCTTGATATCGACTGTCCGACCCGCTGATGCGACGTCGTAGGCGAGGGTGCGTTCTTCAAGCCGCACCTGGACACCCCGCGCAGCAGGTCGATGCTGGGATCCCTCGTCATCGTCTTCCCCACCCCCCACGAAGGCGGCGAGCTCATCCTGCGCCACCAGGGCGAGGAGTGGACGTTCGACTCCGCCAAGCTCCTCCATCACGACTCGGATCCAGCCAACCGCCTGGCGTACGTCGCGTTCTTCAGCGACGTCGCGCACGAGGTGCTCCCCGTCCTCTCCGGAAGGCGCATCACGGTGACGTACAACCTGTACTGGGGAAAGCCGGACCCGGAGGTGCGCCCTTCCGGCATGAGGATGCTCGCGCCGGGGTTCGCAAACACCTCGCGCGTCAAGGACGCGCTCTCTGCGTTGCTGGACGATCCGGCCTTCCTGCGAAAGGGAGGGACGTTGGGATTCGGGCTGCGACACCTGTACCCTTTCGGGAATCGCGATCCTCTGGGTCCGCTCTACAACGGCTGGCTGAAGGGCGGGGACTGGGCGCTGTACGAGGCGTGCGAGGCGCTGGGCTTCGAGCCGTACCTACGCCTCGTCTGGGAGTCGGATTATTACGGCTCGCCTGACATCATCATGGACGACATGTCGTTTGACTTGGATTTTGTCGAAGATGAGGGTCCCGGCGAATCGCTGCTCAGACAGGGCGGTTCCATCCTTGTGAAGAAGGGTTTCGGTGACGATGAAGAGCCTGAGAAGAGAAACGAGGACGAGGACGATGAAGAGTGGCCCAAGGTTGTCGTCCACTGGGTGACAGACGGCGTGCAATGGGATACGCTCGGGACGGACTTCATTGGCTATGGGAACGAAGCGAGTATAGATTGCCTATACATGAAGGTATGCCTTATGGTTGAGGTCGGGCCGCCAGGGACACGAATCCCGGATGAGGCGGATGATGGAGGGGTAGATGACGGCGACTCGGAGTGATAGATACAGTACATATGGTGAACGACTCGCAGTGTCGCCACATCAAAACGATTACAGGCTACATACCTTATGACTCTTCAATCCCAACGGAGGTGCAACCTTCAGCGACGACGACGTTAGGAGCGATGTACAATCCGCCTAAGTTCATTGCTTCAGAACAATCGATGTGCAGCTACTGTAGAGGACTCAGGCTCGAACACACCTCTCAACCTCCATCATAGCAGCTCACGGCAAGAATCGAGAACTGGCTGGCTTGAGACAGTCCGGCAGATTAGGCATCGAGCCTGCACAGAACAAGACGGCCAATGAGTATATGGAGGCGAACGTCCCCGGCGTGTAGCGTAAGCCTCCGTGGGGTACGCATGGTAGCGTACGGTAGGTGTCTTCGGAGGCGCCCAGGCCGTGTCAGAAAGGCATTGCCACGTGGCGCGCGCAATGCAGGGGTTCTCTTCGTCCATCGTTCAAAACATCCTCTTAGGTCTTTACTCCGTTGGGATGTTCCGTGTCCTGCTCAGTGCATGATACTCATAGCACGTCGGACAATCACGTGGATGCACCTTAAAGCTTCTGAGATCTACGATGCAAGTCTACAGTGCTATGTACTACTAGTAGCGCCTACACTACTATACTGCCAGTTCCCCGCTCGTGACCGGTGACCGCTATGAATCGCCGTTTTCCCCAAGACCGTCTACGCCGAAGAAAACACACAGTCACCAAGACTGACTCTGTACGCGCGCATGCGTCCTGCAGGTTTGAACCCCGCGACCTCACGATTGGCCCGACGCCACCTTAATGAGCCTCTCGCCCTCTTCCACGTCCCTCACGAACGCGGCCCCGAACACCCTCTCGAGGTTTCCCCTCCGTATCTTCTCAACATGGCCACAGATGTCGCGCAACCTATCAGCCGGAGACGAAGGACGATCAGTACCTCGCCACACTCGATCCTCAACGCTCAACACTCACGGGACCTTCGCACCGTGCCGCCTACACCGCTCGCGATAGTCCATGAGACGCATGAGGAGCTCGGTACCGAGCAGCGCATGGTCGCTGACAGTAGGCGTCTCCGCGCGGTCGACGAGCTCGTCGAGCGCCCCTGGGAGGAACCGCTTCTCGCCGCACTGGGTCCCGACGGCGAGCTGCAGGACGGGGTCGCGGAGCAAGCTGATCTCTGCGAGGGCGCGGGCACGGAGGGTGTCGAAGCCCCACGACGTTGCGAGCGTGATGATGGATAGCCACGTCGCGGGCGTGAACTTGTGTTTTGGGGGAGCGCAGGCACTGGCGCTGGGGGAGTGATAGTGACGAGAAAAGGCCGCACGTGGTGGGGGTTACTACGGGTGTGTGTGGCGGTGGCAGGAGAGGAACGGGGACGTACCTCGATGTCCGGTGCGGGACGTCGAGGAGTAAGCGCACAAAGTCGCGGAATTGCGTGTCCGAGACGTCGTTGAGGGTGTAGCGCGGGGTGGACCCGGACCAGTCTGACGGCCCGCTGAAGACGTACTGGAAGTATGCTGAGTGTTCGAAGAGATACTTTGGCAGGCGGAAGAGGACTTCTCCGACCTGGTAGAGACGCGACGTACGACTCAGGCTACAGCATAATGAAGGCGATCGGAAGGCGTACCTCGAAGTCGACGAAGGAGAGGAAAAATTCGCGGTCGGGAACTGGCACAGATGACACTGGCATGATAGTGAGGAGGGCTGGGATGCTGGGTACGATGGGTGGTCGGCGTGAAGACGAGAGCGCAACGGCGGACGCGATGCGAATGAGGGGACGGGGTGCCATGCGAATATACCACCCGGCCTCACCGAGCTACTGGGCGCTTTCGTTACCGCAGCTTCCAGGGAGGCGACGATCCCGACCGCGTTGCGCTGCACGGCACCGCTGTAACTAGCAGCTCGGGGAGTACATCCGGCGAGGATTCTTCCACAGCATCGCGCACGTCTCGAGGCGCGTCCACGAGGGCCTCAACGATGAGGCAGCAGGGCAAGGTTTGCTGAGAGTGGCAATGCGCCTATCAGGTGGGGAAGCCATGCTAGAGATAGGACACCGGTGTTCCTCTCCGGTCCACGAGTCGACGAAAGTCATCTCTCGCGCTAAGGAAGAACAAAGCACAGTTGCGTCGGACGTCCAGACGTGAGCACTATATGGACTCCGGGTTGGCTCTTCCATACGAGCCATGGTGCTGCATGACGAGTTCTAGGCTGCACAGTTCGACTACCATGCTTATCAAGTATCTTCAACTCATACCTGAAGAAAAGGCACGTCAACGCGGAGCAGCCGAAGAAGAGGACAAACTTGAACGCTCGTGCAACCTCTGCAACAGCCGGAAGAAGTCCGTGCCCATCTCCTCCGCCGACCGCTCCCTCAGCATCCGGGGCCCAAGCCTCGGGAACAGCTCGTGCAGCGCCCCGCCAAGGCGTATCGCATCCTCCACCACCAGAGTCGCTCGCCTTTCTCCCCGCGCGAGGGTGATCTGCCTCAGTCTTCCCTGCCGGGCCCGATCCGGACCCAGCGCGCCAGCCCGGGCGCAGATCGCGTCAACCTCTTCCACGGAAACGTCCGCGACCTCGATATCCAGCATCTCGAGCGACGGGGTCCCGAGCGCGAATTCGACCACAGCTGGGAGCGAGGGCCACTCGAACGGGGGGATCTGAGCGCCGCTCTTCGGGTCGGCCCAATTCACGGTCAGGGTGCGCAGGTGCGGCCAGGCGTGTTTGGCGTGCAGGAGGTCGTTGTTGGAGAGTACGGCTCGGGAGATGGAACCTGTGGCGGTGAAGGTGACGTCCTCGAGGGTGCGGATGGGATAGAAGGGCGTGGCGAGGTCGGAGAAGAGCATGGGCTCGGGGTATCCTGTTACGTAGGGATGGGCATAGGAGCCGATGTCGAGACGGAAGGTGACGAGGGACTGTAACACAGAGAGGGCGCCGATCGCGCGTAAAAGCGTGACGTTGAGGCGTTTTATCGCGAGATTCACCGTCGTGAGCTGGGCGGACGAGATCGAGGAGAGCAGTTTGAGATTGTTTTCGAGCGTATCCGGCTGGAGGATGGCAAACGTGCGGAGCGAGCGGAACCCTTCGAAGGGCGGAGGGGCATTCCTGTCTAATCCGTACGGATCGATAGAGAACTCCAGCCTTTCCAGGCCCTGCAGACTCCCGAGATGGCGAAAGAACGCGCCCGAGATGTTCAGGACCCGGAGCGAGCGGAGATGGCGAAATGCGCTCAATGTAGCGTGCATGGAGTCGTGATTTGCCTGGTCCCACCAATAGGGCAGCGGTGCTTCAAGGTGTGCTAGGTCAACACGCAGTGCCGCGAGCGCCGTGACGTCTGCCAGAAGACAACCGCCTTGGTAGCAGCTGAAAGATGAGAGGACGCGCGAGAGGCAAAGGACCTCCATGAGGCGATGATGCTGTGGAAACGCTTTTGTACCCATGGGCTGCCAATGGACGATCTCCAAGTTCGGGAATAGCGGCCCGGCGCCCGAGTCGCGTTTGCCTAGGACAAGATTGAACGTAGGGCCGGGGATAAGTGAGGTAGTGGAACCCGTTGCGAAGCATCGGACGCGGGCTGCAAGCCCCTCGAACCGTTCGATTTCGGCGGAGGAGATGTTCCCCTTGATATACTGCGAAGTGCCTGTCAGTATTCGACGTGACTGAGAGATCGACGCTAGCTTTACATATAGGCAGTCTTGCGACTCTCCTGTAGATGAGGCTCGCCGTTGGATGGGGACCTTCCGCAACCCTGAAAACGAACGCATGAGGGGTAAGAGACCACATGGAAGGTCGGTCCATAGCAGTCGTGACGCGGGCTCCGAGAAAGACCTGCACGTCAGCGCCAAGCTCGCCAATGTCCGTTGCCGGAGGAAGCTTTCGTTAGCTGTCGTTTCGTTGGAGATAGCCCTTGTGGTATCCCAGAAATGCGAGGGAAATGGATCGAGGTTTTTGAGGATCTCGAGGAAGATGTCGTCGTTCAGCCGGCGCGACGTACTTGGAGACATGGACATGTGGGAACGGTGAGATCTAGAGGATTCTGCGCTGAAGTTCATTGAGCACGACAACAGACTCAACTAAGTCCCATTCTACGTACCGCAGATACTGGGGTTCCAATGGTCGCCGAGTCGAGGGAGAAGGAGAGCAGGGCAGACGCACGAATCGGAACAGGTGCCAGAGCAACGACGCCGACTCGGAGGCGGATTGCTAACGGTGAACTAGGCCCGGTTGCGACGGCCGCTAGGATTGGCGAGGCTGAGTCAGCAGCGCGTAGAATATAATCTGTCTTGCACGGTCTACACATACCGGGAGGTTATGATGATGGCAGGCTAGTCAGGACGAGTCAGCGACCACGCTCGGATCAGCGGTAGCATTGAATTATGAATATCGCCAGGCGGGAAGCTGTATGACAGGATTCGAGTCCGCCTCGCTCGCAGAACAGAAGGCAGGATTTGGGCAACCATACCAATCAATGCTCCCGTCGAGCGGATCGTACTACGAGGCTGACATAGTGAGCACTGAGAACTTAGAAGGACGTCAAGAATGGACAGAGTCGAAGTAGGATCCCGGGAGCAAGCCCTTGCTCCGGCGCTTGCTTATCTTTCGGAGTACAAAATACTTTCGGAGACTGACGCCGCTGGATGATATTAAGTACCTGAGACTCTAGGGTGGCTCCGCTTCATTTGCAGGATAAAAGTGTCGTTCGGAGATTCTATCAATGGGCTCGTTCGGAGTTCCTAATGGTCTGGTCATGGAGCCACGGGCGAATACTCCTACAATTGAACCCCAGCTGAGCCCGGCACCGTTTGAACGACCCCGATGCAGACCCAGACGAGACGACGAATTCTACTGTAGGGAGTGATAGACCTAGTGAGTGTGCCAATGGCAAGATGAGGAGGTCACGCCGACAGCAACTCCGTTAGCGATCTGAGTCCCCGGGCCCCAGGACAAGTCGTCGATACCTGATGAGGCTCTACGGGGTGTATGGGGCGAGGACAGGGATGAGGGAACGACTCGGAGCTGATGCCAGACATCTCCATAGGGTTGGTGTGTGTAGGTGTGGTGTAGGTGTGGTGCATCTCCTGGAGTATATCCCTGACGCGGACGATCCCTGCTGTCTTCCTTTCGTCCTGGGCGAGGGCCCGCACTATATTCTGTCGACAGTCGCGTTGCTCGAATCCAAGGATCGGTCGGATTCGGCGAGGGGACTATCGTCCGATTGGGTCGGAGAACAAGCGTACGTGGGAGTTCTCGGGGCGATATTTATGGCTTGCACCGCCACGCCGACGGGGTGATGGCGACTGCGGGAACTCCTTATCGTCCAGCACCAGGCTAGCAACCGTCCACAACTCGACTGGGACAGACTGAGACTCGGATGCGTATGTACCCACTCGTTGTGATCATCGGCCAGGCATGTCCTGAGACCGAACGCGTCGTTCTGCGACGCGTCATGCTACACGGTCACGCAACAGACTCAGACAGTACTAGTACGCGTCAGTACCAGGGGCGGCGGCCTGCACACCTGTTCGCCGGCACCGCTTCCGCCTTCGTGCGTATGAGTCACCGATAAGTTGTACGTAGAGTTTGATAGATCATTGCATCCATTCTATCGCTCTCACGCTCTCCTCTTCTTCTCGAGCAGAAAGCCGCTTGTCTCCTTCTTGGCTTGTACTTTCTCGCACCCCGCGAAGCTCAAGCCATGGAGGACCTTCGTCCTTGGCTCGCTGAGCTCGCTCAGATCCCGCTCACCCAGTCCGGCGCGACTCTCGCGTCCTTCAGCGAAAGGCGAGTTCAAGCCTCGAGTACAGAGTGCTCAGCAGTCTTCGCGACGCATTTGCTGACTCCCTGCCCCGTTCCAGTGCCTGGACAGATACTCTCGTCCTCCCTGCATACGCAGCAGCGTTCTCTGCACTCATCCTCCTCGCGCAGACTGCCGCTCGCGCTCTCAAAAAGGCTGACGCGTCCGCCCGCGACGATGGGGACGCGCGTTCGACTCAGCCATTCCTCCGCCGCAAAATACGCGACACAGGCGGAGGGACGATCTTCGCCTTCCGTCTCGTCCAGGTCCTCGAGGTCTTCGCTTTGCTAGGCATCTCCCTCGCACAGCTCGTCCTCCACACCCACCAACACGACGAATACGAGGCCGGCGTACCACTGACAGTCCAGATCACGCAATGCGCGCTCTACGTACGTACCATTCTCACCGGGCTCCGAGTTGACAGCGCGCTGACGCTCTCGCAGGGCTACCTGTCCTTGCTCGGGCTGCTCTCGCTCTTCGGCAGCCGCGCGGTCAACGGGCGCGCGTTCACTCACCTCTCCTGGATTTTGGTGTCCGTCTGGTGTGCATACATCTATCGCGACATATGGCCACTGGCGACGATCGACCTCGTCCCCGCCGACGCGGGCGAAGGCCCCTTCCTCTGGGCCAAGCTCGCCCTCCTCACGATCTCTGCCGTCGTCATTCCGATCTTCGTACCGCGGGAGTATGTCCCTGTGGACCCCAAGGTGCGTGTCCCATGAATCAGCCAGAGGGCGAGGGCTGACCATGCATACGGACTGCAGGAGCACCTCGAGCCGAACCCTGAGCAAACGGCCTCGTACTGGATGCTGTTGACGTACACGTACATCGCGCCCATCGTCTGGAAGGCGTACCGCATGGCGCACCTGCCGTACGACATGCTCCCGCCTCTGCCTGACTACGACCATCTCCGCCACCTCGCCGCGGAGCGCTTCCCCGTACGTGCATTGTATCACTGATGTTAGGGAGGCTCGCTCACAAGGGCCGCGTTTGCAGCACCTCGACCCGATGCTGAACAGGTCGCGCACCCACCTCGCACTCAAGCTCATGAGGGTGTTCTGTGAGTAGTGGTTCCCGTGGCTGCTAACCTAGGCCCCGTTCGGTACGACAGGGAAGACGGGGGTTGGCTAGGTTTACCCGCGAAAATCCTCCTCGCCGCTCGGTGGTGGGAGTGGAGCGCAGAATGGCTATTAGCTATTTAGCAGGCAATCCGTAACCTAGCCTATGTCTTCCCTGTTGTACCGAACGGGTTCCCTGCTCCTTGCGGGAGTGCTGATCATCCGTCCATCGATCAGGGGTGGAGCTCTGCCACTTGGCGACCAACTCGATCACTGCGGTAAGTTGTGCATGCAAGTACGATGCGCCCTCGGTATTGACCCGCCCGTCGTTCAGGTCATCGGCGCGTTCGCGGCCCCAATCAGCATCAACAACCTCCTCACGTACGCCTCTCGCTCTGATTCCACTCGTGTCTCGTTCCCTGACTTCGCGACAGATACCTCGAAACGGGCGGGGCCGGGCAGACGATCAAGCCCTGGTTCTGGATCGCGCTCCTCTTCGCGGGCCGCGTCTTCAAGAGCATCTGCGACCAGTGGTTCGTGTACATGACGGTGAGCACCCCTTCCCTCCCTTTCTCCATTTCTCTTCCCCTTCCATTCCCTTCCCATTCACTTCCGTCTTCCCCCAATAATTTAACGCGTCCATTCTAACAACGTCACGCGCCGGCCAGACTCGCGCGACGGTGCGCACCCAAGCGCTCGTGACGGAGCTCGTCTTCGACCACGCGCTGCGCGTGCGCATGAAGGCCGAGACGGCGGAGAGCGCTGCTGACACGAGCAAGAGCGGGGACAACACCACCGCGGTCGCTACGCCCGAGACTGCGTCGCAGCTCGGCGTGGAGGAAGGCGGGAGCGGGAGCGAGGATGGGGAGACCGCCACAGCGCATACGGCGACGTCGAGCGATGCTATGGCTGTCGGTACGGCTTCCAGCGGGAGTGCGAAGGGCAAGGACAAGGATACGGCGCCCTCGCCTACGCCTGCACCCGACGCGAAGGAGAAGGAGAAGGAGACGCGGGGCGGGAAGAACCTCGTCGGGCGGATCAACAACCTCGTGTCGAGCGACCTGAGCAGCCTGGACAATATCTGCATGTACTTCATCTTCGCGAGTGCGTCTTCCGTCCCCTCCCTCCTCTCGTGCTTCTCTCGCTCTTCGCAGGCGCGCTGATGAGGTGCGGCGTGGTGTGCGTTTGCAGCGATCGAGTCGCCGTTCCAGATCACGCTCTGCATCGTGTTCTTGTACCAGATCCTCGGATGGAGGTGCGTCGGCTGTCCGCCGCGGCTTGTACTCGAGGTGCTAACGTTGGATGAGCGCAGTGCATTCGTGGGCCTTGGGACGATGCTCATTACCCTGCCCGTCCCCGGGTATATCACGAAGCACATCCAGGGCTCGCAGCGGGAGAAGATGAAGCGGGTGCGTTCTTGTCTTATCCTACGTCCTCTTGATGCTCCGGATCGCTGACACACTTGAACTGGCAGACCGACGCCCGTGTCCAGCTCGTCACCGAGAGTAAGTCCGGAGCGCCCATGCAAGGGAAGTAGAGAACTGACTGGTCGAGCGATCGACTTGCAGTGATGAACGTGATCCGGATGATCAAGCTGTTTGGGTGGGAGCCGCGCATCGCGGCGCAGCTGAACGCGAAGCGGGAGGAGGAGCTCGCGGCGGTGCGCAGGAACCGGATGCTCGGACTGTCGAACAAGATCTGCAAGTGCGTCGCCGTTCGTTTGCGCTCGGACTCGGAATGCTGAACCGTGAACGGCTGTCTGCAGCTATCTGATCCCTGTGCTGATCATGCTCGCGACGTTCTCTACCTACGTGCGTGCATCTCCAATTCTTCTGTCTCGTTTAGGGCGGCTGAGATTGTCATCCTCCGCAGGTGGTGTTCATGAAGGGCACGCTCACAGGTTCGCGCTCTCCCCTCATCTTTCCTGCTCGGCGTGTGCTCACGTCGAACTCGAAATCGTAGCGGCGAAGGTCTTCTCGGCGATGTCCGGCAAGTGCAGCTCGCTCATCACGAGGCGTAGACATCGCTCACGCGCATACAGTGTTCGACATGCTCCGGATGGACATCCAGGCGACGTTCAGCATCATCCCTCCGCTCATCCAAGGTACGTGCCCCGCTCGATCTGCTCAGCCGCGAGTCCTGATCGTGCGCACACAGCCAAGGTCGCGATCGAGCGCATTCAAGATTTCTTGGAAAACGTGGGTCCCGAAGCCTTCTGCGATGCGCGCCCCCGAGCTCACGATCGCACACAGACGGAGCTCATCGACGAGTTCGCCGCACAAGAGCACCCCTCAGCCTCCGCCTTCTTCTCGCACGCCGTGCCCGAAGAGCACAAAAGCACGATCGGGATCCGCCACGCCGCCTTCACCTGGGCCGCCTCCTCGTCGTCCCAAGCGAGCGTGACGCCGGGTGGGACGCGGAAGCGGTCGTTCATGCTCCGGATCGCGGACGAGGTGCTCTTTAGGCGGGGGAAGCTGAACCTGGTGGTGGGCCCGACGGGTGCGGGCAAGACGTCGCTGCTGATGGCGCTGTTGGGGGAGATGCATTATGTGCCGGCGGGGCCGGATGCGTTTGTGAGCTTGCCGAGGGAGGGCGGGGTGGCGTATGCGGCGCAGGAGTCGTGGGTGCAGAATGACACGATCAGGGTGAGTGCGGGCGGACTTGGGTGTGGGTGTGCTGATGTGGGTGTGGTAGAACAACATCGTGTTTGGCGCGCCGTTTGACGAGGTGCGGTACAAGAAGGGTGAGACTTGGGACGCGCGCGTTCGTGGTGTTGGTGGCTGACGATGCGTCGTTGCAGTGCTGGAGCAGTGCGCTCTGAAGCGCGATCTGGAACTGTTTGATGCTGGGGACCAGACCGAGGTGGGGGAGAAGGGTATCACGCTGAGGTACTGTTCCATCCTCTTCGGACAAGTACACCGAGACTGATGAACCCTGTCTTTAGCGGCGGGCAGAAGGTAATGTCTTATATGACTGAGGCGGGTACGGGACGCTGACAAGCGGCATAGGCTCGTATCACCCTCGCTCGCGCGGTCTACTCGCATGCCGAGATCGTGCTCCTCGACGATGTGAGCTCCGGCTGCTCTGCTGCACTGTCCCGAAACTCGCTCACCGTTTTCATAGATTCTGGCTGCACTGGACGTGCACACGTCCCGATGGATCGTCGACAAGTGTCTCCAAGGCGACCTCCTCCAAGGCCGGACGGTCATCCTTGTGGTAAGCTACCAAAGCGGTCCTCTTCTCTGCGCACCGTTGATGCTCATTTCGCCGCCCCCGCCGCAGACCCACAACGTCGCCATGGTCAGCCCCATCGCCGACTTTGTCGTCGACATGGGCCCGGACGGGCGCATCCTCAGCCAGGGGTCGCTCGACAGCGCGCTCGCGCGCGACTCCAAACTCCTCCGGGAGATCGAGGAGGAACGCGAGGAGCTGGAGAAGGCGGAGCAGGAGATCGACCCCGTCAAGCCTGAGGACGAGGACGCGAAGAAGACCGCGGGAAAGCTCGTCGTCGCGGAGGAGATCGAGGCGGGCCACCTGGGGTGGGAAGCGAGTGAGTGGTCCGCGCGTGACATGTTTAGGGCTGAGGGTGCGAGTGCTGACCCCATCCAGTGACGTTGTATCTGGGAAATATGGCGAGGCGGCCGCTGCTGTACTGGTTCATATACATCTCCAGTATCGCTTTCCGCCAGGGCCTTCAGAACGTGCAGGTTAGTGTGCTGTGTCTCGGCACGCAGGCGGCGGGATGCTCACGAGTTTGCTTTGTCCAGGCGTGGTTCCTTGGGTACTGGGCGACCCAGTACGAGATCCACCCACCCGAAGAGGTCAACGTCGCCTTGTACGTGCTCGTTCTTTGGGACGAGCCAAGTTTGCTGTTGCTGATATATAGCTGCAGCTATATCGGTGTGTACTCTCTCACCGTGCTCGCTGGGGTGGCCGCCGCCGCGTTCGCCGTGTTCTACTACGTCCATGGGAGTTTGAGAGCGACGAAGATCGTCCATGCGAAGCTGGTGACCTCGATCCTGAGCACCACGCTGCGGTGAGCTATGACAGCAGTTTGGGTCTTGCTGCTCCTTACACATCTCTTACAGCTGGCTGGACAAGACCCCCTCCGGACGTATCATCGCTCGGTGCACCGAAGACATCCAGACCCGTAAGTGTACCCGTGTTGGTGCATTCAACGACGGACGCGATGGCTCACCGTGTACTCTCACCCCAGTCGACGGCCGTCTCGCGAACAGTGTCGAGCTTCTCTCCGAGATATCTATCTTCATCCTCGCGAAGATGGTCGCCGTGGTCATCTTCTCGCCGATCTTCCTAATTCCCGCGATCATGGTCACTACCGCCGGCGCGGTCTGCGGCAACATCTTCATGAAGGCTCAGCTGTCCGTGAAGCGCGAGATGAGTAACGCCAAGGCTCCCGTCCTTGGGCACTTCGGTGCTGCTATCAGCGGGATCAGTGAGTTGATGTGCTGCTGTCTAACGTCGTCGTGTGGTTCTGATTGGCTGTGCAGCTTCAATTCGGGCATACGGTGTTCAGGACTCGTTCAAGGCAGAGTCGTACAGGCGTATTGACAGGTACACCCGCGCGATGATCGCGCACATGGACCTCAACCGGTGTGTTTTGTTGCCGATACCTCCCTCGGCGGTCTGCATTGCTCACGGTTCACGGCTCACAGTTGGGTGACGATTCGCATCGACTTCATCGGAACCCTGTTCGCCACGTCGCTGTCGATCTACCTGACATACATCTCGAGCCTGAGCGCTGCGAACATCGGTTTCTCGTTGGCGATGGCTGGTGAGCACGACGAACCTGGTCGCTGCTGACGACTCTCTCGCTAAGCGTTGTCTGTGCTACAGCGTCTTTCAGCGACACCATCCTCTGGTGCGTGCGGATGTTCAACGAGGTCGAGGTCGCTGGTACGTTCGCGCGATCGTACATGTGGCGTTCTATATGCTGACCTGCTTCGGGAACAACAGGGAACAGGCAAGTTGTGGCAACGCACAAAGAGGATCCTTGCATTGATGTGACTGGTCGTGTCGTACAGTCTCGAACGTATCCAGCAATACCTCATGATAGAACATGAGCCGGAATCTAGACCGGAGGGCGTGCCTCCTGCATACTGGCCGGCAAGTGGCAACCTCGAAGTTAAAGATCTCTCGGCGAAGTATTCCGAGGTACGTACAGGGTGAAAATATTCTTGGGACCCCAGCTTGACCGAGTCACAGGACGGACCGAAGGTTCTTCACGACATCTCCTTCGAGGTGTCTTCCGGAGAACGCGTCGGTATCGGTGAGCCCCACTCCGCCTGATGCGGCATGCGACCCTTCTGACTATTCCTTCTCGTCGCAACAGTTGGTCGGACTGGTAGTGGCAAGGTAAAATTCATCTGCACCTCGGTGAATGCGCTTGGGGTACTGACTTTTCATATAGAGCTCGCTCACTCTGGCTCTGCTGAGGTGCATCCTGACGCAAGGGAACGTCCGGTACGACGGCTTGCCCACCGACAACATCAACCTCGACGCCCTGCGCTCCAACATCACGATTATACCGCAAGTGGTGGGTCCCGTCCGCCTCTCACATGCTGCGAGATACTGACGTCCTTTGTCTGATTTCATTGAAGCCCGAGCTGCTCAGCGGGACGCTGCGCCAAAACCTCGACCCGTTCTCCGAGCACGACGACGCGGTGCTGAACGACGCACTGCGCTCCGCCGGGCTGTTCAACCTGCAGAGTGAGCACGACGAGTCGCGCATAACGCTTGACTCGGAGATCGCGGGCGGCGGCGCGAACCTGTCGGTCGGCCAGCGGCAGATCCTTGCGCTCGCCAGGGCGATTGTCCGGCGGAGCAAGTTGCTCATCCTTGATGAGGCGACGTCGGCTATCGGTGAGCCCTTGCTTACCGGACGGGAGAGTGGAGGGGGGCTGACGAGGATTGCAGATTACGAGACGGACACGATCATTCAGACGTCGCTGCGCACGGAGCTTGGCAAGGACGTCACTCTCCTAACGGTGGCTCATCGTCTCCAGACGATCATGGACGCAGACAAGATTGTGAGTCCCGGTTCTCGAGATTGTGCCCAGTGCCTGTGATTCACATAGGATTCGCTTCAGATGGTCCTCGATGCTGGCCGTATTGTAAGTGTTGATATCTTGCGCTCGCACCATCTCGCGGGCTCACCCTCTTGTCACTCAGGTCGAGTTCGGCAAGCCGAGCGAGCTGCTGCAGCTCGAGAAAGGCAAGTTGCGCGCGCTCGTCGACGAGAGCGGCGACAGGGAGAAGCTGTATGCGATGGCGACGGGTGCGGGCGCGTCTTCGTGAGCGCACGGACATTGTTTGGAGATATCTTCCTAGTATACTGTACGTATGCTCGGGTTTGGAGAGACCACTGACCGGTAGAAGAACGCATACAGTATACACTAGCAATCCAAGTCAAGTAATACACAGGAACGCATGTAGCTCTGCCACATCGTCTCCTCTGCAACTGCAATGCGCAACGTCAACTCAACCCCCACCAGTGATCAGTTCCAAGGCTGGTACTCACAACGATGCTCTAGCCAACTGTCGGATCGTCTGGCTCGCCCAATGGGGTTCGCGCCATCCGTCGAATGTTTGTGGAGCCTGAGGACGACTCGCGAGCGACGGCGCGTGCCTCGACACGTTCACCGAGCACGAACGGTCACGCATGTGATCTCGAAGAATGGGAAGGTCCTGGATTCGGCGGCGGAAGATGGAGCGCGAGATGGGGCGCGTGCGAGTGCGCGACGCGAAGAATGGATGCAATGCTACTGTCTAAACATCGATATCGGTGAGGGCACATGATGTACCTTTACCGTCAGTCATCGTCCGATGCTATCTCGTAGGATGATGCGGACGACTCACCTATGTGTTTGCAAGCCGAACGTATACAGCGTCTTCGTGTGGATCAGCATGTCTACTGCATCCCGTGCATACCTCCATTCTGGATAGTTACCTTGCAGCTGGAAAGTCTGTCACAGTGATGCACGGTCGACGGCTCCAAGAATGACTCACCAGCAACGGTTGTCCATCACCATCTGGCCGGAGTCAATTGATGGAGAACAAGAGCATATAGCAGAGCGAATAGTAGTAGTAGTACATGCAACACGAGAGCGACGAGGAAAGCGATACAAGCAACTTCGGACTATGATACACCAAGAGACGGCAGACAGCAACAGACAAACCAGTAACACATCGGACGCACATTAATACACGACAGGGTGTGTTCAGTACAAGTCCGTGCCGAACACTTCCCTGATCTTCTGCGTGAAGTCGAAGGCCTTCCGGAGCGTCGCCGCACTCACCGCGGTAGGCCTCGAGCCCGCGACGTGCGGATGCCCGTTCGCCGCGGCAGGCCCGTGGGCGACGGAGCAATAGTTGCATCCGCACGCGCACGTGCCGCTGAACACGACGCTCTCGCGCACCTGGAAGAGCTTCGCGGCCATTGCCCAGCCCAGAGCCTCTAGTTCGGTGGGGGCGAGCGTTTCCTGCTGCGCCAGAGAGATGAGCGCGGGCTCGGTCCACCCGGGGATTTGGAAGCGGCGCGCGAGGACGATGCGCGAGACGGGGTCGCGCACGAGGCGGGTGAGCTCGTTGATGGCCTTGTCGCGGATCGCGTCGAAGAACCACATGGAGGAGAGCTTCAGGACGTGCGTCCACTGGTCCTTGCTGAGGGTTCTAGGGGGACCGTAGGAACTATGGAAGGATTAGAGCTGTCTTGGAGAAATGCGAATTGAATGGGATCGCTCCGGGTTCACGGGAGGATGGTATGCAGTTGGAGTGGGGGCAGAGAACGCAGCTGGAACGCAGTACTCACGTTCGGAACATGATCCATAGTAGCGACCTGAACTCCTCCTCAGTAACTCCATAGAGGTGGATAGGATGGTCATCCGTGACGCCCTCGCATCCGCTTGGGTGCTCAGGATGTGGTAGATTGAAGGTGTCGCTGAAGACAGTCGAGTCTTGTTCGAACGGACGACGAGGGACTTTGAACAGCACGTTCTCGACCTAGACCGACGAGCGGTGGTCAATATGGTGGCCCCGCAAGTAAGAACAGAGGCCAGCCCACCTGAAACACCACATCCCTACAGTAGAACTCGTCGTCACGCCTGGGTGTGCACGGTGGGGTGATCAAGACGGTGTCGGATTCTGCTGGAGTTGTAGGAGTGGTCGCCCGCGGCTCCATGACTGAAAGGATAGTAACCATACGGTCGGAGGAGCCACGAGCGATCGCGACAAACCTGGGATTCTGAGAGTGCGAACGTCGCGAGGCAAGGTCGATGTGATAGCGCTCTACGAAGGGGGATGCTGCGGTACTTGTCTAAAGGCCTGAAGCTTGAAGCTTGAAGCTTTGAAGGCCTGAAGGTTGAAGTGTGATGTCGCTGATATCCACACCGACTGCTCGAGGAGTTACTGACAGGGTAGACACAGTGTAGACACCGGGCAGACACCGTCTCCCGACAGCAAAGTAGGGGACCTGTAGGGGACGGTATGAGCTGGTGAGCTATCAACTTCACGCCCAATTCAATCTCCGAACTCTCTCTAAGGTTGCTTGGAGCTACAACAATCTCGACGCGTTCAAGCGGCGCTTCAACCTGTATTGATCTGTGCTTGTAAGGTTGTGATCCGGACTCCGTCGGGCTCTACAAACTACAACCAAGAGCATTGGAAGTTGGTATTCCAATCCTCACGCCAGTTTTGCGGACTGTTTGCGAACGAGGCTGACTCGAATTCTGTCATTCAGCCTCCAATATTGATAACGGTACCGTTCCTCCCCCGCGGGCCCGCCGACGGGCCCCCTCCTGACTAACGTTGCGGTGTGATCAGCTTCCGCACGCTTCCCCCCTCGTAATTGAGTCTGAAAGCTCCCCATGACTACGGGCGTGATGGTCATATGTGGACGCCCAACGGTCAATGAGTACATAACTGACAAGGCGTCTCGTCCTCGCCCCGTTTAGTCGTCTTTCTCACCGAGTCGCCCTTTCCTCCGGTCTGGCGGAAGCCATAGGAACCACACTGTGCGGTATGTATGCAATTTGGTAGGGTCTTACGTAGTGCTCAATAGACCGCACTCAGCGCAGACTCGTGCCCATCATATCCACGCATTTCGCCGTTCATGTCTCCGACTTCTCACCCTTCCGCGTCAAGCCGGTTGAACAACGACGTCCTTCTCCATATTCTCGAGCACCTCAATCCATTTCCCATCCATTTCTGGGATTACTCGAGGGCTATTCACAACCTAGAAACAGATAAAGATGCCTCACTCCGAAGGCGGACGTTGGCGAGCTTAGCACTGACGTGCAGGTTATTGTCCGAGCCCGCGTCGCGACTGCTATGGACGGACCTTCCTTGTGGTCTCTTGCCCCTTATGCTATCGATCTCCGGCTTGCAGAAGGTTCCGATTCAACGGCGAGTCTCATCAACCAGAGAGTCGCAGGACTGCTCATATGTGAAGTTAACATCGGTGTCTCAATCGTGATGAGTGCTGACAGCCGTACTCATAGCGTATCAAGGGCGAAATATCCTCCGCCGAGATAAGACGGTTCGAGGAGCTCGCAGCTCGCGTTCGATGCTTCGCAACGGGTCCCACTACCCCTCGTATTCCCGGCCCTACGTTCAATCGTGTCCTAGACGCACGCGACCCGAGCGCCGGGCCCCTGTTCCCTAACCTGCAGATCGTCGATTGGCAACCTATGGGTACAGAAAATTGCCCTCAGCACCATCGCCTCATGGAGGCACTTTGCCTTTCTCCTGTCCTGTCGGCCTTCAGCTTCCACGAAGGCGAATGTCTTACCACGGACGTTATGGCGCTTGCGACACTGCGTCTTGACCTCTCACACCTCGAAGCACCCCTCCCCAAATCGCGGTACCACCCAGACTTCGAGTCCATGCACGCTGCATTGACCGCCTTTCGCCATCTACGCTCCGTGCGGGTATTCAACATCTCGGGCGCTCTCCTCCACCATCTCGGGAGTCTGCCGCATCTGGAGAGGATGGAGTTCTCTGTCGCTCCGTATGTGCAGACCAGCACTCACTCCTTCGAAGGATTCCATTCGCTCCGAACGTTCGCCATCATAAAGCCAGAAACCCTCGAACTCCATCTCGACCTGCTCTCATCGATCTCGTCCGCCCAGCTCACGACCGTGAACCTCACCATCCAGCGCATAAACGACACTCTGCGTGACATCGGGGCCCTGGCTGTGATGCAGTCCCTCGTCACCTTCCGTCTTGACGTCGGCTCCTACGATCATCCCGTCCACTCGTACAAGACCATCCGCTTCTCCGAGCTCGCCGCTCCGTTCTATTCCATCCGCACCCTGCAGGACGTCACCTTTACCGCCACGGGCTACGTATCCCGCGCCATCGTTTCCGATGCTGACCTCCTCCGCGCCCAAGCCGCCTGGCCGCACCTGCGCAGTCTCACCGTGCAGTGGGTCGATCCGAAGAGCGACGCTCAGAACCCGCCGTTCGAGTGGCCCTCGCTCCCAGCCGTGGTCGAGTTCGCACTCGGAATGCCCTCGCTCGCGCTGCTGGATATCGAGGTCGCGGACGTGTCCGTGGAAGAGGTCGACGCGGTTTGCGCCCGGGCTGGGGAGGGTACGGAGGCGCAGGGAAGACTGAGGCAGATCACGCTCGCGAGGGGAGCGAGACGGGCGTGTTTGGGGGTGGCGGATGCGCGCCGTCTTGGAGGCGCCCTGCATGAGCTGTTCCCTAGCCTGGGGCCGCGGATGTTGAGGGAGCGGTCGGCGGAGGAGATGGACACGGATTTCTTCCGGCTGCTGCAGAGGTTGCACGAGCTTGTGGTACGCTTTTAGTCGCATTTCTCCTCAGATCCACGTTGACTTGCCTCCAGCTATGAGTAGATCATGATATCTCTGATCGACTAGTGTGTTCACTTATTCAACATGTACGAGGAGAACCGGGTTATATCGGCATGGGGTGTCTACGACTCTACGTCTAGCTGACTCAGGCGCGCAGGTATCCCGTGTCCGACGCTGTTGTGAGTTAGTATTTCTCAGCACGAGCGATGACTCGTTCGCTTGTGCACGTTCGGGTGGAGAGGAACGTCCATGTCCTATCGCCAATCCAGTGAGTAGCACCATTCAAATTTAGGACACAACATTCCTCACCTCACCATGCAGGTACCCCGCACCAGAAGTTGAGATGTCGGCCCGGAAGCTTGCGCTTCCTTGGCAGCACGCTCCCCGAGTGTCGCACCTGAGGAGCCTGCCCAGCCACGGGTATACGACAGGTACCATGGACGCAGTTGCGGCGGCGGAGCGAGTGCACCCTCCTCGTTCCATAAGCGTTGTGATCGTCTTCACATCGGATCGATGACCGACCAGCAGCAGAGAACATGAGGTCGTCTAGACATCCATTCTTGACTGAGATGACTCGCGGTGGGAGCGGACCGACCTCGTGGACACCAAACACGGACCCACATAGACAACGCGCAGACTGTGGTCTCAATCTGGCGACCCGGCACTCATTACGCGCACTCCATGTGTTGATCGCAAGCAGGTTCGGTTCGTTTAGGACTGATTGTCTTTGTCAATACTGATTCTACCTGTACAGTCCAAATCCGTCATGCTCACGCGTGGCCGTACCTGCTCCAGTCAACCTGTCGGAGGCCCGGACACCTTCTCGTCTTCAAGTAGCTCCTTCATCTTCCCGCCTTCACGATTGACCACCACCTACGATGACTTCGTCGAACAACCTCGATGCAAATGCACTCCCTTGTATCAAGGCCCTGAGGGATAAGCTTCTTGAGAGCCCTCCGTACTGTAGCGGCACCCTAGCGCTCGACCGCCACAACTTCTTGCTCTACTATGGCGACACCCCTGCGTGAGTACACAGACTCATCTGTCGCTACAGTGTTTTGATGCCTGATCCATCGATGTCAGGAGGCGTGTGGACCTATCGAGGGCATCTTCCGAGCAGTTGGACGAACTCGAGAAGGCGTGCCAGCCTGCAACGTTTGGCAGGAATGACCAAGATGTCCTGGACGAGTCGTACCGCAAGGCAGGAAAGATGAACAGAGACGAGTTCGTCATTGGCTTGGACCCCACTGAGTCAGGGCTGCTCAACGCTGTTAACGGTGGTCTCCTCCGCGGAACAGGCACTGTGAGTGCTATTCGAGCTGAACTATACAAGCTCAACGTCTACGGTACGTGTCTGTCGTGCAAGCATCAGTCGTCCCCGCTCAGACTCTAGGTATCTAGGGAAGGACGCGTTCTTCAAGTCGCACAAGGATACGCCGCGCGGAGAGACCATGTTCGGCTCCCTCGTGGTCGTCTTCCCCACTCCTCACGAGGGAGGCGCGCTCGTCCTCCGCCATGAAGACCACGAATGGACGTTTGACTCGGGCGCGATGTTCTCGGCTCTGGAGAAGAAGTCCTCCAGCATCGCGTTCGTCGCTTTCTTCAGCGACGTCGACCACGAAGTGACCCCGATGACCTCTGGCCATCGCGTCACCATCACGTACAACCTCTACTTCCCTCCCGCGGACTTCGACCACCCAGACCCGAGGAGCCTCGTTGTTGAGCGGCCTCTGGGCGCCAACACCTCTGCTGTCTCCAACGCCCTCACAGATCTCCTGGGCGAGCCCACCTTCCTACCCAACGGCGGGACGCTTGGCTTTGGCCTCCGTCATCAGTATCCTCTTCCGAAGACCTGGAGCGACGGCGACCCGAATCCTCTCGTCAAGCTGCAGAGCTGGCTGAAGGGCAGCGATGCCGCGCTCTTCCGCGCCTGCACGTCGCTCGGGCTCCATCCTCTCCTTCGTCTCGCATACGAGGACGATTCTTCATTTGGACTCGTCTACGTCCTGATGAACATGCCGATGGAGTTTCCCTGCGACATTGATGACAGCGCGTTCGACATGATGTGCGACCGCTATGGGGGCGTGCGCATGTACTACCAACGGGTCATGCCCACTAGCGCTGCTGCCGAAAAGAAAAGACGGCGCGAGCGTGGTTACTACGCCACTGAAGCCGATGAAACGAAGTATGGGAAGAAACACCACTGGCATGCTACCTCGAGGGCGGGCTGGGACGCAGTCACGGTGCATATGATCACGAAGATGACGCGCTGGAATAAGGTCAGGTCCGCCGTCCTTGTGTATGGGAACGAGAGCTGGGTCTCCCATCTGTACGCACACGTGTGCCTCATCGTCGACATCGGGCCCTACGGACAGAGGGAGGATGTGGACATGGAGATGTGGGATTCCCAGCCGTCCGAGAACAAGGAGGACTGGACTGGCTCCGCTGAGGGGTCTGTGGACTTGGACGACTCTGACGTCGAAGATGAGGACAAGAAGGGCTGGACTGGCTCAGGCTCAGCTGAGGGTTCTGTGGACCCGGACGACTCTGACATCGAAGCTGAGGACAAGGAGGGCTGGGTAGATTCAGATGGGGTTGTGCACTTGGACGACTCTGACGTCGAAGAATGAGGGACAGCCTGGTCAGTCATTGCAACACGTAGCCTGTAGGCCGATCATATGTGACACGTAGTACCAGAGTGTCCTGCTCATGCCGATGCAACACCCGGCGGTACTATTCCAAACTGACATTACCATATGTTTGGCTACGTGCATCAAATCATCACCACCGTGGAAAGTTCTTGAAGCCACTGGCATCGCCCTAATCACTAACCATAACTAGTGTGTCAAGCCTTGAACAACTTGGCCCGCAGCCTCGAGCTTGAACGCTTTGAACCTTGCTGGAGTCTTTGTGCCAGCGGCCCGCCGGTCCGTGCTAGTAGTATTGAATTTGCTGGCACTGCAGCGACTCGTGGCGCTTTCCTCCGACGGCGGCTCATCTCCATCCGCTAAACATCGCAGGTTGCTACACGGCGAACTTACAACGTGTCACGACGAATCTGACCCACCTTTGGCGTTTTACTCTGTCGTTCTGACGCGATATCAAACTGGCTGTTACGACCGATTCACGACCCCAACAGGTTTCTCCAGTTCTGCTGGCAGGCGCCGGAGAGGGTGTTGGCGGACACAAGCACAGGTAAGCGGGGGTCTATCCTTGGAAAGCGGCTGAGGGCTGACGTTCTTCCTGTCGATGCGAATACAGCACCACAGTCATCGCATTCAATTCGCAGATTTTCTCCCTGCCGCTCTTCCAACCTGCACGCTCAGGTTCAACACAATCGCGCATGTGGCACTACCAGTAGTAGCTTCGATCGGAAATAGCCCCCCTGGTTTAAAGATATAGAACTGCCGCTGCTGCTGCGGCAGTCACGGGTCTCGGCTGCAGCTCAATAAGAACGTTGAAGAAATGGTATTGTCCCCACTGTGATACTCATGCAGCAACAATCCTTCTGTCGTGGGCCGCGTCGTACGTTGTCCATGCACCTGCGGTAGCGATGATCGTCCTGATTTGTTTTCTATGGCCATAGCCATGTGCTGCTGCGGCAGCGGGACCCTGTCGGTGAACGGGCAGCATATAAAAACGGCCACTTCGCGTCCTTAAGGCCCCCATCCCTCATCTCCTTCTACTCATCAATTCAGTGCGCCTTCTTTAGCAGCCGATTGTCACCATGTCCAAGTCCACCGGAAGGGTTGAATTGGAGCACGACACAGAGTTTTTCTACTCGCCTGTTGAGTTTACGGTATGCGAGTTCAAGTCGAACTCCAAGCTCCTCCTCCTGCTGACGGGCATTGCAGGTCGAGAACGTGCTTTTTCACCTCCCGATGGCTCCATTCCAGCGCTCTGCGTTCTTTGTGAAGATGTTCAATTCCGAGTCGAAAGAACCAAACAGTGAAGGAATTCCGCGCTTTACCCTCCAGGATGTCACAGCAGCCGAGTTCCGCGACTTTCTCCGCATCTTGATGGCGGGTCCGCAACGATGGTACGTGACGCTACGCTGAGCTTTCGTGTAGCCTGGTACTCGCATGATGAGACTGACATCGACAAAATCCTTCGCTCCTTGTAGGGCGTACAACGTGCCTCCGTCGCTCAACTCATCCAATTGCGTGTCGGTGATGGACCTTGCAACGCGTTGGAAGTTCGACGACGTTCGCTACGTGGTAATCTCAGCAATGAGCGGCGGATCCCGCGTCAACCCTGCGCTCAAATTCGCGTTCGGGCGCAAGTTTGACGTCAAGGAGTTCCTTCCCGGCTCTCTCAAGGAGCTGGTCGATCGCCCCGGTCCTCTCGAACTCAAGGACTACCAGGCGCTGGGGATGGAGCTGGCGGTTCAGGTCGCCCAGTACCGGGAGCTGTGCCGTCAAGGTGCGGACTCAAAGTACGTGCCACATGTCTTCTGAGTAGCCGGTCTTCGCTTGACAACATGCCAACGCAGTCCTGCATAGGTCGCCCGCGGGAAAGCCTAAAGACATTCGCCGCGGGTATATGGAGCAGGTCTTCGGCCCGGAGCTTGTCAAAGATCTTGAAGAGGGAGAGCTTGAATGTGATGCAAGCCGTTGCTCGACGCCGGTGTTCTAGGCCGAACCGTTGTGTTTCATGACTCGATTGAGACGATATGCTGTTGTGCGTGTTTCCGCATCCCGAAGTCCAGATACTATTGTTGCCAGATGTTGCCTACAGAAGACCTCAACCGAGGAGCAGACTCCGACAGTGTTGTAGATGTGGATTGATGTTTTGACGGGACATTAATGTGCTGCACTCGCTCCATGTTCCGTCCCTTTCTCGGTCAAGTGCGAGTGCCACCCGCGATGCAATCGAAATACCTCAAGGGTGTGCGTATGTCCGCGAGCGGGGCATCCGCAACGACTATGCTTGCAGGTAACTGAATCTTGTCGATGCTGTGTCAACAATACAACACACGAAGCACGCGTAGACCGAGATGTCCACGAGGCACAACCAATAGAACCATAAGACGTGGGCCTACACTACATACAGCACACTCCAATTCGCGCACGAGCATCAGCACGACGCCAAGCACACGACATACACAACAACAGCCCCAGCACGAAGTCCGCAACGGTCCGTACGCCTACATCTACACCTGCAAAAAGTCTGTCCGCATCGAGTCCGCGTCTCCCCGATGCTTCTGCCTCGTCCCCCACGCGATCGGGCTCGCGCTCATCAGCGTCCGCCCCGTCGTCGGCGTCCCCGCCCTTGCTCCCCCGCTCCCTCCCCCTCCTGGTCCTCCTCCCACGAACCCTGCGCTCGTGGGCGTCGGAGTCACAGTCCGCGCGTCGAGCGACATGCTCAAGCTCCGCATCTCCACCGGCCCATTCGACGCGCCCGAAACCGAGAAGCTCCTATCCCGGCCCGCGACCTGCGAGTACGGCGTCGGCGTCCCCGCCGACCTCGGCGATAACGCGCCCATGAGCGTGTCCATAACTCCCCCTCCCCCACCACTTCCTCCGCCACCGCTCTTGCCCGACGCGGCGGAGGAGGCGGCGTAGTACGTCGACCCGGGGGGGTTAACGGACGACTGGCCGTAGCGGAAGGCGCGCTCGCGCGCGCGGCGGCGGTCGTGTATGCGCCGGAGGACGAGCCAGATGGCGAGCACGACCAGAGAGATGGCGATGAGCACTCCGAAGACGACGGCGAGGATCGTCGGCACTTTCGAGGGGCTCGGTGCGGCGGACGCGGAGGCTGCGGCGGAACCGGGGGTGCTGTTGAGGGTGCAGAGCACGTTAGCGTAAGTATCACAGTCTGCGTCTGGAACGACGTGCGACGTACCCGAAGGCGTCTGGTGCGGTGAGTGAGCTTGATGACGAGCTGGAGAGCAGAGGAGGACGTCAGCGAGAGCTCAAAGACGAACGCGGTCAGGCACAGAGAACGGTTGATGCATCGTGTCATGAGAGTGATCTTCCGATTCTGCACCACCGCCCGGGCTTCGAAGCGGGAGAAGCAGCACAGGACTCCTCTTCGGACTTCCTGCGCGCGCATCCACAGGCCACGGCGTCAAGTCGCGCGCGGGTTTAATATCGAATACCGTGCACTGCGCAGCGCGGCCGGGGCTCTATCATAGAAGATCGAAGAGCATGCTCGGATGGGTGGAGAACGCAACTGAATGGCGGTCGGTGAAGATGGAAGCCCGCGGTCGAGATCAACAACAATAACAAGTTGCGTTGTGGAGGGGGCCGCCGCGCGTGGATGTGCGCGATGGCTCCCACCACCTGCCGCACCTTTGACAGAACCGGCGACCAGACCGCGTTGAGCTGCCCGGAGCGGCGCTCTTGCGAGGGTGGCGCGTGATTCGAGCAACTTGAAGAGCACACTGGGCGGTAGCTGGGCATGTGCGCAAGAGACAAAGACCGTGACAAAACGGGAACAAGAGGTTAATGAAGAGAAGAGGAAATGGGGACGTACGCTGTTCTCCATGGTGGGAGAGAGGTCACGGTCGGAACAGCTGATGTCGAGGCACTGTTGGAAGTTGATACGTCGTCCACATCCACCAGAAAGACCCAAAAATACCACAGCAGTCAATATCAGCATCGCGGCCAACGAAACCTGCCAGATCGGAGAGGGTAGAGGAAGAGGAGCGCAGGGGCCCCGGACGCACCTGCCGGCTGTGAAGGAGATGTAGTCGACATCGAGCCACTTGCCCTGGACGCCGTCCCCGGAGAGGACGGCGATGAGCTTGACGAGGTGTACGCTTGAGGTGTCGGTCGAGAAAACGTGCGAAAAGAGCTCCTGGCGGAACTCGATTTCGGGCCCCGACGCGTCGAGGGTGACGACCGTGTTGTCGAACTGGACCTGGTATTTCGCCTATGGGGTGGCGCTGGGTCAGATATCTGCGCAGTCGTTTCGGCCATGGAATTTGGACGAGTGTCATAAGGAAGGAGGGGAAGCATACGAAGACGGGAAGAAGATGAGAGAGGCAGGAAGACGTACATGTCCAGGCCCTCTAGAGCCGTAGAGGGTGAATGCAGAACCCTGGAACTGGAAAGACATGGTCGCGCCATCCTCTGTGGCGACATGGTACGTGCTCTGGAAGAATTCGTCCCGGTCGGGGTCCGAGTCGGACTGGACGGCCCAGCCACCAGAGTAGGCAAAGGTCGGGTCGGCGTCGTCAACTGTGAAGTTTGGCATGCAGCACTATAAGACGGAGACAGGTTGGGAGAGAGAGCGGGGTAGTAGGCTGCAGATGAGTCGGTGCAGGGGGTGATTAGGTGTCAAAGGTAGTGATTGTCAGGGCGTGGGTGTGGGCGTGGGTATCGAATGACGAGAGGATCAGAGCGAGGCGCGATGCGAGTGGACGGGCGGGATTAAGACGACAGAACACTGTCAGCACTACTGAGTTCTCGGGTGGGTATGTGGATCGCGGAGGGCGGGGCGCATAGAGGTCGAACGCCGCCTTCACGCGAGGTGATCAAGGAAAGACGGCGAGTTGGGACGGAAAGGAAAGGAGGACGTCGTGCGGGCGACGGGAGTGGGCGAGGAGCGAGCGCAGGTGAAAGCGCAGAGGAAAGGAGAGAAGGACGGGGCGCGCGATGTCCCCCGTCGGATGGCCAGGGGCGGGGCCGCGAGGGCAAACGACGCCCGTCAGCAGCCGCGGCGTCAGCACCAATTTCCGCACGAGGGCGCCTCGCTTGTCTTTGATCCCAATCTGTGCCTCCTCATCGGGCTCGCTGCGGTCTGTCCAAAGCGTCCTCGGCCAGATGCACAATCAGTACTCAGTCCGCCCCTTCGCTCGCGTTCTCCTCCTTCGTTGCTGAGAACGTTGGAGTTCGCTGCAATGCACACGTCGCGTCGGTCCCCATCCGCCCGCCGCCACGAGCGACACTAAAGGCGGGTTGTCATGGAGCTGGCGGGCTGGGAATATGGGCGGGATTTTGTGGCACCATCGGATGGATCGCGGGGCATCTAGCGGGTGCCTGATGTTCATCTCATTAGCATCCGACGGAGATCTAAGCACCTTTTACTTATCATACAAATGCAGACCACACCTTGGCCGTGTCCCGCCCACGCGAAGTCAGAGTGTGGTTCGTTTGATGCGCCATCGTCTAGCCCAAACGTGTTTGAGAGCGCGCACATTGAGAGAATTGGCAAACGGCTGAGAGAGGAGGAGGAGAGGAGAGTGATGAGGGCGAGGAGAAAGCTCGGCAGACGGGCGGCACGCCCGATCCCAGCCGATCCCTCCGTTCTCCCGCGACCCGTTCCGCGGGGCCGGGACGGCGGCCCGGCAACATCCACGCATGACATGCCCGATCGAGCATCGCGTCCAACGCAAACGCGACTAGCACATGGTATGATGTCGTTCGCAGTTCCCTGATTCTCCATCCTGCCGCACGCTCACCCGACGGCCTCGAGAGTGGTTAGTAGTTACGGCCGCGGATGCCCGTCTGCGTCTCCGCACTCGCGTGGTGCAGATCCCTTGCGCACTGTAACCCCAGTCCCCGAGCTCCAAGGATCCAAACACCGGTAGGTCCGATATGACGATTCCATCACGCCTCGAGAGATGCGACGCAGCGCGAAAGAACTGCCCCCGTTCCTCGCCGACCCAGCACAGAGGAGTGGGAGGCAGGCGCGCCCAACGTCTAACACTGATCGACAGGGCCCATCACACATCCCTCCTCTCGGCGCGCACTCGAGCTGAGGGTGATGCAATGCGTCAGACTCTCAGAGACTGTGGCTGCCCGATACTAGTGAGCACTCAGATGAGACTGAGTCGCCACTGCTAGTTGAGGCTCTGAGTCTGAGCGGTGGTTCTTCTGGGAACTGCACACCCGTATCGCGTTAGCCGCGATCGCTTGAGCCACTACTACATAGAGCTAGCACTCCGCCGTCCAAATATTCCAATCACCAAATCAGCCAACAGATGTGTGCTGACCAAAGTAGCGAGTGGCGCCAGCTTGGCTCGCTGCCGTGGGTGGTTTACTCCGTTCACCCGCCCCCAGCCGTCCCCTCCAGAGCCCACACGATCGATCGTGCATGGTGCAGCACGCGGTACGCGGCCGTTCGCGGGCAGTGGCCGGGCGGAGGTCTGGAGATATCGATTTGACTGGAATGTCCAGCGTTTTTCGCCAGCGTTGACGTGATCATGACGATCGCGCCACGCACTCGGGCCACCCACGCAGGTCGAAATAGAGATAGCGACCGGTGGAAGACGAGACGAGGGTCGAGAGTTTGCTGCGAGACCACAATGTATGAACGAATGACGACAGTGAAGTCATCCGAAGTAAGTACTGTTTACAGCACGCAAAACTTGTCCGAACATCAGGAGAGTTCCGTGCGCAGGCAGTACCGGTCCTTCGAATGCGCAAACGGCGCGCATATGACGTGACGTTACGCCTCTTCCATGCATACACACAGTGGCCACAGGAAACGATCGCCCGTGTGTCCAATGAGAAGTACGAGATAACGGACCATGGTACCGCGCCCCGATCCGCGATGACGGGCGACGAGCTCGAGCATCCAGCGAAGAGAGGGGCGCCCGAGAGGTGGCGATCGAGCGGCGAACCATTCCACGAAGTCCACGCGAGGAGCAAAGCACTCGAAGGAAGAAGCAGTGTGGTTTACACGCAAGCACCCGCGCTGATGTTTTTTATTCTACGACTAAACCGAGCTTACAACCATTGAGAGAGGGGGGGAACAGCTAGAGCGTGAACGTCGAAAGAACGGTATGACGGAAAGGGTAAATGGTAGAGGGGATGAGTCCGAGATAGTAGAAGGAGGGAGGGAGAGGAGCAGGGAGGGGAACAGTCCGATGAGTGGAACAGCGGGGGGAGGCGCATAGACCATACGCATACGCATACGTCACGACGACACGAAAGCAACCCTTGTATGATCCGTAGAAGTGTGGAGCGAAGCACAAAGCACGAAGCACCAAGTACGGACGCGAGACACAGGACGCGGGGCGCGGGACGCGGGGAGGGGGTAAACGCTAGCAAGGGATGGTCGGGATAACCGCGAGATAGAGATAGTCAGAGACGGAGACGGAGAGAGAGGAAGACGGAGAGAGAGATAGCGCGCAGATTAGAAGGGGGTGTGCGTACAGGTATGTAAGGTATGCGTGCAGGGTCTGATGTACGATAGATAACGTGTAAATCAAGTGGAAACCAATGTCCGGCGGCGGACGACAAGTAGAAACACAACAGACGAAGCGGGACGCGAGACGCAAGACAAAGACAGAGAGAGACGCGAGACGCGAGACAAGACAGCCAACACCGAGCGACTTCCAAGAGACGAGACGAGACGAGACGAGGCGACGATCGAGGAAAGGGAGGGAGAGAGGGAGGAAAGGACCGCCGCGAGCACCGAACCCGACGCGCCAGCCCTCCTCCCCACCCGCAAGCGAGAGCAGGACAGACGACGTCGACGACAGCCCCAACCGCGCACGCGCCGCTACGCCCTCATTCCAACGGCAGCGGGGATTCGTACTTGATCATCCCTGGGCTCCCCTCCAGCCCCGGCACCCCCACCCCCACCGCCATGTCCAGGGGATCCGGGCCCACGCCGTCCACCAGGGGATAGCCCCCGTCCAGCATCCCCGAGGGGTGTCCCAGGTGAGCGTGAGCCTGCATGTGGGGATGATGCGGGTGAAGCGCTCCCGAAGGCCCGTGGTGAAGCTGCCGATGCGTGTGCTGCGTGTGCGTGTGCTGCGAACCCGGATGTGTGTGCGTGTGCGTGTGCATGCCCACCCCATCCACCCCCAGCGGCGGATAGCTGCCCGAATCCTGCGTCGGAAAATACGCCGGCCCGCCCCCCATACCCCCCGCTCCCGCCCCCGAGTGCGGGTGCGGGCTGCCCGAAAGCTGCGCCCCATTCGCCGCCGCGTACGCCTCCGCGAGCTGCCGCAAATACTCCTCCTCCGAGTTCCGCCTCTCCCGCTCCGCCGTCTCCTCGCGCTCGCGCTGGTGCTGCAGCCGCTGCCGAAGCTGCTCCTGCTGCTGCCGGTGCAGCTCGAGCGAATAGTGCACCGCCTGCGCCTGCAGGTGGGGATTCTGCCCCTGCTGACGGAGGGGGACTCCGACTGGGCCGATCGACGAGCGCGAGTTGCGCGGCGGATGTGACGAGTCCGGATGAGGTGGTGGGCCGCGAGAGCGCGCCGGTCCCGGGCCCTGCGCCGCCTGAGGCGGCTGCTGATAGCGGTACAAAAGGTCGAGCTGCTGCTGCATCTGCAGGTGGGTCATTGCAGAGTTCCATGACGGAGAGCCGTCGAGACTGGGGCCGAGACTCGCTCCCGTACTCGTACTCGCCGCCGCCGAACCCGCCGCTGCTAACTGGGCGGAGACCAGCATCTCCGCCGAGCCGTTCGCCGCGCTCCCGTGGGCCGTCATCGTCGTCGGATCCAGAGTAGGGTCGTTTGCGAGGGTTCGACGCGCCAGGTGCGTATGCGAACCCGGCTGCTGTTGCTGAGGATTCGGAGGCGTACGACGATGAGGACCCGCCTGTGGCGGGTGCGTGGAAGGAAAACGGGGAATCGTAGCCGCCTGGAGACGTCGGTTCGTCTGCTCCTCCTGCATCCTCGCCGCTGCCGCCTCCATAGCCGCTCCCGAGTCGGCGTATGGGCTCGAGACCGCCGCCGAGGCGTCCATGTCCGACGGCAAACCGAAGGGATAGCTCTGGGGGGCGAGCTGGGCCCACGCTTGATAGTCCAGGTCCTGAATTGAAAGCGCCGGAGCCGGCAGACCCGGGTGGTTGGTAGTAGTATGAGGCGGGTGCTGTGCCTGGGCGAGCAGCTGTGGATGGTCGTCTTCCGTGATAGGGCCCTGATGGGGTGGGTAGAGGTAGTACAGATGAGTGTGTGAGGGGTTGTTGCTGTTGCTGCTGTTGCTGCCCGGATGCGGCGGAGAGCGACCCATGGGATGTGGATGGGGGTGGGAGAGACCGGACGGCAGGGAGGGATGAGGCGACGACGGCACTGAGGGGTGGGAGGGATCGAGCTGGGTCGACTGAGCCTGCTGCTGAGCTTGCTGCTGCTGCTGCAGAGCCACTGCTAGATCCTGGGCGAGCGGCGGATGGGATATCGGGGACACTGAAGTTGAAGGCGGCGGCGGAGGGGACGAGAAAGGACTGGCCCGAGTGGTGCTGGAGCTGTTGCTGGTAGAGAGTTGCGGGGCCTGTGGTAGATGCAGCGGATGATGGGGGGGCACGAAAGGACTGGCCGGGGTCACGAAAGGAATGATTGTTGGTTGGCCTCGCGTTGGGGCGGTCGACGTCTGAAGTCTGGATGTGCCATGTACTACTCCCTGTGGGCTGAGGAAAGACCTCGTATCCGGTGGAGGTGCCGGGGCGGGGGACGGGGAGAACAGCGTGGGAACCGTCCTCCTGTTTGACGGCCATGGTGGGGATGGAGCCGTTGAGGGAGGAGGCGGAGGTGGGGGACACGCCGGACGCGTTTGAGGTGGTGGTGACGCGTTTTCCACGCGATCCGCCGCCCTTTGCGGCGGCGGTCATGGTAGCGTGGAGGGAGGTGAGCTCCTGCATCATGCGCTCGTTCTGCTCCTGCTTGTCGGCGTGGACGGTCTGGGCATGCTGGCGGAGGTTGTCGAGGCGGGAGAACTGCTTGCTGCAGTGGCATGTGAAGGGGCGCTCGCCGGTGTGTTTCCTGATAGAGATGTGGGCGTCGGTGAGCGTCGGGACGCGTTGGCGGACAGGGGGCGGGAAAAAATGTAGAGGGGCGGGGGCGGCGGGGCGTGTCAAAGGCGAGAGAGAACGTACCTGATGTGCCTGGCAAGATGCTCGCTCCTGCTGAAGACCATCCTGCATTCGCCGTAGCCCCTGCATTGGAACGTCTTGGCCGGGGCGGGGCGGTAGCGGGTCTTGCCCACGCCTGAGCTGGCGGCGGAGGCAGCGCGGGGGTCGGTGGGAGCGGGGGTGAAGGGCTGGTTTGCGACGAGGGCCGCCATGTCGGAGGCGTCGTTGGCGTTGTCTTGCGGGCTGGAGATGTCCTCTCTGTCAGAGCTCGGGGGCGGGGACTTTTGGCTGTCCATTGCCCGTTGGAAGCGGCACTCGCCCAACCTAAAAGGTGCCTGAAATCTCAATTAAGGCACCTTTCCGGCGGAGTCTGAATCTTCCCTCCCGCTCCCTTGGCTCAGGCACTCGCTGAGCCGGCACCGAATCTAGAAGGCGGACGACCCGGTGGACGACCCCGCCACCGAACCGGCGCTGGCCGCCTTGTTCTCTCCTCCGCCCGCTTGACGTCAAAACATATCAGAACATAACCAGCTCGCCGTCCTACATCCGCCACACGCCTGCACACACGTCGGCCGCCAGATCGGTCCTCCCGGTCCCCGCCCCGCACCCGCACGCGGCCGCGCAAGAAAGCTCACCCCTCCGCGCAATCAGTCGGTGAATCACTGGACTATCTCCACGTGCACGCCCCCTTTGAGCCAATCTTTCCCGCCATCGTCCTCGTCTTTCGTCCGCCACGCGTGCGCACGTCCTTTGCCAGCTTTCGCCCGAGTTTGTGCTCGCCGGTGTGCGCCATGCGATCCCCCCACGCCTGCTTCCGGCTATCCCTGTCCTCGTTCTCATCCCCACCTTCGCGCGAGCCTGGCGAGCCCGTCCGGTTCCATCCATTCACTCGCCCTCGCCCTCGCCCGAACTGTCCCACCGAGTGGCAGCCCCGTAGGACTAACCGCTCCCTCTCCACCGGCCCTCTTTCCGCCGGCTTCAAAGTTCACAGCACCGCATCCGCCCCCACCTCTCTCTCGCTCCCTCTCTCTGTCTCTTCTCGTCCTAGCCCCGTCCACACAGACGAATGTAGATACATACTGCCTCCGCGTCCGGGACTTGTCCGCTCTCGCTCGCTCCCGCGCGAGTCTCGCCCTGTCCAATGTCAATGTCCATCTGCATGCCCATGTCCATGTCCATGTCCATCGCGCATCTGCCATCACGCAGCACGCTCGACGCCCCCCCGGACTCGGACTCGGACTCGGACTCCGTGTTCCCGTCAAAGTCAGGCTCGCGCTCGCGTCGGAGCCCGCGTCTGACAGATCCCTTCGTGCGGGCGCCCCCACTGCCAGTGCCAGTTGCTCTCACCGTGTGCCGCCCTTTTCGCTCCCTCTTCCCCCGGCGCCGCTGTTCGAACGAGGATTCCGCTGTCCGCTCGTCGGCCGTGAACGGGACGGACGGTGGACCATCGCTCGTGCGCATCTCGTCTTCCTCGATCACCATCATCTGTGTTACCCAATCCTTCGCCATCGCCGGCTCTGATGCAGATGCAG
This sequence comes from Earliella scabrosa, assembly GCA_022605405.1. Classification (NCBI taxonomy): domain Eukaryota; kingdom Fungi; phylum Basidiomycota; class Agaricomycetes; order Polyporales; family Polyporaceae; genus Earliella; species Earliella scabrosa. Next base: position 2,080,578 of record JABYQQ010000008.1, read on the forward strand.
ATGCTTTTCGTCCATCGCCAGACTCCGTACTTACATTCCCTATCGCAGCTTGCAAGTAAGCCTCTCGCACGCGCGCACCCACTCGGCTCTCGCTCTCCGCGCCGCACAACCTTCGCGCCTTACATACATACCCCATCGCCCCGTCCAGCCCCCGTGTGTTTTTTCTTCGTTTCCCTTCCTCACGCACCCGGACGCAATCGACACGCGACACGCGTCCCCTTCATCTCTTCCCTGCTCTTCCTCTCTCGCGCGGTCGCAGCGGCACAGCCGGGATCCTCCCGTCCTCGGCCCCTGCGCGCCCCAGACCGTTCTCGGCCCCTGGGTGGCGGTGTCCCGTCCTCCGTTCAGCCAATCGCAGCGCGCGACACGTGGGTGTTTCCCGATTTGGCACGGGGGATAAAGAGTTTGTGCGTCTCGGCCATCCCGGGACTCCCGCTTGCGAGTTGCCGTGACTCTTCGGATTCCTCAGAGTTCCTCTCTCTCCAGCCTTCTCTCGTGTGATTTTTGGAACGAGCTGTGCGGGGGAGTTTGAGGAGTGCGAAAGGAGCGTGCGGGTGGGTCGAATATAGCCCGAGGGAGCGGGCAAAAAGTAGCATCTGTCAGCGATCGAGGCGATCGCGAGCTTGTCTGCGGGCGGGCGTCCGAGGCTTCCGTTACGCATCAGATCCAGATTCGCGAATCGTCCCCAACCCTGCATCCCATCACGTTTGAGAACGTCCAAGTTCCGCGCTCAGCTCTGAGACTACTGCTCTGCTATCTGAGCTTGCTTACGAGTGCTGGTGCGATCGACCGTTTGAGCCCAGACTGAGATGGCAGAAGATTCAGAAGACGCGTCTTGATCGCACCCTCACTTTTGACTTGACAGGAGATCCAAACGCGGTCCCGTGCCCGCGTTCGCGCGTGCGTCGCACGTCGACTCGAAACACGTCGATCCGAGCTCGACTTCTGGACCACCTCCTCACCACCCTCAGGTGACGGTATTGTGGCAAGACACCTCCTCGCAGGATTCGATGGGCGCGATGGGTAAGTACGATCCGGCCATATGCATGTGTCCCGAGTGTCCAGACTCCAGAACCCAAAATATCCCCATCCAAGCATGCATTCGTATTCCTATCACCGTCCACGTCGTTTTTTGCCACAGTGACAGGCCGATCGCGACTGAGTACTGATGCACATCCCCCATCCCAGTGCCATCTGCTGATCGCCGGCCCATCCCACACGTTTCGCCACCACATCCTCTGCTGACTCGCTCGCCCGTGCTCTGCGGACCTTCTCCAAGTCCTGATTCCAGCATTCCAGGCTTCAGTCTCCGGATCCCGAGTCGGGCTTCGAGAGACTGTATGTGTGTGCGCTCCCGCACGGGGCGGGGCGGTCAGTGCGTTCTCGTCACCGGGCCGTTTCTTTCCTGGATGTGCATCATGATGGAGCTCACACTGAGCGTACGCGCTGCTGTAGGTATACGTATACAGTGTATGCCGTTCAGACTGCCTCTGTGTCTCGTCGACACGTCGACACTAGTTCGACGAATTCGAAGCGCACGCGCACTGGAATATCGATCTTAACTTTAGGGTGCATTCTCAAGTTCAGCATGACAGCAACGTCCGAGCGCTAGTCGAACTCGATGGAGTACCCGCGCGCAATGGAGGTGAGTTGCATACATACGTTCTCCGAGAGTCCGACCAGGCTGAGGCCGCCGACCCGACTGTAGATCTCCGCCAGCGGACAGAAGCGTGAATCAACACTCAATGCTCGGTGCACACGCCGCTGAACGCGGACCGCGGGACGCGGGGCTAGCGCGTCCCAACCCCGGCCGTGCCTGAGCGTTCAGTATGCAGACCGGATTCAATCGCCATTCGCTATTCACCGTTCACAGCACGCGCACCCGTCTCGTATCCTTTCGGAGGTGTGCCCTCGACCTACATACGTAGTGCGCACGCAACCCCTTGAAGTCGCGAAGCGTCCTGCGCGTTCAGTGCGGGCGTACAGCGCGTGCCTGTCTCCCTTCCTTCCTCCTTTCCCCGCCTTCTTCTCCATCCACGGACGGACGGACGCGTGCCTCGCGAAGCCTATCGAGTGAGTCGCCTGCACCGCCCGCGGCGAGTGCGTACCTGCCGGAGCCAGGACGTCCACGTCAACGCGTCAATGGGTGACGGGAGTGCCGCGCGCCCTGGGCCTGATCGACGGGGGGTGCGCGGGTGCACTCATAAGAACGGGCTGACCGCGCCCCGCATGTACACGGCCGCTGCTCGCTCGCGCGCTGGAACGACGTGCGCGCCTGTCTTCGTCCGGGCACTGACCACCAGCGCCTAATCTTCTCTCGCGGTCAACTTGCTGCGGCACTGGCAGAGTCTCTCCGTCCGGCAGCGTCTTGTCGAGTTTGCGAGGTAGGTACGTACACGCAAGGCGGGCATGCGCGTGTCAGCACCCCATCAGGCCTCAGGCGCGAACGGGATCTTCGAGGATCAGCATCACGAGCACGGTGCTACATACCAACCCCGACTGGAACCCCGACGTCGAGTGGAAGGGTCGACGACCGCACTCGCTCCTGCGAGCAGCAAGACTCTCGCGCTCTACGTACGTACGTACCTCCCTGACTGCGACTCGCGTCCAGGACCAGTGCTCGGACCTGGTGCTAGGGTCTCCTTGCACGCCGCGTCCCGCTATGGCAGATCTTTTCTCACATCCATCTAGTATCTACCACACTGCTGCCCGACCAGGGTCGCGCTATTCACCGGCGACGCTACGTCCCGAGGCGTTTCGCAACGTTCAACTCTAACGGAGATACGTGCAGTCAATGCAGTCCGCGATCGATTATCGCCCGCAGTACCGTGCCTGCCACTCAAACGTGGATACTCGCCGCTGCCTGTTTTGGGAGCGCAGGTGCGTCGCACAGCTGCGTTCTCCGGAGCTTCGCGCGGCATGTAGTACATACTCACCGCTCTGACAGTTCATTTCGTGATTCGCAGGCGGTACATGTTCTTTGGATGGGGCTCTCCGGGGCGACCCCGCGCCGCGATGTGCGTACGCAGACATCGATTCCGACTCTGCGTCAACATACCCGAGCGTATGCACTCGAGTTCTATCGACCGCCGGGGGAAGTTCTGTGCGGGAAACGACGAGGAGGCGAGCCAGCCCTGGCCAGCAGCCTTGATCGGCGTCTGTGTCTAAATCTACGTGGACACGTTGGGCACGTCCAGCCCGCGAAGGTGCACCCGCACAGTCGACCAGGCCCGGGCGATCCTCTCCTCGAACACTCCCTCCTCGGACTGCTCGGCGTCGGCGACGCACGCGTGCACTTGCGCGCGTGGCCGCGATCGATGTCGTCCGCTGGCCGCGACGAGCTTTGCGTGGGCGGTCGAGACCCGGGGGTGGGGACGTTCTGGAAATCTGTTTTGGTGCTGGAAGACGCGCGCTTCGTTTCGAGACGTCGACGGTGATTGAACTCTGATTCTGGCGACGGCGGTGAGTCGATGGCCACGAGCACATGGCTGGGACGCGATCTGCTGCCGTTGTTCGGTTGGGGCCACCGCCTTGTGGGTGGGCGAGGCTTGGAGAGTGCGGCGTCGGGCGTCGGGGCGAATCGCGATATGTCCATGTAGAGCATGCACGTCGGAGAGAGAGACGGATCGCGGGCTATTCCTGGCCGCGTTCGTGTCAAGCCTGTCACAGATGCGAGAGGCGGCTTCGCGCGTTCTGTGCCTCTGGAAGGGGATGAGAGATGCCGCCGGAACATGCGCTCGCGGTCTTCTAATGTTGCACGAATGTCGCCGTGCTCGCCCCGAGAGCGTCTCGGACGCAGACTGGGAGTGGGTGGCCTGAGCAGCTCACGTCCGTGCCGCGCGGCTGCGAGTGTCCGAATGGCGAAGGCTACTGCCTCCTCGCTGCTTCGGGTGCAGGCTCCCACAGTTGCCATTGCGCACATGGCTCAGTCCAAGTCCCGAGTCGGCATATCCACATCGCCAGCGCCGTCGCGCGTGCAGACGTCCGGAGTGGGCCCTGCGAGCACCGCGTACGCTGACAGTTTCCGAACCTTGTCTGTTGCGCGAGCTCCCGCGCGCCGCGTCTGCTCCCGCTCGAGCTCTCTCTGCCTCTTGCTCGCTCTCCCGGGCACTGTTTGCTGGTTCGAGGGCGGTGCCTGGCCATGGCTTCTGTCGCTGCGTTCTCAGTCCCAGCTCCGGGCGGATCCTGCCTGCGCTCGTCCCATCTCGCCCTCCGTGCCGTAATCAGTTGCGCGTCCTCTCGCTCGAGCCCGTCCCTCCGTATGCGCGTAGCCCATGTTCTGCCTGAATGTACCCGTCTCCGACGTGCCCGTTCGCGTCCGCCTTCCTCGCATGCTCCCGATATCAGCTTGGGGGCCTGGAGCAAGCGCATCTCCACGTGCCTTGCCTTCGGGGAGCTGTAGCTAGGTCTTCGCTGCCTCAGACTCTAATTCTCTGTCCCCGCGGCGATCTCCTCTTCTCGCCCTGACTCTCGTGTCCCTGGACCGCGCACGCGAGTCCGTGCCTTGCTCGAGGTCGCTCGCGAGGCTACCAGCCGTCTGTATGCGGTCATGCATTGACCTGCTCGATGTGCGTCGCCCGTGGCCGTGTGTTCACGTATTCCTCTCTCCGCTCTCCGCTCCCCCCTCGTTGTGTGTTCCGCAACTAACCTCTGCTTCAAGACATTCTCTATGAACACGTAGCATTGTTCTCCCGACCCCCGTCTTTCGCTCGACGAATGTGATGACGGCGGCGGCGGTCCCGGTAAGACGAGGACGCGAGCCCCTGGAACTGACGCGCTCGCGTGCTTGTTCCTTTGGTCCTGGAGGACCGGTAGTGGCCGTGTGGACCTAAGTATAGGTTCACTCTGGCAGCCTGGGTGCCGGTCGTACGTGCTCCGCACACCTGCGATTGAACGCTCAGTCCACAGTCAGTCGTGCGCGTGCGTCCGGCGGTCACGGTGGCGGTATACGTTGTACTCTGTTCTTCCCAATTGGACTCACTCCCCTCCTGATACTCTCCGTTGCCAACCATGCTGACAGGAAGGTTGATAGTCGATCTGTTCTTCAAGCTACTAAGGATCCTCGCACCGGCTCGCTCAAGTACGAACATGCGGCGTTCGGTGTCGATTCTGCAGTGCTCGAGCTATGAGATCTGCAGGCATGGAGAATGAGAATGGGACGTCGAACGTAACGTTAACCTTCGAGCTTCATGATCAGTACATCCTCGCGCGCGCTCCAACACAGATATCCACACCGGGGCTCGTGCGCTCGAGCGCAACAAATTCCGCTCGCGCTCGCTTACGAACATGCAGCGTTCAATTTCAGTCCTGATTCTCCTCGAGCTTTGGGATCTGAAGGCACGGAGAGTGAGAACGGGACGTCGAACGTGACGTGAACCTTGAAGCTTCATGATCAGTACTTCAGAGTCGATGATCCTCGCGTACATCCACACCGGGGGGCTCGTACATACGTGCGCTGGAGCCCTCGGACAGGTTCCGCTCGTGCTCGCGCTCGCTCACGAACATGCGTTCAGTATCGATTCTTCAGCCGCGTCGAGTGCCAGTAGTTCTCATCTACGTATGTGGTCAGCTAGTCTCCGTTGCCGCGACCATGCTGAAAAGATGACAGTCGATATTTGGTCAATATCTTTTCTTGGTCAGTTGTTCGAAATTCGAATCTTCCGCAGATGGGCCGCGAAGGTCATCTGCGCACCCACTCGTCAGCGTCGGTCCACCGGCGCGCCCGCGACCAACGTCGGGCGGGCCGCGAGAGTCGCGTGTCTCGTCTCGCGCACCGATCCTCTCGATCGCGCGAGGTCGCTCGTGGACTGTGGTCAACGTTCTCCCTCCTCTGACCGTCCTTGGCCAATTCCTTGGCTGACCGCCGACCTTCGTGGCGTTCGCGCGCTTGGTCATGGATGATCGAGTCGATCCTTAGACGTTTTGACTATGCTCTATCCGATAAGTACTGTGGCCACAAAGTTTAGGCACGCCCATGTTTCGCCGGGCTCGTGCTAGTCTGTGCTAGTCTATAATCGAGGTCGGAGGTACTGCAAGCAGGACTGGTCAGCTTCGTAGCGCCCTGTAAGCGACTCGCGTAACACTAATCCCTGATGGGTCCCCCGAACACCTCTGCAGATACTCTGCAGGATATTACTACGTTGACTAAGTAGATTGATGAACATGGGCGGTCATCTCGCAACAGGGGAAGCGCGAGAAGCTTACGTTCTTTCTTACTCTGGCTATGTAGATTGTAGCGACGACTCGGAGGGTAGCAGGCTGCCAAACATCGTATACATTCACTCGTAACAAGCACTGTATAACTGCAAGGATATGTTCCTGACTAAGGTAATTTTGACAAAAATAATTGTAAGGTGAGGAACCTGTCGTATGTCGTATGTCGTATCTTAGCATTGCACTTGCCTCCTCCTGCTTCGTCACCTTGCTGCATCCTGTCTGTCTCTCTAGACATCGGACATAAACTACCTCCACTCTAATCTCTAACCGCCACTCTTTCCTTACGAACTTCCGCTCCTTTCCTCTATCTCTTATAGTATATTCAACGCTTGCCTCTTCGCTTGACACTCGAGTCTGTCCCACTCGCAGCTGCACTCGCTTGCTCGTTCCCCACCTCACACTGCTATGGCCTCCCAGCAAGGTGACGGTCCCGGACTGCCCAGTGGCCTCTTTACTTCGCAAGTTCCCCATCAATGCCAGAACACACGGTGTCGCACTCCAGCTGGACAGAATCAAGGCCGTATTCGGTATATGGGCTCAGCTATACCTGGAACAAGTGGGAAATATCTGTGTGAGGCATGCTACAGTCACTATGCAAACAAGGCTGTTGCGAATGGTAAGTTCTCATCTCCAGTCTTAACTCTTTCAAATGGCACCACTTCTAGTCGAAGGTCGCAACATATTTTTGAATGTTTCATCACCTGTTGTTGGGCCACTCCCTGTCTGTCCATATGCTCGTTATTGCTTACCTGTGCTTGAACTGAGCATGTTGCACTCTCTTAGGTGTTGGAGGAATACACGCAACTCAGCAAACACGTATAATGGCCACGGACCAGCAAGGCAATCTCCGTATCGCCATTGGCAAGGGTGTAGCTGCTGCTCAGCGGGGATACAGTGTCGAAGGTGTGTGTCTAATGCAGACCATAATGATACTTGGCTGTTAGTGTGGTCTCTCATTCATGACGTTCATGATACAGGCAGTACTACGGCTAGAATAGTGCCTGTAGGACACGCTGGGCTATTGCCAGCAGCAGCGACAGCTGTACCCGGCGGCGGGCCTGTGATGCCTCTTTCCAATGCCATGGGTATCGTACCGGCTATGTCTGGGGGTGTAGTACCAGGGCCTGCGCAGCTGCACCGGTCTCTCCTTCCGCCGGTCTACGTTCCTGGCCTTGACGGACTGCTTCAGCTACAGCAAAGTCACCCTATTGACCGTCTGCCACAGTACGGTTATACTGAAGCGCACCAGTGGTACGGTCAGATCCGTCAACGTCTCCAACAGGCCGCGTATGCTGGTGGAACTGCTTCGGCCGAGCTTGTGACCGTTAAGGCAAGCATGGTAACGATGAAGCCTGGTAAACCAGGGGTTGTGCGGGTTGGAGTACGTCTTACATTATACTCTGACAGTAGCGTTATCGAGAGCTCTTGCTAACAAATGTGTGAGCAGTCCCTCTGCGAGTCTATCGCCTCAATACCGGTGCACATCGGTTACGCAGTGCTGAAGTATCTCGTGTTTGGAGCGCTATACGCGCCGTTTCTGCAGACCTTCAGAGGTTTCAGGGGTCTCCGGTACGACACTTGCACCCTACGTAGCCAACACTGGGTCAACATCGGCGAGCCTATCGATCCGGCAAATGACTGTGATGCAATCGCGTCCGAATGCTTTGTGGAGGCTAAGACCACGAAGAACTCGGGTCCAAGTCGCGGCAAGATCTTCAAGCCCCCTAAGGGTGGTGTAACGGTCTATCTGGAGATTCCGTGGTCTGTATATGACGAGGCCTGTAACTATGAGCCGACTATAGTCAACATCCAGGACTCTGAGATCCCAGAAGTGGCTAAGTCCAACAAGCTTCCTGAAGCCGTCAGGGATCCAGATGAAGGGCAAGAGAACGATGGCCGTCACCGTGGTCGACTTCATCGCCGTCTTCATAACGCTCCAGTAAGTATCCCCATATGACTGCATGAATATTTGGCTGACCATTAACATTAACGTTTAGCCGGTTCATGATGTTCTCAATGTTACGACTGCGATAACTCCTTCTGAACATCAACTGGATGAGGAGCCACTCAAGGCCGTTTTGGGCACTGCATCGAGGCGCAGTTCAACTGGTCAGCATGCTCAGGCAGCAGACAGGAAGGGTAGGGCGCCACCTAGAGCAAAGGTGAGTCTTGCACAAAAGTCGGTGCATTGTCATTCTGATCTGAACTATTCAGGGCAAGAAAAGACAACTTCCATCAGAGTCGTCTCCGTCAAATTCTGAGACAGGCGAGACGGGAGAAGCAGGGCGGGAATATGTAAGTCTGTCGTTTCTATTTATCACCTCATGTGTTTGCATAATAAGTAGACCTCTAACTTCGTGTGCCTCTATTCAGCAGAATCCGGAGAATGTCTCGAACAAGAACACGATCATCCCCACTGTGGACTTGAGGTTGATCAAGCGTCGCAAAGTAGTCAATACCCAGACACGGTCCAATCCGAGTCAATTACGGGTTGAGACAATAGCGACTGGTAACGAGATAGCCCAAGCCCTTAGTCAGCAACTGCGTCCGTCCAAACCTGCAGCCATGGCGATGCGTACGTCTGAGGATCTGGTGTTTATTTGCTTCATAGTTGATTAACAAACATGTAACAGTTCATTCGGAAGATCTCCAGATTGTCCTTCAAGTGTGTCCTCAGAGGACGCTGGCCCAATTGATCGAGTGTACGTTTGGATTCAATTCGGAGTATGGGACACGACTGCTAACCATCCCCTCAGTTGGACGCCAGAAGATTTCGTGGAATCACGGAATTCCGCGCAGTCCAGCAACCCTCTCTTATTCACTTCTAGCCAAACCCATGGTCGGCGCTTTCAAAGAAACGCGTTTCGCGTTATGCACGCCTGCACCTGCTGGATTTGAATCAGGCGCAGTCGTCATCAAGCAGTGCTTTCAAAAGCGTCCAACTGCTGAGGACCTCGTCATCACGGATTCTGCAAGAGAGATTCTCGCTAGCACTGAGCAGATTCAGTATCTGTCGCAGGAGATCATTTGTCTGCAGTGGGCTGACGCTCTTATGAAGGCGGTGTACGACTTCATTGAGTCGAAGTCTGGAAACGGAACCATCAAACTTCCCTTCTCCATTCCCTCGATGCGCTTCGTACGTGCTGCTCTGGCCCTGGAGGCTGACGTCTCAGGGCCAAATCGTCGCGTCTTTATGCTGGAGGAACGCATCGACCCTGCCGACAAGTGGCGGAAGTACATCAACAACAACTCACCCATTCCTCTGCCCTCAGCGATGTCAACCTCGCAGCTTCAGCACATTGCGGAGTTCCTTGTGTTCTGCCAGCACTATCAATATCTGGTAACTGACAAGTCCGCGTTCGTCTCAGACTTTCAAGGTGCGCTGTTTAGATCTCGCATTTCCGATTAATCTCATTAACACACATCATGGGTGATAGGTGGAACCACCTTGCTCTCTGATCCACAGATTATCACACGACCGTGAGTTACTACGAATCAGGATTGAGCAGACTTGGCTGACAGATACTCCTCTATTTAGTGAACTGGGACAGAACCTCTTTAGTACTGGCAATCTCGGCCGCGCATTCGAGGAGTTCCCAGACAAGCATCAGTGTAGCAAGTTCTGCAAGTACTACGAGCTCGAGAGTATCAAGACTCAGCAGCCGATTTCAGAAGTCCCTCGCCGAGGTCGCAAGTCATTGTTTCTGGAGTAAAGAGACACCACCATCTGGGTTATCAGTCGTTCATCAGTCTTTTCTCTGCTAATTCTCTGCTAATTCCTTGGTGTATATGCTCTAGTCTACTTCCAGTTTAAATCTCTCACCCATACAATACAATACTTCTCCACGTTCAAACACGCCTATCCATCACTTCATCGCGCTTCAACTTTACAGCTTTTGCTATGCTACCACTTGTCCAGTTTACTCTGTCACTCTTTATCACTTATAATAGATCCATTCTAGTTAAGATCCAAGTGTCCTTCGAGGTTGCTGAAGTGTAGTGAATGTTCACAATATTCGCAGTTCAGGCGCTAATGAAAGGGCATGTAGGCGCCCTGAAAGCGACAACTGTAGGCACGGTATGTCATCAGGGATTAATTGCTAAGCATTGCTGTGAGTCCCTTTCAGTAGCTGCCCTTATAGTCTAGCATTATCCCAGGTTTGATGGAACTTTGTGAAGAATTGAGTGGTATAGAGAATAAATGAATCAATGCAGTCCAGCCCCACTTCACGGCACAAAGGTCGGCTATAGATCTGCTAGAATCAAGTCTTGCTAGCTGCATTACTGCTGTGCTTTTACTGGTGCAATAAACCAAATTGTTTGAATATGTGAATACAACAAGTAGACCAATCAATTACAACATTCCTGGATCATCTTCATCTAGGTCCTCCTCGTCGGAGGAGAAAACACGATAGAGAATGGGTTCTGTGTCCATGTTCACTGCCTCTTGCACCATATCACCCTCGCCATCAGAGGAGTAGCCTGCATACACTGCGTGAGGCTGAGGCTGAGCGGTAGAACCGATAGGTGAGTCAGAGGAGCGAACATCGCGAAGACCTGGAAACAGGTGAATGGGCTCGGAGCGGATGCAACTCTCCACATTGGCATGATGAGCCGCCTGTTCCGTCAGAACGCGGTAGTCCAACGGATTCTCTTGCTCAAAGTGGGCAAACCGCTGCTTGAGGAGCAGGTACACTTGCCAGAATGAGTCTGAGGTCACTTGAGGCGATCCAAGCTCTTCTGCGAAAGCACTGATGCGGATCTGAAAGGCAGGCGGGACAAGTTGGAAGACAGGATGGTCTGGAGGAGCCCATTCCGCTTCAACTGTGTCTATGAGCTCGTTCGGAATGCGAATCTGAATGCAAGTCAGAACACTTCCAGCAAGAGCGCAAAGAGAGACAAGTACCTTGAAGTCCTCTACACCAAATGCATGTGGGTCCGCGGCAATAAGAACCGGAATACCATGTGGAAGCACCTTGTGCTTGCAAGCGCGACGTGGAGAGTGGTTGAACTCCTTGACGAAAACATCGAGCTCGGCTTGGAGCCATGGAATGGCTAGCCATCGAAAAATGAGACTACACCTCAATTAGTGATTGAAAGTAGCGGGGAGTAATATCGGTGTGAAATGCAAAGTATGACTTACGTGTCGAGCGGATCGGAAGGGTCATACCACCCTTGGTCTACCCCCAGCTGCAATATCCCCTCAAAGCCTGGCTTCCACTGTCGAGCAAGAATCGACCACACAATTTCGGGCTTGATGTTCATGCGCTTTCTCATCCACCTATGCTGAAGTGTACCCTGAAGACTGGAGTCGAGTGTGTGGCGAATATATGTGTGTGCGTTTGCAACGCCAAAGTTCTCGCTGCCTGGATCGCTCTGAGTAACGAGAGGAATGCCTAATAGCCATGCATAAGACCCAACAAGTTGAATGAGACATCAGAGTCACGATAACGCACCACCAGTCTTTCGCACTGCATCCAGATAGTACTTGGTGACCAGGCGCGGATTGGAGTTGTTCCACCAGATCCTCAGCCACTTGATCTCCCCAGAGACTGGCTCTGTCCCAACATGAAGCCATAATCCAAAGCGAGGACCCCATTTATCATGTTGATCAAACGTCCAGAAGTCGTTAACGCCAGCTGCCCAGAAACGATAACGCTTGAACTTCCGGTGTTTCCGGGCCTCAACCGCATCTGGCTCGTAGCGATGACACCATTGTTGAATGACTGCTCTGAACAGAGAATGCGGATAAGCGAAGTACTAATTTCATATGGATTGACTAAGTTCAAACCTAGACGCGAATATGTTGTAGTTCAGTCGAAGCTTTTTGGCAATCTCATTGAAACCAGCGGTAGGGAATCGCTTCTTGATCTCCATCATTTGAGTGTGAATAGAGTCGATGGTATGACCCTGCTGGCGAGTCTTCTTCAAACCGAGCTTGGTGCGAATTCGCTTAACGGACGTGTCGCTAAATTCTCTTTCATATGAGTGGTTTGAAAAACAGTTCATGCATATCAGCTCTCACCTAAGGCCATATTGAGACGAATCAAAGTGCCGTAGAGTGTTTTCCGCAATTTTAGCATCCGTCAATCCCAGTGCAAAGTAGTAACGAATGCGCGGATACAAGAGACTGGCTGGAGCTGACAGATGAAACAATTAAGATCATCATATCTCTATATATAACAGCTAAGTCAACTTACGGAGAGGTTTGTGTTGGTTTGACCGTTTAGCCTTGTCTGTATCAGTGAGACCCCCAGAGTTCTCTCCATCCATTGCGGGATCCATATCTAAAGTGCGAAAGATTGTGGACTGCATAATATGTTAACTGCTAGCTTGAGGCCCATCATCCGATTTCCCATAAAACCTACCTTTCACCCTCAGCTAAGCAGTGAAGAACAGGTAGATATAGTGAGAGAGAATGGCTCGAGAGAGAGAGAGCGAATGCACAAAGACTCGCATCAAGATGCCTGTCTGATAATCTTACACTGCCACTCTACCCTGGTCCTGCCAAAATTGGCAACTGAAACAAAGTGAGTATGAAATGTGTGACGATAGATCTACTGGTATCTACTATACTTGCATCCCCATAGCCAGTTTCGCATCTATGCTCAGTCGTACGCGCTTGACTGGATGCTGCGAGTTCTGACTGGCATATCTAGGCATATGATCATCCGCATCAACCTCTACTGCCTTGCCCTTTCTAGAGGTAGGCTGACTCTTCTTTACCCAACCTCCTCGAGAATGCGCCTTTGAACAAGCAGCATGACTTGCACCTGCTTTGTTCCTACCATCCTTCTTCATCTGGGATGTAGCTTTCTCTCGCTCTCGGAAATGCGACTCGAGGGTAGGACTCTGTTTGCATACCACAAGTCTATAGCCCAACAATTAATATATGATGAACATTTAGACAAACAAAGAATAATAACCACCACTTACTGCCAGTTCCCTTTTCCCTCTGGTCCCGCACGAGTGACTCTATGCCCAAGCGCACAGTACTCCAGTGGACCGACGGCAACTGCTCGTGACTGCACGATCTCAACGAAAGTCCGCGCATTCCGGACTTTGGGAGATGCAAGCTGGAAGTGTGTATCTAGACCCTGGGGAAGAGGAAGGGGAGAGGTGATTGACCAGATAGCTTTCTGGGTCTTGACATCTGGGCAGAGATATAAACTTGTCTCGATACGCGCACCACGCATGTCCTTAGAGGATAGAAGGGCTAGAGGCTGACTGCTGTTGAGATGGCTTTTACCCCCAGATTTCCACCAAACTACAGTCCAGAAAGACTAGTCAGAGTCTATATATATGAGAAACACGTATGACGACGTACGGTTTCGATGATACAGCACAGCTAGTGCATTTGTCTTTGGTGGCTCCAGGAATGACTCTCCCCAAACAAGAGGAATGAGATCAGGCTGTACTTGAAAAGCAGGTTGGAGATATGTTGGTTCAAAGACGTCGAATAGCTGGGCCGATTTGGGGTTACGCTGGATGCGTGAACGATCCCATCCTAGGTTCTGTACCAAGTCAAGCAGACGAGTCTAAACCAGTCAAAGTAAGTCTCTTGAGTGACGTCAATCTACAGTTGAAACGACTACACATACCTCATAGGCCTTATGTAAAACCTTCATTCTAACTGACATGTACACATGTTGCTTTGCATGAACGTGCAGCCAAAGTGAAAATAGAAGACGGTGCTGGTCTGTAGGAGCCAAGACGAACCCTACAAAGCAAGGCTTGAGGAGAGCCCTATAGCATATGTATCTCCAAGTCAGTCAGCCTATAAGGGTGACAGATATATGATAGAACTTACGGTAGTTGCTTGTGGGCGCGGTCTGCAAATGTCCAGACTGCAGCACATAGCCGAGCTACCCGCGATGGTGATTGGAACAACTCGCCCTCTGTCAAGAAGGGAGACAGTCCTATCCGACATAATAGCATACTAGCATACTAGTCCGATGTGTCAAATGTGGAATACTTACCCGCCATAAAGAACACCTCAGTAATGGTGTATACTCCAATCCCCCCAAATATATGGCCATGGGTCTCTCTGATCGCAGTAGTAGCAAGCTGCTGATGTTTATGCCAGCCATGCTTATGGATTGCCTTGACGATTCCAGCCACAGCAGAGAGCCATGCTGAGAAATCATTGTAGACGTCGAGATGCTGCACCGGATACGGCTCCCCTGTAATGAACCAGTTTGGCTATGGGGCTACTGTTAGCTATACCAGAAAGGGGCAGAAGAATTAGTGAGACGCACCGTGAATAGCATGTCCGCAGTGAGAAATGCCAGAACGTAGTCACCGAAGTCCAGTGCAATACCGACCCGAAAGCCACGTTCCTGTCCCAGTAAACATCAATATTAAACCAGAGATAAGATCATTACCAGTAAGCTCACATTGTTTATACAAGCAACTTGCGTGATTTCGGTGTCCCATTGGACTCGAGTGTAGAGTTGGACAAGAGTGTGGGTGAGAAGTTGAATCTGCATTCAGTACAATGGAAATGGATCATGAGACATCAATAATGAGACATAGAATTGAATTGATAAACTGGAGATGTAGACATACCTGCAAGCTCATGGTGCCAAAGTTAAGAATGACAGTCCTAGGTGTGCGGCATACATCTTGTAGCACCAGACCCTCCAGACTCTCTAACGGCTTCTCCTTAGTGAGATGTGGCCACACATATCCTTGGGCTGTGGTAGGGCCCCGCTTAATCTTGGAGTTGTAGTCGAGAAGACAGACCAAGCCTGAGGCATCAACTATGCCAGTAGTACTCTCCTGTTTGGTCCCATCACCCCAGATAGCCACTAGTTGAAGAGTGCTAGTGTCTTTCACAGCAAGCCACCACCAGAGGATGGTCAAATAGCAAGCCAGTACCTCAGTATACTCAGGCATGAATGGGGGAGATGACAAGACAGTATGGTACTAGGACGCGTCAGCTAAGCCTGGTTTACATGGGATGCATCTCACGAAGAAGTCTCGTAGAGGCGCTGATCTGTAGTCCAACAAAATAATATATTGTAGCGTCAGTTCCTCACCAAGTTCCACTTTTTTTCTGGTACATGAAGTATAGAACTACAGCTAATGGAATCACAGTTTGGTTGAGCTTAGCAATCAATCCCTGTTGCTTGAAGTCGCATACAACGGCTCGTATACCCGGCGCCTACACAGCTTAACAGACGTTGACAGACGCTCATGCCTCGCACACCAGGTGATTGCAAGTGGAGACAAGAAATATGTGCCGCTCGTGCTCGTGTAGCAGAACGAGCGGCCGGCTGTACTAGTTAGTTCATGGCTGTACTAGTTAGTTCATGGACGTGGTCAGGTGAAATCGTCCGCATCACCAGCCCCACTTGAGGGCCGTTCGAGAGTTGAGGCGTTGCCGGTGGCAACATGGTCGGTAACGTGTTTAAGGTAACTGTAAGAGTAAGAGCATGTCAGCACGCAATGTAGGCGGTCGGAGAGAGGGTGAAGAAGCAGAGCACATGAGAGGCAGCACTGAGGCGGCCCTCGCTAGCGCGCCCCTCATCTCTCGTGCGCTCTGCTTCTTCACCCGCCACTCGTTCTGCTGAACGAACAGCTCGTATAGCTGGCCCAGCAGCTGGACGCGCTGCACCAGCTATCCGTTTGCCAGAACGGGAGGCAGGTAAAGAAGGAATACTTGCGGCAGGCGGGTGCGCTCTAGCGCCCTCGCAGAGTAGTATACTCTTCTTCCCGCAGGCCTTCCTTCTTCCCCTGCCGCCCGTTCTGGCAAACGGATAGCTTGTGCAGCGCGTCCAGCTGCTGGGCCAGCTATACGAGCTGTTCGTTCAGCAGAACGAGTGGCGGGTGAAGAAGCAGAGCGCACGAGAGATGAGGGGGGCGCGCTAGCGAGGGCCGCCTGCAGTGCTGCCTCTCGTGCGCTCTGCTTCTTCACCCGCCACTCGTTCTGCTGAACGAACAGCTCGTATAGCTGGCCCAGCAGCTGGACGCGCTGCACAAGCTATCCGTTTGCCAGAACGGGAGGCAGGTGAAGAAGGAATGCCTGCGGCAGGCGGGTGCGCTCTAGCGCCCTCGCAGAGTATTATACTCTGCCTGCCGTAAGCCTTCCTTCTTCACTCGCCCCCATTCTGGCGTACCGGCGGCTTGTGCAGCGCGTACAGCAGCCGGGCGACATGTACGAGCCGTCCGGCAGGATTCGGGAGAGGGGGGGGCTCTTGAAACGCGAGAGGGAGGTGAGGAATGCAGCACTTACCTGTGCTTGTCCTCCCTCCTGCTGCAGGTTGTGGTGTCTCCGGGCCAGTGGTGGAGTTTGGGGCCCGGCCGATCTCCATAAAGAACCCTAGGGGGACGATGAGCTCCGTCGACGTTGAGATCCTGCCGCGCTCCAGGCTGGTGGTGGACGTCGCCATGGGGGTGATGGTCAAGCAGGTCAAGCAGGGAGGCTTGCACTGTTGGGCGTCACACTTGTCAAAGTGCGGTCCCTCCTCACCATGAGTTGTGCAGTAAGTACATACCAATATGATGCTTCAGTCTTCCCTATGTCACCGACTCACCGTAAGTTGAATATCCCGCAGAGTATCTGCAGAGGTGTTCGGGGGACCCATCAGGGATTAGTGTTACGCGAGTCGCTTACAGGGCGCTACGAAGCTGACCAGTCCTGCTTGCAGTACGGAGGCGCACGCCGCACCACGAGGCGAGGCGCAACTTCGGGCGTAAGTATGCGATCGGTCAGCCACAGACTAGCACAGACTACACGAACAACTACTTTACGCACGCGCTTGGACACCTTACGATAACGTTCACACTCCGCACCCCATGTCTCCTGGAGACGCTGACCATTTACGATAGAGCACCATAAGCCCGCAATTATTTATTCCTATCTATGTACATAGAAACTGTGTCTTGGCGCACTGCTCGCCTGCTTACGCAGTATAAATACAAAGATTCTCTCTCTCTCTCAGCCACAGACTACAGTCGATAGAAGTTTCGTTTCGTATGCGGCCAAGTTCGTGTCTCACCGGATTACACACCCTTCTAACTCATCCGCGGGTACGCGAGAGAGTCGCGAGTCGGGCCAGGCACGCCGCCCATGGGAAGTCGAGCCGTCCATACAGTGCGTGAAACGGTGTAACGTGGCTGGTGAAGGAGCGCGAAGCCTGAGGTGTGAGCTGGCGTGAGGAGGTGTGAGGTGTGAGCTGGCCACGCGCGAACGCGCGATCAGATGTGATCACACCGAGCCATGCGAACCGCGAGCACATCTACTGCACATCTGAAGACCGAATCTCACCCCCGCTCAGGCACGGAACAGCCTCATCGGCCCAGGAAAGCGTTCCCGCAGGTTCCCGCCGGCTCCCCCGAGGCACAGGCGATCCCAGGCACGCCCTCCCGCCTCCGGGCTTTCCGAGGATTTTGACAGTCGAGCAGAGTCGAGTGGGGCGCGTGGCCGCTCAGATTCGCGGTGACGTTGTGCGATGGACGGGGTGTGGAGAGCGAGCTGCGCGCTGTGCTCACCCTTGATTCCAGCGTGCGTACGCCATCGCCAGCGTACATACATCTTCAAGACCAAATGCTCGACGGCTCCGGATGGCCGCAGCCCGATGGGATGCTCCACCTCGCGTGCTCTGTGTGATGTACATAGTTAGCCAGGGTGAGTTACCGTGGTCCGTGGCCCGTGCCCGGCGAATTCTGTTCTTGCACCCTTGACGTCGATGATGTCGATGCTCGCGCAGCTCTGTGAAGTTTGGGAAAGGTTAACTTGGCTGCATCACACACTATCCGCATCTGCATCATCCAGGTACTACTAGTATGGTCTGCGAGCAGGGATGGATGGGACGGGGAGCTTGCAAGCCCGCCACCGCCCGGGATCAACGCCGCGCTAGAGCGAATCTGTCAATGTGGATCAACAGCCGACCCCGCCTCCGACTTGTCCGTTCTCAGCCAACTCAGGCCAACTCCCGCAGCCAACTCCCGCCAGCTGCACGCTCGTCCGGATCCCGAGTCGAGTCTCTTGACTCTGCTATGCTCGTAAGCTTGGAAATCGTGCTCAACAGACCCAAGGACAGGATCAATGATGGTCGCTTGTTTTAGCGTCCGTCTGGTGTGGTCAGCTCTGGTAAGCATCGTGCATCAAATGGCGTGAGCAGAGATCTAGAGTGCTTACCTTTGCAGACTGCAGTAGACATGCATGCCAGCGAACGGAACGCCCATTCGGGTGCTTTCACCTGCGGCGTGCGCTCTCCCGTCAGTACTTACGGCGTACGCCGTTCTGATGCACAATCACCACACTGACATCTCCACTGACAGTAGGGCCAAGCAGGTCTCGAGTGGATGGACGGGGCCCGCGTTGGCAGACCCGCAAACCTCCGCCATGGGCCCGTGGGCCAGCCTACGAAGTCGGAAGAACGCGGTCCGTGAGAGCACCCGCATGCACCGTTAACGTTACTCGTGAGAACGCCCGCCCATCTCGAGCACAAACGGTACGCGTCTGCCGCGACACACTGACATTGACACTGACACGTACGTACACATACGCGTTGAGTCACGCTCGCGCCACCGATATGGGGCATGGGTCGGCCCGTATACGGTGCGCTCTCTCGCGATCTTCCGCCGCGGCGACCTGCGGGCGACGTGAAACACTTCGCGCGAGAGGTCAGACGACAGAACTCGCCGGGCCGACGTCTTCGACGCTTCGTACTAGCCTGGAATGAGCTGGGAATGGGAAACAGGAAGCTCGAGACGAACGAACTCGAACTCGAACTCGCGGTCCGGCCGACGGCGCGGAGAACGTGAAGAACCTCTGGAAGTGTGGAATTTGGATGTTTGCGGACCCTCTCGGCTTGCAGCTGCCGGTCGAGTGTAAGCGTGGTCGTGAGTCGTGACGAGTTGACTCAGCGTTAACCTCGCGCCCACTGCCCCAGTGCCCACGGAGCGAGACTGACGGGTTGTCCAGAACGTCCGGGCGTTGGAAATCTCGTGCCACCCACCCGCTGTCGAAGCGACCACACGGGACGCCGCTGCCGTAAAGAGCTCGATATTAATGTTTCGCAGCGTCACGTCGCGTTTATCACGGTTCTGCCAGGACGTTTGATTCAGTGTGCGCAGTACTGGCATTTGACCCGCCCAAAGCCGGTCTCGGGACTTACCCTCCAGGCATTGACATGTAACTTGAGTCTTGAAGCAAGTCGTGCGCAACTGTATTCTGACACGTCGACACGTGAGAGTGAGAGCGAGAGAACAGAATCAAATTCGGCCGAGGTCCAAGACCACGTTCCCAACTTTCCGGTTTCGCGAGTTCGAGCAGCTGATCTGCAAGGCACGATCAGCCAGGGCGGAAGATCGCCGCCGGAACATGCTGGCGTACCTAGCCTCGACCCCTCCGCCAGTCCCCGCCAGCCCCGCCAGCCCCCTCCGCACGAGTCCGCAAAGTTTGAGACTGTGGCCCCGTCAGCGCGCCCATGGCGCGAGGGCGCGCGTCTGAGCGCGCTGTTGAGACGAGGGGAGGGTTAGACCGCTATCGCGCGCGATCGAGCCCGTATGTCGACGGTCACGGTGTCAGCGAGGATGGACGTTGTAGAGCCTCTTAGAGGGCCGAGGCGGTTCCCCGTGGGGAATCGGATATCGTCCATAGGCACAGAGGTACAGAGGCACAAGGGGCGGAGGTGGGCGCGAGCCTGAGCGCAGGGCCTGCCGCCAGGATATAGATACTGAGGAAACAGGACCGTTGGGTCTTGCCAGCGTATAGGGCACCCGCTCGACTCTCGAACCACCTGCGCACTCTGACTGTCCCGCTCTCCTGCTGAGGCGCCCGAGCCGTCCGTCGTGATACTACCTGCGCCGCTCGTACTCGTGCCCGTCGCCGCCTGGAGGAAGATGCTGCTCAAGAAGATCAGGATGGGAAGTGCCGATCGGTCGCGGGACGGCGGGATTATTGGGAGGAAGAGGGCGGACGCGCGTGGATGCATAGGGCAGGCTGCCAGGCCGGGGACCGGTGAGAGGTGGTTTGTTCGTCATCCCATACATTCGTATGTCATCATTCCTACATGTGTCCCGGACGGACCACAAACGAAGGACGATTTCGTCGGGAATTGCGCACAGTTCGTAGGCCCGTGGGTCTTCCGCATTGTCTCTCCTCGAACGTGAGGCCGTCGGCAAGAACTCAGCTGCGCGCGGCATATGTCTTCCCCTCACACAGTCGTTTGTCATTGTCGTACCTTGCAGCAGGCTATGTTCGGGATTCTGGGCGAGAAGAGAGCGTGAGGGAAGGTGGTCACCATCGTGCGCCATTCATCGGCGGCCGACAACCGTTCACGAAGATCCTCGACGCCTTCCTGGAGTCGACTTGTCGGTCGGTGCGTCACCACATCTTCTTGCTCGCACGATCCAGGACATCATGTCTGGTCGGTGAAGAGAGGAAGAAGGGGGACCTGCGGCGTGAATTGTCGGCGCTTCGTTCAGGCACCAGAGGGTGAGTTCTGCTTGCACGCCCGTACGTCCTTACGTCCTTTGCTCATTGCGTTCGCTAGCCTTCGTTCGTTCCATGAAACAGAGAAGGCGGCAGTTTTCGAACGAACGAGTGCGTGTAGCGGGCAGAAGACGGTGCGCTGTCATCTTCCTATACGGTCCCCTGTCGTCGAGATTCCCGAACACCAGGCGAAGAGGAAGAATCCGCCGGCAGGGCGGTCGGCATTGGTTAGGACGTCTCTCTCGTGTCGCGACATGTTGAGAGGTGGCATGGGAATCCAGTCGCAATCTCCGGGTCGCCGAGAACCAAAGCGTGACGGCGTGCAACGGTCCATGCAACAGACCATGGGGGCGGTCCGCGAGACATCGCTAGCTAGAGCTTGGGCGACGTGTCTGAGAGTGCTCTAACCCCTTGACGCTCATGCCGTTTCGGCCGCCAGTCCGTAGAACGTACGTGTGTCTCTCGTTACTGCGATTCCATGTACGGCTGCGACCCGGTCAGAGATAGAACAATGACGTCTGCATGCAAGAACTTACCCCAGGAGCGGAGCCATTTCTGCGAACCTATAGCCGCGGACCCGTTTGCAAAGTTCAATCGCAGCTGGGTGCGCTCGATGCACGTTCCGCGGGCAGGTCCGCAAACGTCAGACAGACGTCACGGCTCGCGTCCTAGCCCTTGCCCAACGGTCTGAGACGTCAACGAGCTTCTGCCAAACGATCGTCGGCCGCGCGTCGACCGTGCGCCGCTGGTTCCCCAGGACGAGCGCATGGTCCTCCCCCCTCTTCCGGCCATCCATTCTCACTTCCGCTTGCTGGCGGCCAAACGCGGTCGCTCGAGGCCCACTGAGAGGCGCAAGAATAGACCGCGCCAGACGCAACAGCCGCGGGCCCGTGAGTGAGGCTGCCCGAGTTCGTCCGCGGCGCGTCTCGCTCGCATTCGTTCGAGGGAGGTTTCTATTCTTCGCCGCGCGCGTGCTTCGCTCCCGGACGGATCTTTGCATGTCGTTGTATTCTTTCTCTTGGGCTCGATCTCGCTACCCACCGCACGCTTGCGAGTACACGAGTGTCGAGCGGGGATAAACGAGTACCGGGAGGATAACCTCCGGATGGTCCGCATTCCCTGGATGAGAAGCTCCCATTCCCGTTCTTGTTCCCACCCTGGGTCTGTCCGCTGAGCAGACGATGGGAGGAGGAGGACGATCGGGCACGGATATGGCCTAGTCTCGAGCGCGTCTCACTCTCCTCGTCACTGGAATGTCGATGGGAGGACGGCGTTCTGGAAAGTATCGGACGGGGACTGCGGCCGGACACGAGGCGTGAGGTTGACGTTCTCCGCCGATGCAGCCGCTGGTCGATACGACGCTCCCGGAGGAAGTCAAAAGTGTGGGCAAGTCCGCAACGCTGAGATTGAACCCCTGCGATCGCGAGCGGGGCGCGTGAGCTGGGAACGTGCTGGCGGGGAACCAGGATTGTGGATGGGCACACGAGCCAACGATGTCCGTGCCCTTGACGTCCGGGGTGCGTTCGGTTCTGTGTCCTGGGACGTGTGTGGCATATTCCGTATTCCATGTTCCATTCGGTGCGTGTTACGTTCTCGTCTCGCGTATCTGGAGCATGAAGTCAGCGGCGCAGACATATGTAAGATGCGCACACGTCACTCGGAGTCGTACCGCGAGAGTCGTACATATGCGTCTATTCCCGAGCTGCATACTAACCGTATGTCAGGAACTTGTTCTGCTCCAATCGGTTTCGCGAGCGCGAGCGCTGATAGGGTCGCAGTGATAGACCGATGTTCGACTGGTGGATAAACTCACAATCGCGATGGTCCTGCGGGCGATCAACGGATATACACAGCAGCGGCCAGGAGACCGATGCTTTGCTCCACTTCGCCTGACTTGCCGTCGGTCGATCCTGACAGCAGTGAGCGATGACATTTGAACGGTCTTCGAGTACGTACACTGACAGATCGCGCCTCAGATTCTGCATCAAAACACTGGCAAGGACGCCGCAGCCAGATTCTTCTCCATGTGCAGTTGAAACTGATGTTGAGGTCACAGAACACATCCCGATCCTGCACATCACATCTCGTCAGCGCGCAGACTTCGGTAGACTGTCTTGGTACGTCTTATTCACCTTCTGACACAGACGTACGCTACGCGCAGGCTGTACACTGATCCCCGCAAGGTGACCGCAAGCCACACCTTCTCGGATGCGTGTTCGAACATGACACTGTGACAGCAGTGAGGTAAGATCCCTACGGTTGCCGGCTGGGATCAGGATTAGGTCAAAGACAAAGTCATTCGCTGTCGTTCGACAGAGGCTCGAATTGCCATCAATTAGCCTTTCCCATGTGATTTTCGAGGATTGCTAAGCCTTTTATGGCAGGTGCCATCAAGGCGGAAAGATGGAAGGTGAGCGAGTATGATGGGAGACATGGCTGCCGGCGCATGCCCCGCCACTGTGCCCGCCCCCGTCGGCACTGTCTCACACGATGAGCTCGCATATCTCGTCGCCAGTGGACAATTGAGCGGGCGCTTTTAAACCATCCGATGTATTCATGTGTCGTATTGTGTTTCATGCTGGTCCGGGGCGTTTTGAGTGGCTTTCGACCCCTTGCACACTCAAATCAGAAGGCTAATACATGCACAGTATTCCCGTCAACCGGGGAGGGAATGTCCCCACAGAAGATCATCCATGCAGTGATGAGACTTGTGAGTTTACAAAAGTCCAAGTGCGCTCGCGCAGAGACAAGTATAGCATTGTATACTTGAGCTCACTGTGATCCGCGATGAGGACACAGGGCGGGGTAATGGGCGCAACCAGGGCGCAAGAGCAGCCTCGGACCGCCATCACTCGTGCTCGCCCACGTCATCGATACCAAAAACGGCTTAGGCGAGCGCCTAATCCCCGCTTGGCAAGCTGGCAGTGGAGATTTTTCCGATAGTTGCATGTCTTTGTCTTTGACCTAATCCTGATCCCAGCCGGCAACCGTAGATCCCGCCCCCGATGGTGCATCAACGAATGTTCTCACTTTCCAACCTGCTCGGTGCTGTTCCGCTCACGTATGCGCTCGTATGCGTAGGCAGTGCGCGATACGCGAGCCGCGAAGTGGAGAACTGGTGACTTCACCCATCTCAGCGATGATGATGCTACTGCGGACGTGAGTAGGCCGCGCCCGAAAAAGGAAACCATCGCGCTTGTGCGTACCTGAAGACCGACGCGCCCCATCCCGCCTTCACCCGCGTGAGTACCGCCGGAATTTCGTACGCCGGCACCCTCGTTCAACCATTTGTATTTCGCGTTGTCCGCAGCAATTTGCGTCTTGCGAGGACACGAAACAGTGCCAGGTCATGCATCATGCCGCTGGTAAGCTGCTCGGAGTTGCGGTTGCGCGAACGATTCTACCAGTGCGAGAGCCGAACGGGAAGGTCAAGTTCGCGTTCGGAGTTCCTATCAGTTCGCATTGCTGACCGGACCGTCAGTAAGTACCGTCAACCTTCAAGCCAAACCGACAGCAGGCCTCCGGGTCGATCTGAACGGCGAATCCAGGGAAGGCATCTGGCTGCCCCCTCACCAGTACACGCCAGGAAAAAGAGATGATGACAGTACGTGTCAGGCGTCTGCAGAATTCGCCGAGATGCGGGGAAGTTGGGAAGACGCCCTCCTCCGCACGCCGTACGTGCAGCGAACATCAAGGCACGCTGAGTGGGGAGATTGTGCGCAAACAGAGCACTGTCGCTGCTGTCACTGGTGGCTGCGAGCACGAACATCTTCCACCACGCCGCTGTTAGACGTCGGACGTCCAGGGCGGACGTCAACGTCAGAGACTCAAACGCGTCGATGCGGGAGACTCGGGTTCGGGACCACGGCCACGTACTCGGACGCAGTCACTCACGCCCACGCTCGCGCAGTACAGAGATGCAGTCGCGGAATCTCTCGCAACATCAGGCCGAATCGGCCAGAACAACCAGATCAGCTCAACTGCAGGACCACGAGGCGGATGGAACATAGACATGTCATCCTCTAACGCCTTCGCGCCCTTCCCGAACTCGACGAACCAAACCTCTAAACGCGATGAGAACGCGCGGGCAGCGTCCCAAACCCGAACACAACTGGACCTACGGATACGGCACAATGTGTGCACGATTCGGGTTCTACGCACATTGTTCTTGCGTTCTGAGCGCTGATGAGCGTCCGTCAGGGCCCGGCCGAAGTGAGGCTCAGGCCGCTGCCCCCGCCTAACCTCCCTTGACGGACGCCTGGAAGCCGAACGCAGGAGGTGGGAGGACGTTTCCTCGGACCATGGCGCAGCGGCGTGAGCCCCAGCTGGCTCGCGGGGTTGAACCTCTCGACGAACTCTGCGCACACCGGAAGCTCATCCTCGACTTGCCCGATGTAGCACAAAGCCAGAGAGGTATACTTGGAGTGCGTTCATCGACACGGCGACTCCCCAACAGGGACCAGGACGGCGGAAAGTTGCTCCTTGTTGACGGTGCTCACTCAGAACATGATCGTCTGAATGCCCTGGCTCGCTCACCGTAAATCGCCTGCCCTGTTTCAGCCTTCGCGTCCGACGACCGCGCGCGACCCGGGTAGGCATGTTGCAGTTGCACACTATCCTGAGGATCCTGAGTGAGACCGTCTGGAAACGAAACGAGACCGGATTCCGCTGTGAACTCGGACGAGTGCAGGTTCAGTCACACTGACATTCAGGCGCTATGCCCCGGCCACAGCCCTGTCCGACGTCCAATGTCCAGCATCCACCGTCGGACGCTAGTCAACACGTTGGACATTGGGCGTTGGACTCCGAAGCTGTATGTAGCAAGGACTCGCAGCGTGATGCCCGATGCCCAGCCAACGTCGATGGCCATCGAGCGATGGGCACCACGCGACGGTGGAATGGGATCGAGCACGGTGATCTCGATAGATAGGCGGTTGGACGCATTTGATCATGACATGGGGAACGTGAGTTGTCCCAGGTGGACGCTATCGGACGGCCGCAGAAGAGACGGAGCTGTACTTGACAACGGAGTTTGCCTCGCAGACATCATAAGTCCTGGGACTCGGGTTTTGGATCATCGATGAGGGGCCGGTCGGAATGACACGAGTACGCATGGGGAGATGCAGGATCCCCCGAACAGGCGGAGGAAGAATTGATAGCGACATGACAGTAACAGCAGGACGTGAACTTGGAGCTTTGAAGCCCGACGGGAGATGTTCGAGTGTGGCCCGATCCTAAGAGAGATGCTCCGGAACCGAAACGCCGCACACGGCCACGGGAGAACGTTGACGGTCGAGCGCGGACGCGACATCGCGGGAGGCCAGCAGCCACAGGACGGTCGCAGTCATCATCAGCCACCTCGAGCCCGCTTCGACTCGCATGCAAATGCGAACTACGGCTCGGACCTCGAGGCATGAGGCCTCAGGCCTCAAGCTTCACGACCCGCCGCCCCCGGGTGCGACGAGATCGACCTTGTTCTCGATCTGCAGCATCGCGCAGAACGCCGCCGTCTGCGGATTTGGGTAGTGCGGTGCTGCAAGTGCCAGGACGTGGTTAGCGAGCGTGTCGGAGACCGACGACCGGACGCGAAAAGCCGAAGAGCATGGAAGCGAACGACAGGAAAAAGGAAAGGGGCATGCGGGCGGAGCCTGCACATCAGAGAATGTAGGGAGCGAGAAAGGAGTATGCCCGGACGGCATGGGAGCGAGTAGGCCATGGACACATCCCAACACCCGATACGACACCGTCCCCCGTCGCCGCCGCCGCCACCAGATGGCTCGAAAGAGTCGAAAGAGGAAGAGGAGGACTCACGTTGGGTCTTCGCGCGTGCGCCTTCGCTCCCCGGTCCTGGCGCGGTTATCACGAACTGCTGCACGTCCTCGACGCGCGCGAGCCCGTCCTTCTTGCCTTCGAGTACATGCGCCTTGACCCACTCGAGTTCACGCTGCACGGCCTCGCGCGCGGCGCCCTCGTCGGGGTACGCAGCCTGCGTGCGCGTGAGGGACATGTACTGGTTGAACGCGCGCGTGATCGCGAGCCATTCTGGGTCGAATGCGAGTACGGCAGTGCTAGAGGATGCGAAGGACGATGGAGGTTCGATGTCTACGACCTGGCGCGCCAATGCGTGAGCTTAGCGATATGGGGAGAGCAGGGGCGAGGAGACGCACCTCGAGGAATTGTCGTTTTGGTAGACACTTGTCCAGAGCGAGGAACTTGGTCTCTGTAGGCGGCGGGGGTGGTAGAGGAGGAGCCTCCACCTCGTCTTCCTCGTCGTCCAACATGATCTCGTCCGGATTCCTTGGGGCCGCGTTCGCATTCGCATCTGTGCCCGGTGCTCCTTCCTCCCCTTCGTCATCCTCGATACTGATCTCGTCGGGGTTCTTGTTATCCGCCCCCTGTGTGCTCACACGAGACGGTCCAGCGGCGCTCTCGCTCTGGTGCACGACGGTCGCTTCGAACCGACAGTGTAGATGCGCCGAGAACCACCACTGTGGCTTCAAGTTGTACAGGAGACCCATCATGGGCGGCGAGCCAAGCGCGCCCTTGTTAATGTCCTCGCGGAAGTAGGGTTTGCGGCGGAGGAGACCGCGCATGTCGCCGTGGTGGACGATGTTTTGCGGCCAGTCGTGCGAGAGGAAGATCGCTGGGGAGCTGAGCTGGAAGTCACGCGGGGGGAGGAGGGGGTCAGACGGAAAATGCACCTAGGAGAGAGGCGGGTACGCACAAGGGAGAGGCGCATGACGTTGAATTCGCGGATGTGGTAGATGCTACGCATCGCGCCGTGGTTGTAAGGTAGCCGTTCCCAGTGGCCTGTTCGCTCGCGGTCAGTCCCGATATTCAACAGCTGGATTGCCTCTGAACAAGTCTACGACTGCGCGATGACAGACCTTGTCGGAAATCTTGGCCCTTGTAGATCCCGGACGCACCTGCTATGCGGATGCCGTTCACCTGCACGCAGCCCGCATGCCCTAGGAAGTAAATGTTCGGCGCGAGCCACCCGCCGTGGTACCTGTATGCGTGCATTGGCACTTCGTGTGCGTGTGCGGAGCAAACGAGCATGAACAGACCACTCACAGCTCCCAGAAGTAGTTCGACGCTTCGTGGTTGCCTCCAATGACGATCGTCAAGATGGGCGCGACCGCCTCTCCCGTGTAATACCTGTCCCCACCGCCGGTCAGCCGACATCCCTCCCTCACCCGCGACAGGATCGCTCAGCGGACGAAGAGAGCGGGGCCCACCTACTTGGCGAACCCGCCGAGCCGCTTGTACTTGTCGGGGACGGCCATGCACTCGAGGTCGCGCAGGTTGCGGATCGCCTGGAAGTCGCCGCATATCAGGAGGAGGTCGACCTTGTAGCCGTGCTGCTGCTCGAGCGAGTGTATGTGCGCGTATATGGCGTCGAGCTCGCCGTGGCAGCATCCTTCGATGGCGATCTGGAAGGCGTGCGTGAGGATTGGGGTTATCGGCGTCGGGTCGGCGGGGGTGCGAGACTTACTTTCATGGTGTCTTCGCGATCTCGAGCGCGGTCGTAGCCCCGCGCACAGTAGTTCTAGTCTAGACTTGAGCGGTTTGCAACGGTGCAGGAGGGCAAGGACGAGCGCGAGAGGCGAGAGGGACGGTCGGCGCGAATTCGAAGTTGCTGCAGTCGATCAAGCGCGCATGCATGTCTTTATGGGCGCTACTCAGCTTGACCTCATTCCTACTAAAATTTGCTCTCGTGCCCCGGCCGTCTTCTACGATGTTGCGGACGGTGTGAGTAGACAATAGCTATATGCGCTATATGCTCTAACGCTATATTGGTGCAGGAAACCAAAGAATGCGCGGTCGAAGCGGGCACTGCAGGCTCGCGAGCCGAAGGAGGTCGAGGACCCCCGGACTGCCATCTTCGTCAAGGGCACGCACGCAGGAGAGACGGTGAACGCAGTAATGAAGGAACTTGTACGTATTCCTCCCTTGAATGTCTCTCCCGTCGCTGCAGCTCAACCCCACTCGTTCATGTCTGTCTCGCGCAGATGGCGCTGAAGAGACCCAACGCGATCTCGTTCTCGAAGAAAAACGCCGTGCGGCCGTTCGAAGATGCAAGCTCGCTCGAGTTCTGGGCGCAGAAGAACGACGCGAGCCTGTTCGTGGTCGGGCAGAGCACGAAGAAGCGGCCGAATGGGTTGACGTTTGTGAGGATGTTTGATTATCGGGTGCTGGATATGTGCGAGGTTGGCGTTGAGGGGTGGAAGAGCATGGCAGATTTCAAGGTGAGTTGCGCTTTTTCACTGTGTGCGCACTCGGAGGTGCTGCCGGTCGGGAGGGTGGTGGATGGGCATCATCCGATCGTACTTGCGCATCTAAAGTCAAGACTGCTGGTGCTTGTCCTCGTGCGACGCCCTTGTTATGATTCTTCGTGTCACAACGCGGAGTCCGTGATAGAGTCTCCGTATACCTCTACCTGAAGGGGAACTCCTGGCGTACGCGTGTTGCGGGCTTGCGAAACAGGACGATGGCGTGCACAGCAGTCTTCCTAGCATGGTGGTGCGCAGTCTCACCTGTACTGATGAATGCGGGCGAGCACTTGCGAATGTTGCAGATATCGCACCGCCATGTGGTGACGAGACGATGCGATGAGCGTCGCGAGCGGACCGTCCAACCAGCAGATACTGACTATGTACGTTATTGCCAGACA
This sequence comes from Earliella scabrosa, assembly GCA_022605405.1. Classification (NCBI taxonomy): domain Eukaryota; kingdom Fungi; phylum Basidiomycota; class Agaricomycetes; order Polyporales; family Polyporaceae; genus Earliella; species Earliella scabrosa. The sequence goes on from JABYQQ010000008.1 coordinate 2,109,914, forward strand.
CCAAAAGCGACGCCGGGACACAAGCCACTGCTGCACTTTGCGTCCGAGCTGTTCGACTCGCATCCGCGGTTCATCCAGCTCAAGTCGATGCTCATGGACTTCTTCAACGGAGAGGTCATCGACGCGATACATCTGGCCGGTATCGAGCACGTCATCAGCATTTCCCTCGGACCAACACCACCGACGCTCAACGCCGCGACCTCCACGCTACAAGCATCGTCTTCGACAGCAACACCGACGGAGGACCTAGCGTCACTCCCTAAGGTTCACATACGTTCCTACACGATTCGTCTCCTCGCGTCGGGAACTCGGGTCCCGCGCGTGGAGCTCACACCGATGGGTCCCTCGGTCGACCTGACGCTGCGACGACACACAGACCCGGACGCGGAGATGCTGAAGCAGGCGATGAAGCGGCCAAAGCTGCGGAAACAGGACGTCGAGAAGGGGCTGGGGAAGAAGAAGAAGAACCTGGAGGTGGACGAGATGGGCGACCTGCGCGGACGGATACACGTCGGGAAGCAGGACCTGGGGAAGCTGCAAACGCGGAAGATGAAGGGGCTGAAGCGAGGGCCAGACGACATGGATGTTGACGACGGGGACTTGGGATTCGGCGGGAGCGATGACGAGGACATGGGTTAGAGATCAAAGAGGCGCAATGCAACGTAGCACCACGCTGTCCCCAGGCTGTCCATAGCAGTTGTTCATGCAGTGTCTTGCGATCCATAGTGAGGAGACTGAGACCGGGAGAGGACTCTTATGTTCCGAGTTTTCGCTTACGTAACGGGAGTGAGAAAGTGGGCGGTTGCGGGAGTAGCTCGCTGTTTGCGGCCGACCCTCGCGCGCGCAAAGTCGACTGTTCCCGCCATCGACATCGCCAACGCCGACGCCTCCTCCGCCGTCGGCCTCAGGCTTGTAATCACTTCGAGTCCTCCGTCCCGGTCGACTTCCCCCACACTCCTTTCTTCGCACCGCTCCCAGCTTCTATACCCGCCATGTCGCCCCGTCCCCAATTCTGTCCGTCCTCTCCTCCGCCGTCGTGCTTTCTCTCCGACTGATGTCTCCCTCTGCTCCTAGTCCCTCCCTTTGATCCTGATCCTCAGGACCCGGATCCTACGTGAGTGGTCGTGCCCCCCGTCCTCTGGTACGCGTGACTCATCGCGCCGAAAAGCACTACGACTACGACCACCGCTCCTCCCACAGAGCCCACCGACCCTCCGCCGCCTCCGCCGCCCACGACAACCGAGACGACGACGACGACGACGGAGCCGTCCACCACCACAACCGAGTCCGAGACGTCCACCACCACTACCGAGTCTACCTCTACTACCACGACCGACACTTCCACCACCCCAACCGACACCTCTTCCTCGACGACCGAGAGCACGACCTCGACCTCGGAGACTACCACCCCGGAGCCGACCCCGACCCCGACCCCGAGCGAGACGTTGGTGACGACGACCGGGCCTGGAGGAATCCCTGCTACTTCGACCTCGACGATCATCGTCACGCCCACTCCGACCGGTCTTGATGCCGCCAGCGGCTCGAATAGCGACAGCGATGGAGGGTGAGTCCTCGATTCTCCGTGCTCCGGTCATTCCGTCTGCGTTCTGCGTTGTTGCACTCCGCGCGAATCCGGTGGCGTTGCGACTGCGCTAGTGATCGTCCCCCGTCACCTTCGCATCTTTTCATTGCCCTTCAAATTCGTTGTCATCTCCCCTCTATCTGCTCCGTGCGGCCGAATCGTGCTGCACAACCGAAGCTTGTGCCATTTGGCTTTGTCTGTGCAGTGCTGCTGCGTCGTGAAGGGGTCTGTCTGTGCCACTCGCGCGACCTGTACCGAAACGTGCTCGCCCTCGTCCCTCCGTCTTCACGCTGCATTGCATGCGTGTGTGGCGTTGTCCATGCGCAACTGCGGCCACGATGATACTACGATCCAGCAGTTAGGCTATGGGTGACAGGTTTCTCCGCTTTCCCGCCCCTTATGGCCCTGTTGCGACCTCTGTCTATTTCTCGAGGTGGAGTCGTGCTGCTGCGTCGTGAAGGAGCGTGAGTGTGCTCCGCCGTGATCCGTGGGGAGATGCACTCGCCGTCGCTCCTTCGCTCCGCGTACTGTCCTGTGCATTCCTGGTCGGATCTGGTGGTCTCGGCGTCGTATGTGTACAACTCCGACGGGGAGGCGAGCCGGTGGACGTTGATCTAGCAGTTAAGCTCCGGATGGCATTGTCCTCGCGTCTGTTTCCTCCTGGTCCTGTGCGTCTCGGTCCATTCTGCTGCGAGGTGGAGTGCGCTGGGCGGTGGAGGGACCTATACGGGCTGCACGGGTTGTGCTCGTCACCTGCCCGCAGTCATGGGATGGGGTGGTTCGACTTCTTCTCCCGTCCAATCGCTCGAAACGGAATGCTCACATTTACTCGCCAACAGCTTCTTCTCCAACACAGGCGCCGTTGCCGGTGTGTTCACCGTTGTCGGACTCGTCGCCGTGGTCATCATCGTTGCCGTCATCACCAACGCCATCCGCCGTCGCCGCGCAGAGAAGCTCGACCGTGAGATCGCCGAGGCTGCGGCGGAGGCCGCACAGTCCCAGCCTGCGTTCATGGACGACGACTACTACCCGGACGACCGCCGCCCCGGTGGTGCCGGCAGTGGCGGTGGTGACGTCCGCTCGATGACGACCGGATACTCGGACACCACGCACGGTACGTTCGCGCAGCAGCCGATGGGCCACGGCGAGAGCTACAACATGGCCGAGCTCTCGCCATACGACTACGGTGCTGGTGCTGGCGTGGCAGGTGCGGCCGGCGCGGCTGGTATTGGCGCGATGGGCTTGAACAGGGCACGAAGCATGGGTACAGGAAACCAGTCGCAGCCCTACGGCGCCTTCGCGGCACCTCAGCCCGCGATGCCAAACCCGTACGACGACCCGAACGCGTACAACGCGCAGCAGCAGAACATGCACTACCGCCCGCGCGGCGGTGGCGCGGACGACCTCCTCGACGCTGCTGGCCTCAGCGGCGGCGCGGCTGCAGGGTACGCGGCCGCGCACCAGGCGTACGGCCAGCCTCAGAACGCTGCGAACCTCGGACGGAACCCGAGTCTCGGGCCATCGCAGGCGTCTGCTCCCTCGGACTACAGCAGCTCGTACGCGCAGCACCCGCAAGGTGGATACCAGCAGGGCTACAACGCGTACCAGGACCCGAACGCGTACAACCCGTTCCAGCAGGCGGCGCCGCCGCAGGGATACCAGCCTCAGCCGTACGGATCGTCCCCGCCGCGCCAGCAGAGCCCGACACCCAGCGGACCGAGGCCGACGTCAATGGTCGACCCGTACGGTGGGTACGTCGATGAGCCGGTTGCTGCGGCTGGTGCGGGCGCTGCTGTAGGTGGTGCGGTTGGTGCGTCGCCCCATTCGTCACCGGGTGCATATCACGATACCAAGGCGCCTTCGCCCCCGCCGGAGAGGCTGCTGAGTGGGAACTTTGCGTCGCCGCCGGCGAGCTCGGAAGGGCACGAGGAAAACAGAATGAGCTACCGGGATGACGATGACTATGGCTACGAGCCGAAGCGGGTTCTGAAGGTGCGTTCTATGGTGTCGTGTAGTCGTACTGTCCTGTGCTGACGTTGTGGTACAGGTCGCAAACGAGTGAAGAAAACGGGACTCGCTGTGTGCCGTGTGAAGACCCCCCTAGTCTGCCCTCGCTCTTGTGGATGATGCACGACGTTACGCGTTACGCGGTGCGCGTTTACGCCTCGATGTTGTTGCTGCCGGTACCAGTGCATCGTCCGTCCTGTCGTTGACCCCACTAAAGCTCTCGCTTTCACTCATGTTCTCCGTCTATTGTATTTATGTCACTCCAACTCCTACGCCTCGCGCCTCCCTTGTCGCGATCAACCTCCGCCCCTCCCCTGCCCCTCACCTCACCTCCGTCCGTCTCCGCCCGACTCACGTACATCCACACCCCTCTGCCATCCGTACACGTCCATCCATCCACACCTACCCACATACCGCTTGCCCACGACCTCTCCCTCTTGCGCGGTTGGTCGCGCTGGACCCTTCATGACGCACCCTGTTTTCGATTCTTACTTTATTCTTACTTGTCGCTTAGTAGTTGGCCTTGGGCGTCGCCCTCTCTTTCTCTGCTCGCGCTCGTCCTCGCCCCCTTTGCCCTGCTGCAGCCCGCCCGGTAATACGGTCCACATAGATTCCGGGCGGAGTGAGTGGGGTAGCCCACCCAAGCTTTAGAGTCGGGTCTCGGGCTGAGGCCCGACAGGTGGGCTGCGAGCATGGGAGGAGGAGGGCGTGCGTCCGGGGCCGGGACTTTGTCGCTGTAGCTTCGACCGTGAACTTCTGTCGGCTCGGAATGCACTTCTTTCTCTCCCTCCTCTTGCTCGAGCTCGGTGTGATCACTGATGTTGTCTGTATCTTTGGGCTGGGTGCGGCTTTTGGAGCCGGTCTTTGGTTGTTCATGTTTCTGAGGGGTGGGTCCTGCGTGTAAATATGCATTGTATGTCTTTCATTGAGCTTGATTCGAACTAGGGATGCGCTGGAAGGTTCGCGGATGCATGTGGGACGGTGAGCCTTGGCATTTGCTCTCTCATGTCGAGATACTCATCGTCGACCGAGGATCGCGACCTTCGCTCGCCCTATGACCCATGAGGCGGCGAGTCGGTCCGACTCCAGATCTTTCCGCGCCTGCGGATTGCTTTCGAAGTGTGGGTACGTGGGGAAGTACCAGACGATGCCGTCTTCACCGGTAGCCTCGTAGGCTCACCACATAAATACGGCATCCACTCCACTTCCACCCTCACCCCATCTCTTCGCGATCCAAGTATCCATCTCGCTGGACCCTTCATGGCTTCCCGAGTCCCTCTAGAGGTCGCCGAGCAGATCATTGATCAGCTTCACGACAACGCTCCCACCCTCCGCTCGTGCGCGCTCGTGTGCAGCGGGTGGCTCCCTCGCAGTCGGGTATACCTGTTCCGCGAGGTCAAGTTCGCTAGTCTGCGACAATTACACTCACTCGTCCACGTTCTTAGGGGCAACCCTGCCCTTGGGGGCATGATACAGGTCGTAGCCGTATGCGACATAATGTGCCCCTCGAAAACACGCCGTGACTTAACGGGTGCAAATCGATACATACACCAAAGCGCTCCGCCATTGCTTCAGGGATATCTGCCAAATGTCAAGACATGGATACTCAGGGGCGAGCCTGATATCGATCATGGGCACACGTGTCTCAGTCGGAGCACATTGGCCGCTTTCCATCTCAATCTGACCATCCGCGAGCTGGACTTGTGCAACTTGACTTTCAACACTGCAACCGAGCTTTCGAAGCTCATTCTCGCGAACCCTGGGTTGCGTGTTTTATCGCTTCGGTTCGTAAGTGTGAAGTCTCAGGGAGGGCGCTGGGACTGGATACAAGCTCGTATGTTGCGGCAACTCCGCATCATCTCCGAGTCCCTCAAGGTGGGTTCCACGTTCACAAAACATGTGAACATAATTGCGAACTGATATCTGTAGCTGGTATGGGTCTGCGCGATCGTGCAACAACTGCTCGTAGAGACCACATACCCGTTCGTTGAAGACCTTACCCTCTCTCCTGAGTACACGCCGCATACGCGCTGTTCTCCTCGGCCTGTTGCGCACGTTGACGACTCTGATGATCGTAAGTCGTGAAATGCTTATCCGTATCACATTACCGTGCTCAAGTCGTAGCAGCCTGTACAAATCGCGTCTCAGCTGCTCTATCCAGTTTCATCCAGCTATCGTCGCTCAGGATCGTGCCGAAGACTCTACTCGAATCCGCCGACGATTACCAACCTCAAACCCATCTTCGACACTACCTGGAACACGCACTGCACACCGTCGGCTTACCTCTCGGACTGAGGCGGCTTGAGGTGGACCTACAGAACTTCGATTCGTATGGCATATCCTATTGTCTTGCCAACCTCCGGGCTGGCGCTGTCTTAGGTTGGAATCGCCTTGACCAACTAATGTATCACCTCAAATCATCGCGACCGTACTTCGACGCAGTATCCTTCACTTTCCAGCGAGGAACGGCCAGCCGCGTTGCGAAGTTGAGATCCGCTCTGAGTCGCCTTCTTCCCTTATCCATGAAACACTCAGCGTGCGCTTTCAGTTACTCCATAGGTTGGTCCATGTTTGTCATGTTCACAGTGAACAGCGGCTGACACGTTGCACAGAATCGACACGTCACGACTATCGACATACCAATGGTCCAGTGGTTTCCCTGACAGTGTCGAAGTCCGGTAAATGGATTGCTAGCGGGGACGCCACCCGAATCTCGTTCTGGGATACCGACTATGACGCAACACTGGCATGGAGGCCTGTATCTCACAGCTCCGATATGCCTGCCGCGGCCGTAGTGGGGTCCACCTTTGACTCTGCACATTTTTGTTACTTTGTGGTGGCAGACCCTAATGTTCCGGAAACAACAGGATCAATGTTCCTCATCCTGGGCACGCGCACGGCGAGAAATGACTTCCCCGTGTTGAGCCCCACGATAAGACTCTACAACCCTGAATGGTATTCGAAAATCATCACGTTTGTCTGCTATTCCTCCTCGAATCTGGCCTTCATCTCGGAGGACGGCACGATGAACGCAATGGACGTCCGGAAACCGCACTACATTGGGTGACTATCCGTAAGCCGCGTACGAATTGTTTAGACCTCCCAAATCCTAGTGACGTCACACGATCGGGAAGCTGGCGAGGAAACCAGTACTCGCTTGCAACTTGGCCCTTAGATGGAGGCAATTGTGAGGACGGCCAACCAGCCACTCAACGGACATACATACAACCATGCCGCACCTGTACTTAGTACGCGGGATATAAGTGTCTGATTCAAAAAAAAAAAAAAAAAAAAAAAAAAAAAAGACCTCCCAAATCCTAGACCGGGGAGATGTCGGAGATTCAGCGTGACAAGACCCCGTCTCGACCTTTGGTCCAAATCCCGCTTAGAAGCTCCATCCGGGACCAAACTCTAAAATCTGGGAGGGGGGTGGACCCCCCTACCCAGACCATGATTTAGGAATCCTAGGTTTCAAACGGTGTTAAGCGGGTCTGCGACGACCTGGCCAGTCTGTATATGGCATACGGGTAGGTTCAACTATGCGCGTCTACCGTCGGATCCCGCCTTTCAAAATCTAGACTCAAAGACATGGATTTGGTCCAACCGTGCGTTACGGTTTAGAATGGGTCCCTACAAGCGACAGGTCACTGAGATTCAGACTCCGACATCTAGGACATATCGTCCTAGATGCCTTACGGATAGTCACCCATTATTCAACAAAGACTTGACGATCGGCCCGAAGCCTCGAAAATAGTACGCGCAGGATGTTTCGCCGTCTCCGCAGACGAGCAGTGGCTCGCAGACTGGCATCATCCAGGAACCATGCTGATTTGGAACCTCAGCACCGACACTCCGAGTCTCCACTCAAGATACTTCTCTTCCATGACCATCCACATCGCTCCTCTTGACGCGGAGAGAGCGGGATATGTAGCAGCAACATTCGACTGCCACAGTACCTCTCTCGTCGCGATATCCGATCGCGGCATGGTCTGGTCGTGGGATGTCGCATCGGGGATCCCGCTACGTCGTCCTGCTCGACTGCGCGATGCTCGAGGCCTCACGATCCACTCGCGCGCTGTTTTTTCCCGGCACGGCATGCGCCTTGGGTGGATCCCAGAGCCAATGGATCCCGACGACGTCGCACGAGCAAATAATGCAGCCCTAGGAGCCCACGTCGTCATGGTACTCGACCTATCTGCTCCTACGAGGCCCCCACGACCCATCGCACTCCGGGGACACAGCGATCGCATCCACGCCTTCGCATTCTCATCCGACGGCCATTTCATTGCCACCGCGTCGGCAGACAAGACCGTGCGTTTATGGAGGACGACCGATGGCTGCTGCCTCGAGACATTCACCGAGCACGACGCGGAAGTGACGCATGTCGTCATCTCGGAGAACGGGCGCGTCTTGGTGTCTGGGGCGAAGGACGGGACAGTGCGGGTGAGGAAGATGGAGCGAGTCCTTTTGCGAGACGCGAAGAACGGGTATTATGCTGGATGGGAGGTTTGAGTTCCGCGGACGACGACCAGCGCGCTAGGGCGCGGTAGGGACAGTGGTGCGTTTCTCGTCAATTGCTCATCAGGTTCTGCACGACTAACGAAGTTGCGATACCAAACCGGACAGACAACGCGCTGTAAGATGCATTTCTCGCAGCCCATTTTGCAGTGCTCGCTTGTGGCATTCGTTCTAGGTTCCCGTATGCCGGATTCATGTTTCATTCTGGATTGCCAGATAGGTCAGAATGCTTCCGATACGTGTATGACTGATTGTTGCTACCACCTCAAATATTGTCATGTAAGGGACCGACTGACGAGCACGGCAATCCCTGCTTTGCTGCCTCGGGCTTTGTCGGCCTTCTACTGCACGTCAGCGCATTCAGATCTCCGTCACGAACAGAAGAGATATTGTGAGTTTTCACTGGTAAGATGATTCCGCGCAAACCGATGCAGTCGATGCGCAAGTTTTGGAGTGGTCTTACCCTGTGAACGGCAGCGCTAAGAGAAGGTTTATTCCGGCAAGACTCCTTCTCACGCCGACAGAGATAGGGCACAGGCGTTCTGCATTCAATGCAAAGTGTCAGCTCGCTCCGAAGCTTGACGTCACGACGCAGCAGAGAAGGAGTCGACCATGTACAGCGTTTCGCCCGCGCGCAGCATCTATATCCTCCTCTTCACCACGGCCGGTCTGCACCCTTCTCTTCCCTCTCCCTCTCCCTTCCTTGCTCGCATCTCGCTCCTTCACCGTCCTCCCACTTCTTGGCCTCAAGGTGGCCATGCATCACCACCACCCCCTCGCAATCCTCTCACTACTCTTGCTCGCTTGTGAACAAGCCCTAGCAGTCCCAGGTCCAGCCTCTCCAACACGTCGCTCGATACCGCTCGCGCGCAAGCCTCGATCTGAACGCAATGCAACGGAGTCTCTTGCGTGGCTGAGGGGGCAGAGGGAGGCGTTGGCGAACAAGTATCGCGGAGGGTCCTCGCAGCGGAAGCGCGCGAGCGGAGCGAACCAGTGCGCGTCCAGATATCTTCTTTCCCTACGAATGGGCTCATCGTTCCACTTTGACCACGACGCTGGGGCTCGCGCAGGCTGACCGACCAGAGCCTCGACTCGAGTTTCTTTGGGTCCATAGCAGTCGGCACTCCGCCGACCGCGTTCAACGTCATTCTTGACACGGGCTCCTCGTGCGTTGGGCTATCCTGGTAGTCGGAGATTGGGACATGCCCATGGCTGATTCTCCTCGCAGTGACCTTTGGATCGCAGGCAACGAAGCGTTGACAACCTTGGAGTCGGATGGTCAGATCGAGACGTTCGACCCATCCAGTACGTACTCTTGGCAGTGGCACTCGCTCCCGTCTCTCGTCTCACGGCTCGTAGGCTCTTCCACCTTCCGCGACCTAGAAACGCCCTTCCAGGTCCAGTACGGCTCCGGTGCGGCACGAGGAACGCTCGGACAGGACGTCGTCCAGATGGCCGGGTTCACAGTCAATAACCAGACGTTCGGTACGCGAACCTTCCCCGGTTCCTGTCACCCCTCGTGGAAGCGCTGCGACCGCTTCTGACGCACTAACCCCTTCGCCACCAGGTGTTGTCACGCAGCAGCAGGACGTCCTCAACGCACCCGTCTCGGGCCTGATGGGACTTGGTTTCCAGAGCCTCGCGTCGTCGCGCGCGGCGCCGTTCTGGCAGACACTCGCGGGAGAGGACGGCGTGCTCGACGAGCCGCTCATGGCGTTCCATCTGACGCGCTTCCTCGACGTCCCCCGAGCGCGCGCGCTGGAGCCCGGGGGAACGTTCACGCTCGGCGCGGTCGACAACTCGCTGTTCACGGGAGAGATCGACTACCAGCCTATCCCGGATGGGCAGGCGGGGTACTGGCTGCAGGAGATCACTGGTGAGTAATCAGTAACTCGCGCGTCCGCTCGCGCGCCGTGTGAGACCGTTGAGGGCTGAAGACCGAGGAACGAACCTTGTTCAAACACAGGTCTCACTGTCAATGGGAACTCTGTAGCTCTTCCGGCTGGGTCTGGGGCGTATGCCGCGATCGACACGGGCACGACGCTCGTCACGGGGCCCACGGACGTCATCAACGCGATTTATGCGCAGATTCCGAACAGCCAGGCCTTGGACGGCCAGAACGAGGGCCTGTATCAGTTTCGTGAGTCGCGCGTTCGATAATATGTTGAAGGGATGGGTGGACTGACGAGCTGACGACCTTCGCGCAGCGTGCGACACCGACGTGAGCGTCACGATGCGATTCGGGCAGAGCGCGATCGCTTGGCCGATTTCGAGTGCGGACCTGGCCATCGCACAGGGGACGCTCGCGGGGATGTGCTTCGGGGGCTTCATGGCGCTCGACACGGGTGGGAGCACGCCGCCGTTCATCGTCGGAGACACGTTCCTCAAGAACGTGTACTCGGTCTACCGCGCCGAGCCGCCCTCGGTCGGGTTCGCGAACCTGTCAGATACTGCGACTGCGATGAATACCCCGGGTGGGACGGTGCCCACTCCGACAGTTGGCGGAGGGAATGGGGGTACGACTGCGACCCCGGGGTCGGGATCGAATGGTGTTGCGAGGAGTCCTGTAGGAGGGAGTGTCGTGCTTGTCGCGGTGCTTGTGGGTGTTGGAGCCCTGTGGTGAAACATATCTGGGATGTGGTTACTAGAGTACATGGTTTGATGGTACTGGTCGGACGCTGGATTTGAACTGTACGCTGTACCAGTCAATCGAACTAACGGGAACGATGCATGATCGGAATGCCTACTGGCAGGGGGAAGGTCAGGATGACGCACCGGTATCCAGGCATTCTCCCTTGTGGAGCAAGAAAGAAAACCAGGCTCAAGCGTTGAACTGAGATGATCGAGATGATAGGGGCCGGTTTCCAGCAGCTTCACAGAGGTTCCTGCCTGGAGCGGACATTGTAACCCGCCCCTGGTGTGAACGAAGGATCCTCACCTCGATATTCGTAGTGTCCGGTGGTGCGTAGGAGTCTCCATTGGCAACATGCATGTGCCATCGAACACGAGGATTGGAGGGATAATTGTGGCCTTTACGTGCCACCATGGTCTAATGAAGATGCGGAACTCACCAAGAAGCGTGTCTGGTGTAACATACACATAGCGGAACTTCCATAAGGAGACGGTGTATAGCACAGCACGAAAGCGACAGAAATAATACAAACACAAATCATACGCGCTCCTTGTCTTGCTTCCGTTCGTTCGCTGGGAGGGACGTGAGGTGAGAAGAAGGGCAGTGGACTGGGAGTACACACGATTGTAATGAAGGAGCTTTTCGATGAGGTCGACGTGGGTGAGCACCATACGCCGACAGCAGTAGCGCTTCAGTTGTAGCTGGTCGAGCGCATCGCTGGCAATGGGATGAAAGATGAGACACGGAGGAGCAGAGAGACAACGTACCCTTCACTAACGTCCTTGGACAACAGGTCCAAGTACGCGTTCCACTTGTCTCCCACCACCTTCCCGCACGAGAAACACCGAACTGGAATAATCTGCCCCACACGAGGACGTCAGTGCGAGCATGCAGACCAGAGGACGAGTGCGGACCATGGCGGGCAAAAGGCAAGGGCTGAAACCCTAACCCTAGTAAGGCCTTACAAATTGTGGGGGGGCGCGTGACAGACACGCGTGACGCACGCGACGTGACAGACGCGACCGCGGGTTGGACGCGTTTCGAACGCAACCGCCATCTCGAGCAGTCCCTATAGCGCTCTTCTCTCTCCGCTGCCTCGAAGATGGACTCCTTCGACCTCGGAGAAGAGCTCACGGCCATTGGAAACGACATCTCCAACTACACATTCGAGAATGAGGCCGACATCCCTTCGCTCGACTCCTCTTCCATCGCCCACGACGTCCTGGAGCCCGCCGTCGACGCTCTCGCTCATAGCTCCGACAACATAACCGAGCCCGCTGTCTTTGACGCCTTCCGCTCTCTCCTCAAACATGCCTCCTCCCTCCAAGGAACCCACATGACCAAGATCCTCGACTCCATATCCTCCGCCTACCACGCTCAAATCGACGCCACCCTCCGCGATGTCGACGAAGAGGACCAGCAATCAATATCGGCACACAAGATGCCTCTCGAGATGTACGCCGTTCTCCTCCACTTATTTGTTCTCTGCGCAGAGAAGGTCAAGGCCTCTGGAGAAGACGAGGCCCCGACTCCCGCTCCCAAACCCAAGCGTGGGCGCGGTGGCAAGGCCGCTGCCTCTCGCGCCGCCGCTCGCAAGGCCCCCGAGGAGTGGACATGGGCCGATCAGACTCCGGCCACGCTCGCGCTGATTGCTAAGGCCCTCCGGCTGAAGACGCCGAAGATCTGGCAGACCACAGTGGAGCGCGACCACTTCATTGGGTGAGTCCTCATTCTACGTCGTCTCGTAGCCAGCAGCTATCGGCCAAATACTCTGTCATTCGACGAAGGAAACGTCTGTGGCTCGTCGTCAGCCGATCAACTTCCTCTGCGGGGTTGGACTCGAAACTATCCGAGTCTCGAGAGGTCTTGATCGGTTGGTGCAGCTTGTGTCGAAACGCAGGTGGCACATCCCCATAGCGTGTATCACCACGATGACCACACTGTCGACGTATCATGGGAGTATTCTGGCGTACTCGTGAGCGTTCAGCGTAATGAAACGAATGTTCCACCCGTTTCCTCGCGTGCGGAGACAACTTGCCTGGCGCGCTGCAAACGTTCAGTAGAGACGAGGTCAGGCTGATCTGTTTTAAGCCTGTAGCTTGGAGGTCGCGAGATGCACTAAGAGGTCACAATCTGTTCCATTTGTACCTTTCCTAAGACGACCCTAGGCTGGCTGCGAGACGACCGGCGAGACCGCTCTGCTTGGTTGTGTTCATCTCTGACAATTCCTCTCCCTAGCTGCGTCATGCGTCCCGTCTATAACATTGCAGAGAACGAAATGTACATGAAGATCCAGGCGACTCGCTTGGGTGTGTACAAGGCCATCTGCCTTGCGGTCAAGCACCACGGCCACGGCCTCGCCGCCCAGATCGCGATCACCCACTCGCTCCAATACTTCGAGCACCTCGCGGAGCCCATGGCCGAATGCCTCGACCACCTCTCCAAGGAGTTCGACCACGCCCAGCTCGCGGACGAGATCCTGCGCGAGATCGCGGGCAAGACGTTCAGCGCGCAAGACTCCAAGGGCCCGCGCGTGTTCTCCAAGTTCCTCACGCGCTTCTCCGAGCTCGCGCCGCGCCAGGTCCTCAAGCAGCTCGCGCTCCTCCTTGCGCAGCTCGACTCGGAGTCATACCCGATGCGGAACGCACTGGTCGACATGATTGGGAACATCATCCGCGAGCTCGCGGAGGCGCCCGAGGACGGCGAGGCGCCGAACAAGGGCCAGCACCTGAAGCAGATCAACGGCCTGTACGACCTCCTGCTCGAGCGCACGATGGACATCTCGTCGTACACGCGCGTGAAGGTGTTCAACACGTTTGCGCGTTTGTGCGACGCCACGGGCACGGGCAAGTTCCCGCAGCAGCGGTTGGCGATGACCCGCGCGGCGGTGGACGCGCTCGAGGACAAGACGAGCAGTGTGCGCAAGAGCGCGATCAGCTTGTTGGAGAGGTTGATCTTGACTCACCCGTACGGGATGTACGGGGGCTTGCTGAGCGAGACGGAGTGGAAGGAGAAGTACAAGGAGGTGTCGGACATGCTGGAGAAGATGGAGGGCGCGGTTGGGAAGGCCGTCGAGGTTGAGCAGGAGGAGGAAGAGGAGGAGGAGGGGAGTCAGAGAGGAGACGATGACGAGGAAGGCGAGGGTGAAGAGGATGAAGAAGAGGGTGGCGCGAAGAAGAAGAGGAGACGCAAGCCGTACGTGTCTTGTGTTGCGTCCGTGTTCCGTGCTGACTGTTGTGTAGGAGACGCAAATCCGAGGATGACATGGACGTCGACGACGAGGGCGGCGACACAGAGATTGAAGAGGACGAGGACGAAGACGTCGACATGGGTGAAGGCTCGGATGACGAGGCTGGCGCCCGACGTCGCAAGAAGAAGGGCAAGGGCAAGAAGAAGCCGCGCAAGTCCGAGTTGGACCTCCAAGCGCTGACGAACGAGGCGGCCGCGCTGGGTGCGTTGAACGAGAATCAACACTTAGAGGTGAAACTGCGGAAGAAGTACTGTCTGGACGCCCTCGAGTTCATCCGGCAGATCGAAGAGGGCATGAAGACGGTGCAGCGGCTCCTCGCGTCGAAGAGCAAACTCGAAGTGCACGAGGCGATGGAGTTCTTCCGGATCTGCTACGAGTACAAGTTCGATGCGGCCGAGGCGGGGATCAAGAAGATGCTGCACCTGATCTGGGCGAAAGACAACAACTCGACGAGCGAGGAGGGGAGGGAGGTCAAGAGCACGCGCTCGAAGCTGCTCGAGTGCTATAAGGCCATGTACTTCGAACCTGTCCAGAACCTGGACGCGAAGCAGCAGATCGGCAGGATCGCGAAGAACATGATCGAGTGCGTCTTTCCTCTTCAGTCTGATGCCCTTGACTGACGCTTACTACGTAGGATGACCTATAACGCGACCCTCGCCGAGCTGACCAGTCTGGAGGAGATGATGCGTCAGCTCATGGACGAGGGCAGTATCCCCGACGAGGTCGTTTCGATGCTATGGAACGTCTATGGTACGCGTCTCAACTCCTTCCTGGCCCTCCATACTGATAATGTGCCACAGGATCTCAGCGACCGCTTCCAAGGGCGCAGCGACGAGGAGCCGTAATCGTTCTGGGGATGCTCGCCCTCGCGAAGCGCCAGATCGTTGCCGATCGCGTTGATACCCTCATCAAGACCGGGCTGGGCAAACTCGGTGCTGTGAGGCTCTCTGCTTTCATCCCTCTCTGACATAGCCGCTCACACCGTTTTGTCACCCAGTCTGACTTGACTCTAGCCCGCTACACCTGTGTTGCCTTGCAACGACTCAACGGGAGCGCGAAGAAAGTAAAGGGTAAGCCGGCCTCGCTGTAGTTTTTCATAAGTAACTCATTGTGTCCTCCAGGTTCACTCCTCGACAAGACGTTGCGTCTTGAAATGGACAACCCGCTGTTCAAGAGACTGCAGGAAGCCATTGAGCGCCCGTGCCGCTCGAAAGAGTGGTTCCCAATGGCTGAGCAAGCGATCAACACCGTCTATGCCCTCGGGGAGCGCCCCGATCTCCTCTGCAGCAGCCTCATTAAGAATCTTACTCGTCGCGTCTTCGCCCGCAAATCCAATCCGCTTGCTGCCTCTCAAGAGCCGAAGGAGAAGGATCCCGACGCGATGGACGAGGACGAAGACAACGTCGACCCCGACACAACGCAGCAGACGCAGGCGCCAACGCAGAGTGACGAGAGCAAGGACACGGGCGACGCATTCGAGCTGAGCCAGCTGCTGTTCGTCGTCGGCCATGTTGCTATCAAGCAGATCGTCTTCCTCGAGCTCGTGGAGCGCGAGTGGAAGCGACAGAAGCATGAGAAGGAGCTAGGTGGGTCTTCTAGTTGGTTGAACTTGACATGAGCGTCCCTCTCATGCGGTCAATGGTCTTCACAGCCGAGAAGATTGGTGGCGCTGCGGAGGCGAAGAAGGATCAGGAGGAGCTCGATCAGGTTGCGGGGAACGCGGAGGACGAGATTGGAGAGCGGATAGCAGCCATGCGCGAGGTCGAGCTCCTCTACGGTGCACACTCCCTTCTCGCGACGTTCGGTCCAATGCTCGTGCATATATGCGGGAGCCCGCATAAGTTCAAGGTGAGTTCTCATCGTGTGGGCATCTCACGCATTGGTGACTCACTCGCGGATTCTCTCGACAGAATCGCACGCTCCGAGCGGCTGCGACACTCGCGTTCAGCAAGTTCCTATGCGTGAGCTCCCAGTTCTGCGAACAGAACCACCGGCTGCTCTTCAAGATCCTCGAGACGTCCAAGGACCCAGGGATCCGGAGCAACATCGTCATCGCCCTCGGCGACGTCGCGGTTTCGTTCAGCAGCATCATCGACGAGAGCAACGATGAGCTTTACACCGGACTGCGGGATCCAGACATGGTCGTGAAGAAGAACACGCTCATGGTCCTCACGCACTTGATCTTGAACGGTATGGTGAAGGTCAAGGGTCAGATGGGCGAGATGGCCAAGTGCTTGGAGGACTCGGACGAGCGCATCTCGGATCTCGCGAAGCTGTTCTTCTCCGAGCTGTCGACGAAGGACAACGCGATCTACAACAACCTCCCGGATGGTGAGCTATCCAATCTATGCGATGTGCGCTATCCCAGGATGCTGACGGATGTTTACAGTCATCAGCCATCTGTCGGTGGGCGCGCACTCTATCGACGAAGAAGCGTTCCAGAGTACGATGAAGTATATCTTTGGCTTCATTGAGAAGGTTCGTCTCCCAATGTCTGCACTAGTGCTAGCACGCTGATACACGATCGTCCTGCAGGAGAAGCAAGCCGAGAACATCGTCGAGAAGCTGTGCCAGCGATTCCGGATGTCCGAGGACCCGCGACAGTGGCGCGACATCGCGTACTGTCTCTCGCTCCTGCCGTTCAAGTCAGAGCGGTCCGTCAAGAAGCTCATCGAAGGCCTGCAGTTCTACCGCGACAAGCTTCGGGAAGACAAGGTCTACGAGCGCTTCCAGGAGATTTTGCAGAAGGTTCGTCTCCCATCGCGTGGGGCTTGCATTGAGCTCTAGATCTCTGACGAACTATGTTGCATGCAGGCGCGGTCGAACAAGTCCGCAAATAAGCCAGATGCGGAGCTCAA
The DNA here is from genome assembly GCA_022605405.1 of Earliella scabrosa. NCBI lineage: Eukaryota > Fungi > Basidiomycota > Agaricomycetes > Polyporales > Polyporaceae > Earliella > Earliella scabrosa. The sequence goes on from JABYQQ010000008.1 coordinate 2,126,761, forward strand.
TGAGTTCGAGCAGGTGCGATGCGTCCGTGTGAATGTTGGTGTTTGTCATCGTTGCTGATCGTTGGTCTCTAGATATTGGAAGAGAACCGACGCCAGGGTGCCGAAGACCAAGAGTTCGAGAGAGCTGTCCAGGGCCGGAAGGCCGTCGCGAAGAAGCGGCAGACACGACGAAGTAAGTCGATATTGGCATAGAGGGTGATTCCCGTACTCATACTCTCCTCCCATTACAGCACAACGAAAGAAGCCCGCGCCCGCTGCGCGGAACGATGCGGAAGACTCAGAGTAGGACAGGTCTCAGATTCCGTCTGTGACTTTCCGTACCCTGATTCGCCCCTGGTGGCTTTAGTTGTTGTGATTGCACTATTGTATTATCAGTTGTATGCCGCCCTTGTAGCATTCTGTACCGTAGGAGGACGAGGACGAGGACGTCCCGTCGTAATGTCGACGTGCATGAGCTCGATACTGTGTCACTCTTACGTGGATGAGGTTACGTCTCAATTGGAGTACCCAACATGCCAAGCCATATCCACCCTTTTTGGCAATATTAGCGCGCACATCGCCTTTGCGTTAGCTTTCAAGTTTCCACGAAGTCATCATCAAGCTGGTAGCCCTTAGACCTTACGCGTACGCCTCAAGCTAAATGACGCCCTACACACGCTGCGCCACAAAATGCGATGCGGACGCGTTTCGTACGTACTCAAGTATCTTCTGCCAAGATCGCGTCACGAATGTGCTGATTCTGCAAGGCCTAGGTGCTACAACATCTGATCAATGCTGGACGCATTCTTAGCTGCCATTGATTATGTCGAGTCACGGTACGCTCTAATATCTATCCATCACCCCATTCTGAAGCCATCATGGCCCGGACTGGCATGTGCAGGGCTGCAATAGACTTCCTAGACCGTGGTCCAGGGCAGCGTGACGTGGAGAGTTTTGCCGGCTAGTTCTTGGCAAATCCGTCTGTGCCCCGCTGTCCGAGTCCTCCGTTCTTCGACCCGCCCTCGTTTTGCTGACATGGTTGAATCTTCTCAGCCAGCCGAGAGCCCCCGAGACCATACATAGCTTCCCTCAACCCCACATACCCGTCGGAGCGCCCAACGACCGGACCTCGCACCACAGCCGCACAGTACAGCATATCCTCATAACGGCGCAGGACGACTCTCTCAATCCGCCCTTCTGATGGCCTGCCGGGCCGCTCGTCCCGGAGGATGTACGGTTTGGTTTCGTGATGATCATGATGCACACGTCCCGAGCCATACCGGAATAACGACTAGTACTGTCCTTGGACAGTCTAGCTTGCAAGGGGTGAGTGCAAACATCATCTGAACATTAACTCACCCTCCAACACTGCAGATTCGGCTGTCCTGGACCGTAAACGATACATCCTTGCCGGCGTCATGTGTCCTTACAGCCTCAAGCCTTTGAAACTCTCCAAGATCTTTCAGTAGTAATGCGTGAGTCTACCCGCCTGCGGTGGAAACACCTGCCTAACCTGATACGGCCTGTCTTGATCAATTAGCGTGGTTCACACCGCAGTGTTCTCTGAAGCACTCACCCCTGAACTCCTTAGGCCGCTTTCGTGACTCTCTCGGACCTAGTCTCGAGCCCATGCTGTACCTGAAACGGCCTCTATTCGCCATGTCGTTCGCCGCCTCAGTTGCTGCGTCGACGGAACCTGTCTGGCATCCCATTCATTGTTGATTGCCCGCAACATTCGGCCCCGACCTTCACTTTCAACCCTGGGTCGCAGCTCCACCACATGCCTGTGGCTGAGAGCCATGGTATTGCACTGACTGGTCCACCCTGTTTCCGAACAAACGCTGTCACCTAAAGGATCGAACAGGAGTATGCGACACGGCCGAGCGGCCCTCACCCGGGCCGCCTGAGGCCGCTCAGCTCTTTACCATCACTTGTTCTTGCTTCCGCGGCGGCTGCACAGCACTGCACCGGGTTAGCCGAAACTCGTAAAGTTTCCGTTTATCCATCTCGATTCATCATGTCTAATCACCCGCTCCATAGACGCTCTCGGAGAAACGACTAGGCCCACTAGTGGCTCTGTATTGATGGCCGCCATGCTGACCCCGGGTCATTCACAGTCGAAACGGTTACTCCACCCCGTCTCAGATGTAGATGGCAACGGCCTGCCACTACCTACGTCGGTGGCAACAACGGCAGGATGTGTCGACTGCGTGTTGGAGCAGCGCACGACGCGAAAGCACTTAGGATTGACATAGTAGGCAAGCAAACCAATCCTTGATGGCAATGCTATGATGTGGGAGGCGCATCCATACCCGATCCCGAGATGACCTCACATCCATTCTCGCAAAGCGGTTGCTGTCAGCCCCTTAGATCGCAGCGGCGACTTAGACCGTCACGCGTCAGGCGTCCTCCTAACCCAGTCCTAGCCTATAGCGCCTTCAGTGCTCTGGAGCATTGCCGTTGTCGATGACACATATAAGAGGGGGCGCGATCGCAGGGATGGCCTCCAACCCACTCGCCTCGACTGGGGTCCTCCATGATGCGCGCTGCGTTTTCTTCTTTCGTTATTCTTGCCGCGAGCTCCGCATGTCTTGCTTCGTGGGTTCCGTACAGTTCTCTCCAGAACCGCGCGGACAGCCATTTCTTGGACTGCCTCGAGAGAGCGGGTCTTGACCCCATTGTCCAGGGTGAGTCCGAATACGCTACTGCTGCTGCGCCATTCAACGTTCGGTACGTCCGCATTTGTGGTTGAACGCATGCAATGTCTGACAGTGTTGCGAGTACAGTTTCTCGTACAAGCCTGCTGCTGTCGTATACCCCAACGACGCGAAGGATGTCTCTGCGGCCGTCAAGTGTGGTGCCAACCACGGCGTCAAGGTCAACGCTCGTAGCGGTGGACACTCCTGTAGGTCCCCCTGACAAGCGACCCTGAGCGGTAGGAGCGCGCACGATATTGACTGAACTCTACTTCCATTCCAGACGCCGCCTACGCACTCGGCGGTGAGGATGGCCACTTGACTGTCAGCCTAGACAAGCTTCGCACACTCAAGGTAAGCGGTAACACCGCTACCATTGGGGCCGGCAACCGTCTTGGCGACGTCGCGCTCTACCTTTGGAACAATGGTACGTCTCCCCTCTACCACCGCCGCCAGGCCTCCATCTCTCGTTCGCCTGCGTCCATTCCTCCCAGTCTGACATTTGCTCCTATGCGTAGGTAAGCGAGCCATGGCACACGGTACCTGCCCGTACGTGGGCATTGGCGGCCACGCTGGCCAGGGAGGCTTCGGTCTCCCTTCGCGTGCATGGGGGCTCCTTGCGGACCAAGTGACGAGCCTTGAGATTGTCACTGCAGACGGGCAGATCCGTACTGCCAGCCGGACGCAGAATGCGGACCTATTCTGGGCGGCCACTGGCGCGGGTGCCAGCTTCGGAATCATCACGTCGTTCACGACCGTGACCCAGCAGGCGCTCGACTCGATCGCGTTCGCGTATCGCTTCCCCAACTACGGTCCTGCTGAGGCCAGCAAGGCTCTCCAGGCGTGGCAGAAGTTCGGCAACGACCCGCAGAACCCGCTCGACGTCAACGTTGGTCTCCAGATTCACATCGATCCCTCGACTGAATCGCCCAACGGTGTCGTCTTCTCTGTCAGCGGTGTTTACTGTGAGTTGTATTCCTCACGGACCCGGTCAGTAGCGTTGACCCTACATCATTCGTATAGATGGTGCCACCGAGAGTCGGCTGAACACGACATTCGCACCTCTGCTCAAGGAACTCGGCCAGCCCTCGTCTGTCTTCATCCAGAGGCAGACCTGGATCGAGAATGTCTTGTATCTCGCAGGCGTCGACGACATCGACGACCTCGACACCACCCTTGCTCCAGACACTCACGACGACTTCTTCGCCGCCTCGACGTTTGTCAGCGAGACGGAGCCCCTCGGCGAGGCCTCGTCCGACGCGCTCATGAAGTACATCTATGAACAGGGCACGAAGACGAGCGTCGCCTGGTTCGTCATCTTGTGAGTGTTTCATGCATTGGATAGCCCCGTTTGCATTAGTACTCATCAGGCGTTGCGCAGCGACCTGTATGGCGGTGGTAAGTCGGTCATCACCAACGTTGCTGACGACTACAACGCCTTCGACGCCCGGGACGCGCTATACTCCATCCAGTCAGTGTTTGACATGCACTATCACACGGTACACTCTCGTTGAATCTATGCACTACACAGGTACTACGGTACCATTCCCAGCTCCGTTCCTGACGCGCAGGGCATCAAGTTCATCACGGACATGAAGGGCGCGCTCGAGAAGAACCAGCCTCAAACGTTCTTCAAGGAGTATGGTATGTCGTGACCCTGATGCTTCCCACATGGCTCATGCTTACTGATGCTATTCGTCTACAGCTAACTACATCGACAGCACGTACGATGCCGCCACTGCGCACAGGAAGTACTACCCGTCGCACACCGCGCGCCTTACGCAGCTCAAGGACAAGTACGACCCGAAGCGCCTTATCCACCATCCGCAGGACTTCTAAGCGCGGTCTGGTCCCCTGATCTTCGCAGTTGCGAGGGCTTTGCACCATGAACGCACGCAAGCAGCGTTCGCGTATAACGAATGTTCATCACGTGGACTCTTGGATTCTTGGCTACTATTCATACTCCGGACAGTCGCATTTCGCCCTTGGACACTTTGCTACACTGACCTGCACTTATTCGCGCCATGACGTTACGTTACGCCTCGTTATGGGATACTCTGTATAAGTACTTCACCAACTGTCACTCACCTGAACATAATAGTATGGTACTGCACGTAACCGAGGCAAATGTCTTGACTCTCGGGTTGACAGCGTGGCTATCGGTAAGCAGCTGCTTATCAGCATGATTGAAAGACGGGTAGAATCTGGGAAGACAATGCGAGACCCTGGGGCGGCCTGCCAGTGTACAACTCCAGCCCAGCCGCGTCATCATGGTTGACAAGCTCGTTGTTCTTGTCCTCTTCGGAATCTTGTATAATGCAGAATGCGCCGACCTAGACGAATTTGATGCCGAGCCTGTGAGTGATGGTAGTAGCAATGGCATCCGTAATGGTTGTCGGGATGATGGACGGGTCGATGCGAGCCGTTCGGATTGGACCCAGAGTTTTGTATGATATTTGCCATTCTCAAAAATAGGTAGAGAATGCGCCGCGATTCAATGATGTCGCCTTTCTGAGCCGTGACTCACCGTAGGTTAGTACTAGGAGACGATACTATCGATCTTTGGGAAAGGGAAGTCATCATTGATTCATCGTAGTCCGATCTGTGTCGTTAAAGCGTGCATTTTGAAGCGTGCATGAAGGTCGTTGAGGTTACGGCACGAGTCCTCAAGCTCCAAGCTCAAGGCCTCAGCGAAGTTGTAGGAGTTACCAGAGGAATACTCAAGGAATACTATACACGTCCCGCAAGCGCCTATCATCCTCACACGGTTCGAAGTCGAACTCGCCTATACTTCAACGGCCTTCTGCACTTCCTCTTCTCAGGCTCTTCTCGTGGTCGTGCAACCGATTTCGCCTACAGGCAATGAGGATTTGTGGGCGCACTTGCGATAGCCGTTGTGCATGGTAATGGCGTGGCAGCCTCAAGGCCTCCAGCGACGTGGCCGAGGCCCAATGATTCAGAACTCGAAATTTCTCCTCGTGATACTACCGTGACTCTCAGCTTCTGTCCGAGCCCCCTCCGAGTCTGGTCGACGATGTCTCACTCGCGAACAGCGAGCTCCCAAAGCTCCGCTCTGAGCAACGATAATGCGCCCAGCGATACGGCCGCCATACCTGACGCTACTGGCACAGACGACTATCCTACCAATTCACCTCTCCTCAACGAGGACATCCTCGACCTTATCATTGAGGAGGTGACTCGAAACTGCAACAATCGGACACGTCAAACAACGCTGTACGCGTGTGCGTTGACCTGTCGAGACATGGTACTGGTGTCGCTGTGTTATCTCTATCACGACGTTGTCCTCTTCACGCGCAGGCAATGCGCGTGCTTCGCACGAACAATCAGCGATGCCGACGACGTGGCCGCAATAGTGCGACAGCTGACTATCGAACTCTCCTCTGTGTTCAAGCGAGACGACGATATTCGGGATCTGCCCCTTCCGCCCCACGTCATCGCGCGATTGAGCAACCTCCGGAGAGTCGACATCAACGGAATGATACAGAGGAACTTCTACGACTTCTATCCCTCCCCACCCACTATCCTCGCGTTCATCTTGCAATTCTCTGTGTGTCCCGTGCTCGAAGAGCTCAACCTCGCCTTGGTGCGCTTTGAGAGCTTCGCAGACGCCATCCGCCTAGTTTGGTCGTTCCCCACCATCCGCTCTCTCACATTCGTCGTCGTGGGATGGAATCCGGACAAAGTGCAAGAGTTGCCCGACCCGGCCATGTACCCTGGGCACTGTCGTAACCTGACATCTCTCACCGTACGTCTTCTGCCCACTCAGCCCCTTGTAGTTGGGGTATATTCACACCATGGTACGTAAACAGCTCCGCATCCATCAAGTGCTCGACCTATCCCTTCAGGCATGGGGAACGAAGATCACAAGTCTGCACCTGTCAGCACCGCGGGGCAAGACCTGCATGAACAATCTCGAAGGCACGTACTGCTAGTATGTGTATCGTTCGCGTATGAGGACTGATGCCACGCTATGCCACTCATCAGGACTCGAAAATTTCACCCGCCTTGAGACACTCAAGCTGACATTTAGTGACGAAGACATACGTCTCATCTCCCCTGTGCTCGACAGAGTGCGGTCCAAACGGATCAAGGTCCTGACGTTCATGCTTCGCACCGACAAACAACCGCGCGCGACCACCTTGCGGCAACTCGCTGAGCTCAGATTGGACGCTGTGCTGGACGAGCCTTGGTTCAGAAGGTTGCGGAGCGTGTTGCTCTGTGTTGAGACCAGAGTACCTCGCGGAGAGGAGCTCGATAAGGTCGGATGGGTCGCCGACATCAAGGAACGGCTGCCCGGCCTTCAGGCGCGCGGTATACTGAAAACGGTGGTCTATGGCAGCAGGTACCGTCATTTCTATCCGTCTTGATCTCGGGGCAGAATCGCTCATGATACAATTCAGACTGCAGGCCATAGGGCTTTGATACGAGCGGACCGCGGCCTCAGGCCTCAGGTTTCGCGAAGGACTCCATCGTGTGTTCATAGTATCAGTAGACATTGTTCTATCGTACGGTCTATGGGCCGGACGCGAAGACTACATCTCCTCCACAGATTGTTACAACTGATCGCCTGCGGTTCGACTATGCTCTGCATGAACGCGTCCCCGTCCGCGCGCCTTGCAATCAAAGGGAAAACATCGACGGCGCCGGACAAGTGGAACACTCCTGCCAACGCGGCATGCAGCCGGAGCAGCTCCGGGTCAGGGAGATCGACGCTGACCGCGATGTGGACACGCTTCCCAGATTTCTCATGAATGGGGATCTCGTCGCTGTGGTCCTTGAATGCGATCTCCAAGTCTTCTGGGAGGCCGTACACAAACAGGTGAGTTGCTTGATGATTGTAGACCTTGACCACGTAGCGATTGGAGATCTGCGAGACGGTAGTGAGAATGATGTGGCGGAAGCCACTAGATGTCGGACGCCGCGACGCGGGAATGCGCACCTCGGTGGGGTGTAAGCACCAGCTGAACTCGTGGAACTCGTCTTGTAAGTGATGATTGAGCAAGAACGCATTCTGGGGTGTATCCAGGAGACTCGGATTGTGGAGATACCTGTCATCCGAGAGTTGACCATAGTAGTCTCGCAAGATGTCGATGGTCACGGACGCTGAGCGAGACTGTAGATCATAGTAATGAATATCCATCTTGCGTGTGATGGACCATTCGGACATGTACCTTCGATGCGTGGACTTCGCCTTTGCGTGCACTGCTATCGTATATCGCGACCGAACGTTTGAGGATGCGACAAACTTTCAAGGTCTCGACGCACATCCGGGTCGGAGGAGGGGGACCGCCAAGGCGAGTTCTCGTACTGTGCGACAAACTGTCGAAGAAACCGCTCAAGTTGCATCTGAAGCCGTCGCGCTGAAGGAGCTGCGCGTGAACGGTCAGCTACAACCGGCATGCATCGAACTGGAAAATGCCCAGACCAAGTCTCGCAGATGGTCTTGTCGGTGACCCTCTTTCAAGCCTTTGTCCATTTCAATGGACGCTACGTCCACGGACGTGGGCGTCGAACTTCCGCCGGCAGAGGCTTCGGCGACAGTTTGGATGACGCTGTCTTCCTTGGCATAGACTGCGAACGTATGAATGTAAAGCACGTATAAGGATATAGCGTCCGATGGAGGAGTCACGCACACGGCCATAGCAGGTACGCGGCCCAGGTCGAAGCCAAGGTTTGCAACGCGACTGCAAGCGCCTCGTTCTTGCTCTCGTCTCCGGCATCCATGGTGTTCGCGTAAGTCGCGCAGGCGCAAACAGCCGCCGCGACGTACCGCTTGCCCTTCTCGAGTCCGAGGTCCTCAGCCGTCGTGTACATCGCGCTGACGAGCTTCCGCACGGTGAGAGTCTTGTACACCCTGGGCACTGGCATCCGCGCCGCGTGGTCCGAGATGGCACGTCGGACCCAATTCGGAGTGTCAAGGCCGGCGTATCGCTCCGTCTCGAAGACGAGGAGGTGCTTTTGCGCCAAGGACCACAACGCCTCCATAGTGTGCTCGTCGGCTGAGCTCGTGAGGATGTCTCGAGTCGTGCGCGCGACTTTGTCGTATACTACCAGCCCAGCAATTCCGACTGGGGACGAGGAAGTGTCGGAGGAGGGGGACAACCTCAAGAAGTTGCCATCCTCGGAGAAAGCGGGATGGTTTGGAGCGTGGAGAGGGGTGTGAGGATGAGCAGCCTGGGACGCTCCGCGTTCGCGATCCTCATCCGAGTCAAAGGAGCCGCCGGATTCCAAGATCATGGAAGCACTTGAGGTACTTCGAGCGTGTGTGGGAATCACCGTGGGGTTGTGGTGGGCCGCAGGGAGAGAGCTGGAACTTGAAGAGCGACTCGGGAGCAATGCTGGTGGTGAGTCGGGTTTGGGGAGAGTCTTGCGGTATCTCGAACCCGGCAGACAAGCTTCCTCCGAAAGTGGACTGCAGGCTGCGGTCTCCGAGTCGTCACGATGGAAAACGCCTAACGAGGGGAGGAGCAGTCCCGATGGTTACTTACGAGCGTGAGCGTCACACCAGGTTCGGAAGGAAGTGACATGACGCGCGTTGGGGTGACGTCACCGACCTCTCCTTACGACGCCACGCTGCTCTCTCCCAATAGTCAACTCTCTCTCTCTTCCGACCTATCTACCAGATTGATTGGCTCAAACCGACTGTCGGTACTCCGTCGTGCGGAAGTGACCCGGTTGACCCAAGCTGGCTTGAATAATTGACAGAGATGTAGCAGGAACGACAGAGGGTGACGCCGGTGATGTATACCCACATTCAGAGACCTTCCACGGGAGAGCTCGCCCACACGTGCACGAGGGCACGTCGCTCTACTGCGCCGCCGCTCTCCGCAGGTACTCAATCAACGCCCTACAAGCACTACAATGAGCATTCCATCCGATCCGCTTGAGCACCAACAACCCACCTTGTCGGTCGACCCGTCATCCCCACCTCTTGGTACGCACTGCTCGCCGTCGCCTACATCCCGCCGGCAGTCAGCTTTCGTGTTCGGTTCTACAACAGGTAGAGAGAGGGAAAGAAGGGAGAGACGGACCTCCATCGACCCGGCAATGTCAACATGCGCCCAACGGATCTTGGGCGCGTCCTCGCCGTCCGCGGGCTCGACGCCGTCGACGAAGTTCTTGAGGAAGAGCGCGGCTGTGCAAGAGCCCGCACGCTTGCCGCCAGTCTGCGATTGGACGGGATAAGGGCGCGGGTCAATTCCTTTCGGGCTGGCGGGGAGAGAGCGGTGGGAGCAGGGGACGTACGTTGCACAAGTCCGCGTTGGACGAGTAGATCTGCGGCCCATACTCTTCATCGAGCGGCATGCGCCAGAAGCGGTCGTGCTCGCGCAGGCCCGCGGCGTGGAGGTCCGTCCAGAGCTCTTCCGAGTTCTGTCGGTGCGTGCGTCAGTATGTTGTACATGTACTTGAGAAGGCGGTGAATGCGCAGAGACGGACCGTGTATACGCCCGAGTAGAGCTCGCCGAGAGCGATATCGACTGCGCTGAATATGGCGGTCGCAGGTCAGCAGATGCGTATGGAGATGGACACCGGAGCCGCAGCCGTACCCGGTGAGTGTTGCGACGTCGATGAGCGTGTGCGCGCCGAACTCTGTCGACCCGTAATAGATTGCGTCTGATGTGAGGGTATGGTATGGGGCGCATTCAGCCCTCTACGTTCGAAGATAGACAAGTTCAAGCGGACACGACTCACCGGAGAGCACCAGCCGCCCCTCTGCGTCGGTGTTGTCGATCTCGATTGTCTTGCCATTCATCGCGTATACGCTGCCCGTATGATAGGATATCGCATGTAAGCACACGCACACATCGCGCGATGGAATGGGGCAGAAGCGAGCGCACGTACACATCACCCGGCTTATTCGCCGTCGGTCCCGGGAGATTCTCCGTGAGTGGAGTGAGGACGACGAGGTTGATGCTACATGGGTGAGCGTCAGGTCAGCAATGTACGGTAAGCAGATGCGGGATTTTCTTTGACTGACGGAACCTTGAGCTTCGCAATGGCCAGCGCAGTCGCAGTAACGGTCGCCGCTCCACCTGCATAGGTACCGAGAGTTAGCATGCTGAAAACAAAGAGGTCCGTCGCCGCTGGGATGGACATACCCATATCTCCACGCATAAGTTTCATGCCCTGTACGATAGACACGATCGTCAGCGACAGAGGTGGTGTTGATGACGCAAATGTGGACAACGTACCGACGCCGGCTTCAGCGAAATACCTCCAGAGTCAAAGGTGATACCTTTTCCGACGAGGACTGTAGGCGCTGCGTCCTTCGGACCGCCCCTGTAGTGCCTGCAGGAACAATGCCAGCGAGTCAACAAGGTAAGCGACATGTACGGGCCGCCATGTACCCGATATGTGGAAAACAGACACCGTCTCGCGAGCTCGCGGGGCGAGGCTCGGTCACAGACTGGAGGTACAAGTACCGCTCTATCCCGAGCCTGCAAGGATGCACGTGCAGCATTCGCTTCGTCACCCCAAAAGTCCGAGACTCAGATGGCTATGGGGTTGATAACGACGTGTCCGGAGGCTGAATATTGCACGAGGCCTGAATAGAGACCATATGGGCGCATGATCGCTAGTCGAGGCGTGGTATACACACCTCGCGTGCCGTTTTGAAACCAATATAAACAGTGTTGCACTTACATCTCGAGGAACTTCGCGGGCTCTTGGGAACCCTTGGCCACAGAGAGGAAAGTGCGCTATTTAGGTACGTGTGAATAGGAGACAGCTCGGGGTGGCGGTAAGGGAAGTGAAGTACGCACCATGCCCTTCTTCGCGGCCCATTCTGTCGCGATGTAAGGTGAGCTGACAGAAGACGCGCAGAGGGCGGGACGAACCTGTATCGCGGACTATGACTTCGAGATTGTCGAGACCTGCGGCTTCGGCCTTGATGCGTTCTGTGAACGCCTAGCGGCGGGGTCGAACAAGCTCTCACGCAAAGGAGTGGAGCTTTGGACACTTACCGTCGGGGTCATTATGTTCGCAGGGTACTCCATCAACTGGAGAGGTCGTAAGGAGAGCTGGACAGAATTGGACACGGGGGGACACGCACCGTGCGCGCGAGGTTCTGCGCATTGGCGTACACAACGCCTAAGTCCCAGTCTGCGGCAGGCGCGAGGGGAGAGAGGGATAGCTTGTCTGGTAGGGGCTGGGTGAGACGGGGGTCGAACGCGGACGTGGGCTTGGTCTTGAGCGTGAAGTGGTAGAGCGCGAGGTGCGCACCGACCGCTTCCGAGCGCAGTTAGCATAGGGGGTTTCTGTGAGTATTTGCGACGTACCAACAGCGTGCGGGTCTACGGACGCGTCCACGACGACGTTGCTCCCCTCGACACTCTCGCCCAGTGCCCGCACCGTCTTCACCCCGCCAGCGACCGCCTTCCTGACGACCTCTCTCCGTTCATCGCCCTTCTTTTTCTCGAACTTGTCTCCGAGCGAGGAGAGCGCGGTGATCTTGTCGCCGTAGAAGACGTGCGTTGTCCCGACCTTTGCTGGCTTGCTTTTCGCAGAGGGTGTCAACTGCCAGAGCTTGGCGGCATCGACGGGCGCCGCGGCGGACGCGGACGTGGCGGAGGGGTCGACAGGGAGGAGATAGATGTTGGACATTTGTCTGAGGAGCGAGGGCGAGCGGGAGAGGAGGCGAGGGGCGCGAGAGGCCAGCATTTATGATTATCGCAGTGGCTCCGTGCCAGGTCGTGTCCGTTCGTAGGCGCCGAGCACACTCGGACCAGCTTCCGAGACACGCGCACGCGCATTCCGCTCGTCTTCCTCGCTGCTCCTTCCTATATGTACCGTCGACCAAGGTCATGCCAACATTGAGCGCGGGGCGCCCACTCAGATTGTACTGACCTTCACTAGTCTCTGGTACAGTGAACGGTCGAGCCAGTCGCAAACGATCGCGGCCCTTCAAGGAGCATCTCATCTTCAACGGGTCCGCGCTACAGCCTCAGCGGTCTCCACGAACCTCTTATGAACGCGAGTACAAACCTCCCGGTCAACGACGCCATACGGTGCCGGTCATAGCATTCCGGCCGGAAACGGACCCAACATAAGGCTCTATTGGAGGCGTCTTATCCGGACCGACTCATACTACCTCACTGGAATCCGGAGGAGCCACGCTGGACAGTCTCGTCGGTCGTAGTATGCATTACTGGTCAAATTTTAGTGACTTGGGCACGCATCGTGTGAGGGACGAAAGGTGCGAGGAAGATATGATCATATGCTGGTACGCTCTCTCATCATCTCCGACTCAGTGCCAGTCCCGGTGTCTCACGTACAGCTATAGCTGTTGTAACTTGCAGGGCTGCACGATGCGTTGCATTCTTGGCGCAGATTAGCTCATTTTCGCTCCGCTAGACGACACCCAACACGACTATCGTGACAGTGTTCTCGTCGCATGCTAACTCACAGATTGTCATCTCTAGCGGGTCCTGTGAACCGTTCGCCGGCCGCCCCGCCGTTAAGATTGGGGGCTCCGCTTCATACTCAAATTCACAGATCACACCCATCCAGGCGAGTCAATTCGGTGGCGCGACGCAGTGTGCGGACTCCTCAATAGCCATACCCATCTGCGACGCATCCGCTTCTGCGGGCTTGCATGCCGCGCACCTCATGGAGTAGACGGGAATCCAACCCCCTGTAAGGCGAGTGGCTCTTACGGCTTGGAAAGCATGCACAGTAACGTTGATACACGTCCTGAAGAGCAGGATTTCGAAGCCGACGTCTCAATGCATACGTGGCGAACCGTGGTGTAGCGGCAACAAACAATCTTGTTTGTGGCGAGTTCGCTTTGTTTACAACGTTCGCTTAGCGAAGATTCAAAGGCCGTTCGGCCCGCGCTTAGCTCCGCCACCCAGCGCACAAAACCACCCGCCAACGACCTTTCTCTCACCGTCTCGTCTCCTGAACGTCGTTTCGGTGGTTGACAGGGGATCCGTTTCAGCGCAACCTCTTTGCCCCTCCATTCCAACTCCTACATTATCGCTCTCCGCCGACGGCCAGTTTCCTCGCTCGTCTTACTTTATACCACCACCCATGGAGCTCCCGGAGCCGCTCCTCCCCCATTCTCTGTCCGATCCTCCATCCCGACGCCGTCGCACATCCCTGAGCGGCAAGCTGCTCAACCTCTTCTCGCCCAAACCAAAGTCCCCGCCCGAACCACCTCCCCGGCCGATCATCTCGCGCCCACAACCACTCCCGAGCCGCATTCCTGTGCGCCACAAGCGCGACTTCCGCGAAGTCGCAGACGAGAACGAACCCCCGCCTCACTCGCCGCGGCCGCGCTCGCGCCCGCGTCTTACATCTGACTCTTCTGTGGACACGGTACGTGGTCACAGTACGCCCGAGAAGCTACACACCCCGCCTCGCCGCAACCAAGCCACGCGCCCGCTCAAGAGCGCGTTGAAGAAGTCTACTGCTGAGAATCAGTCACCCGAGGTCGTGCCTGCGTCCGCTGCAGGGTCCAGCCGCGCCGCATCCGTGCTAACCACCGCGACTCCGAAGCCCAAGGAGTCGAAGCTCGCCAAGCGTCTCCGCCCCGCCAGTTGGATTCCGTTCTCGCCCCGTAACCAGCACCCTCGAGCGTCTTCCCAAGCCGACGCCCCATCGCCCCCGGCCTCTGCCTCGACGTCCAGGTCGAACTCCAAGTCCGAGAAGAAGCGCGTCGCATTCGCTATGGACAGAGAGCGCTCGCCACCCGGCCTCCGACGGACACCCTCCATGGTGCACATATCCGAGTCCGATTCTGACCACTGGGCGGACATTGCGATGGAGCTCGACGACCGCGCTCCGAGCCCAGGGCTATCGTCGGCCGTCAGGAACAAGCGCAAGGCCGAGGACGTTGGCGACCCCCGCTACGGCCTCTCCACGTCTCCGCCCGGGTCGCCCATCACAACTCGCAAAGAGCTGCCTGTAGTCCCGTCCCAGCAGCCGCTCGTCCACCGACACCTCCCGAACGGAGAGAACTCGACGCGCGGCAAGTCGAAGATTTCTGGCGGGCGGCGCAAGCACGCAGACTTGCGCGAGGTGCCGCTCCCCCACGCGGACATGTTCACGCTTCCGTCTGCCTCGCCGTCTGGCCAGTCGCAGACGCGGATGGGCGAGATCGCGGACGAGGTGCTGAGGGAGTATGCACGGGCGCAGAGCCAGGTTTTCCACCCGGTCGTCACCAAGCGCGGCCCTGCCGGCGTGTTGCAGCGCATCAGCGTTGACATTGTCCCCAATGAGCGGCACTCGACCATTTGGGACGCCAACGACAAGTACGTGTCTTCCGTGTTTCTCTCGGACGCTCTCGCTCACACGCGTCCTTCTCTCTTTCTAGTGATATCTTCGCCTGGGGCGGCACGCTCCTCCTGCGCGACTCCAAGCCGGCGTCGTATTTCTACCCGCGCCACTGCATCCAAGACGTCCGGATCGAGTTCAGCATGCACCCCGAGCCCGCCGAGCCCTCCCACCCCTCCACTTTCTCCACTTTCCCAGCGCCGTCGGCCAAGTCTTCTGACATTGACAACGACTCCGACGACGAGAGCGACGCTCTCCCACCCCGCCCGCAACCCGTCTGGCGCACCACCTACACCGACCACCGCGTCCCGCGCTCCGAGCTGCGCACCCGCCTCGCACCGCACCGCGGCATCGCAATCGAGCCCGAGTACGTCTTCGTCGGCCCGCCCGCGTCGGACCCCTCTGGCCCGTGTGCGTGGCTCGTGCATTTCTGGGCTCCGGTCCCGCTCTCGCTCTTTGCTGGGGGAGGGGGACGGTGCAGGACGTTCGTCTGCCGCGCCGCGGTTACTGTTGGCGATTGGGACACGCCGAGGACGGTCGTACCTGCTGGGTGCACGGCGGTCACGATTGAAGCGTTGAGCTCGCGGACCGTGCTTGGGCTTGGGACTGATCGTGATGGGAGTCGGGAGGAACGCGACGGCGGCTCTTGAAGCTTGAACCTCCAGGAGCGAAGGTAACTGGGTTGCACGAGGGGTAGATGGCTAGTCAGGACAGAGTTGGAGGTCCTAGGCCGCGGTCAACAACGGCTGGGAATCGCGCGTCTCTTATGACGCTGCTGGTGTAGTCAGGTAGGTATCTATTTCTCTTTATTCACGCTCCGTTTGTACATCACTAGTATCTGTGTCGTCGCTGTCGCACCTTCGCCTCTCGTATCTCGTCTCTCGTGCTCCGCGGGCGGGCTCCCTGCTCTCTACATTGGTTATACCACACTTGTGTAGCTTTCCCGCTGTCGTTCACGCTCTCGATGTAGTAAGTACGACGACCCATGCGTGAGCGCGTGTTCGCCATCGCTACGAGGCTGGATGCATTGCATCGGTACTGCTCCGCGCCCGCTATGGTGTCTCGCGCGAGGATGACGACTAGGGCATGAAGACGAGGACAGAGCACAGGGCTGTTCTCGGAGAGCATGCGACAGACGTGGTCCACTGAGTCCTCTCCATCTGGAGCTGGGATACCGTTGTAAACCAGGTAGTCATTCTCCGGCTCCTTCACTTGGGAGAGACCTCGTAGGATACCGACGATGTTGTCCCCGGAAGAGGTGCGCGATGCGCCCGGCTGTTAGCCCGAGTGAGTGAGTCTCTGGAAGCGCAGAGAGCCGCCGCGTCCAGTAATCGTGCCCTGGCTCCGGTTTGCTGTACGTCCTGATGGTGCGGAGGAAGAGACCGCCTGAGGAGCCCTCGAGAACGAGGTGGATCAGGGTGCGCGTGGTGCTGACATCGAGCCGGATGATGGGGCCTTCGCCGTGCCAGTTTGGGAGGAACGAGCTGTCGGACATAAAGTTGGCGGCGGCGGCCATCCCATCGAGGCAAAGGAATGCCGTGCGCGGAAGCTCCAGGCGCCGTAAGATCGCAATTGACGAATGGAAGCCGGACGAGTGCGAGGTGGTGTGAGGCGATCAACTTCTCTCTCTCGGCCGGATTACCAGCTTCACAGGGTAGTAGGTCCAGCTGCAGATGATGTGAAGTCGTCGTGCGCGTGGACCGTACGCTTTCAGTATCGGAACCACGTCGTGAATCCGCGTCCGCGTCAGCGTCGGGGCAGAACAGGACGCGGCGACGTACATGCACTGGCACGCCGCATATCGCACGCGTGGATGTGCGTCGTTGAGCTCCTGCTGCATCACTTTGCTTGTCCCTTCCCCGATCGCAGCAATGTCCATGAGGCCCGCATATCATAATCGCCAGTCATGGCTCGCAAGCATGGCGGAGATGAACGAGAACGCGGGCGGATGGACTGCCTGGCCGCCGAGCACGCACGCAACACGGTCGAGCGAGTGCTCGTAGGTATGCACGAGTCGTCCGTCGGATCGTCCGCGGGCTACAGAGGTGTCAGCGCTTTGAACGCGGAGGAATGGCGCAGGAGAGACCTACGTCGGCATCGAGCTACGTCTCGGTGTCGTCCTCTGGGATCTCGCCCATGCCCTCGAGACATCCGCGAACGACGATGTTCGCCCATCCCTCGACCCCCTTGAGCATCGCGGGCTTCGACTCGCTGAGCGTGGTCATGAATTGGAGTGCGCTTGCGCTTTCTGCGCGGTCTAGATGGCAAAGAAACGACACCGCGGCTCGCAGTAAGTCAAGGTGAACCTAGACGAACATTGATCAGCACACAGAACGCGAAGGTAGGTTCATGATCGCGCGTTGGTTTGAATCGAATGTATGCTTTGAGCGAGACGACAAAACGCAAGACCTTCGGTAGTGGCGTCGCGTTTGGCATGCGTGCGCGTGACCCCTCAAATACACGCCGCTGAGGGGTGCGGGGTCTTCTGGAGAACCTACTGGTACGTCATGTTCGTCGGCGGCCCGTTCGCGTTCGCCCCATCGAGTAGATGTCGTACGGCGGCACTGGCAGGTCCGGCATCATCTCCCCCTCGCCATTCTGCGACCTCGGGATGGACGAACCTTACTCTGCGAGCGGGGAGGCGATGAAAACACTCGCGGTATTCGCAGTATCGTGGACCATTCCGCTAAGACACCTATATTGAGTGGTTCTCGAGGTACAAGAGTGCGCGCATGGCTGAACTGTCTCCAGGAGACATGTACGGCACGGCACTTGCGCGCGGGTCCAGGGACGGCATGTCGCGTGCACGCGTGCAGGACGGAGGAAATGATAAAGAGAGGAAAACGTCCGAGAAGAGAGAAAAGGTGGGCGTATCAGATCGAAACGCCACCGGAGGTTTGATCGTCCGACGGGTGGGGATATGGAATGGGAGAAGAATTGTACACTGAGAATGGCTCACCTCGGTGCTCTGTGGGTCCTGGAGGTCTGGAGAATGGACACGACGCCGTCGGTGTTGAGGTCGATGATGAGGCGCAGCCGGCGAAGATGCGGAAGCCGGCCTCGCGCGTGCGGACGTCGGCATCTCCGGCCATGGCGAATGGGCTGTAGGGCGGGCCAGGGATGACCGCGCTTCGTTGCCTGATTGGAGAGGTCGGTAACGGTGTCGACCGTCTTCCTACGAGCAATGGTGGCGGGCTCATGGAGGAGTAGGATGCGTTGGAGGGTCTCAAACGCGGGCGCGCCGAGGTGGTCGTAGAGAGCGACGCGTTGGGAGGTGGAGGAGCGGAAGAGAAGACGTCGGAGGAGAACGAGGGAGAAGGAGCGCATCTTCGGGGTGAATGCAGACGTGAAGATGAGGTGAGGAAAGATGGGGAAGGACTCACCAGCTCGGTATCGGCCGAGGTCGCGAACTGTTCCATCGCGAGGAGGTAGAGGTCCGGAGTGCGCGCGAGCCTCGTCAACGCCCTGCTGCGCGTTGGTCGCTGGAGGACGCGTTGAGGGACAGCAATCGATGTGCGGGACAGGGTATACCTGCCAACCTGTACCGAATCTGATTGTCGCCAACGACGACATTGGAGAGTATTTGGGTGATCTCTGCCATCACTTCAGGGGCCTGGGGGCACTATCACATCCGCCATGTCGTCTGCAGAAAGAGCGTACGAGGCAAGGGCGTACAGGCAAGTATACCGTGGACAAGTTCGCGACGAGCCCATCTACTCAGGCGCTCGCTGTATCGCCCACGTGCTTCGCGCCCCCTTGGGCGCCCCCACTCTCAGCTGCAGGCTGCCATTTCGCGCTCTGCCCATTGCCCGCCCACTGCCCGCGATTTGCTATGCTCGCTCCCCGCGCACGGTGAATATATCCAGCTGCTTTCGTTCCCTCCCGTCCCTCTCGCCCTTCTTCCGCCCGCGCGAGTGCCACCATATGTTTCGGTCTTTCCTCCTTGCTTGTCGCATTCTCTGCGCTCTCGACCGGCCTCCTCTCGCGACGTTCAACTATACTCACCGATCTTCTCCCATCCCTGGGGCGCGGGCCTCTTGCGCCCAACAGTGTCCTCTCCTTTTTCCGCGCCCAGCATTTGTGGCCCAGAACGATCGCGGTCACGTCGGTGGACAGCCTGAGGGGAGAACAGGACGAGGGGATGGGCAGCGGTGGAAGAAGCTCGAGGACAAGGACGAGGGGGAGCAAATTCCTGGGCCTTACAGGTGCGCACTCGCTGCTTTTCCCTTCTGCTCTGCCCTTCCGCATTTCCACGTGTCCAGCGGCGATGATGTCTGCCGACGGTTGTCGATGCCCGCACCCAATGGTGAGTACTCAAGCCTCAGGTCTTGAGAGTCAAGGAGATGGGCCCCGGATATCACAGTAAGTTCTGTCATCTCCGCGCGCAGAAGCTCTTACCATGCATGTATGTCCCACCCTCTTCGTACGTGTTGGCGATCGTGCTGACTGACATACATGCGCTTCGCTTCTGTAGACAGACATCCTTGCAATGCTGTGACCCCTCGCCAACGCGCTCGTGACATTCGTTCTGCACTGGAACTGGCCGACGACGACTTCTTAAGGACGCACTCAAGGACCCCGCGTCGTCACACGCACAACTCGCCTGCCGAGACAATTCGCGCATCGCGTTGCGGAGCCGATGCCGTTCCTGCGCTACATGTTCACTGAGCTCGTTCACGACGCGCCCCCTCCCCATCCTACCCGTCCTCCTCACGCCACCAAGCCCGGTTGGTTTCCTACTGGTAGAAGGAGAGTCGAGCGGCGGTATTGGTGCATTGACTACTCGGAGGGGCAGTTGTGTCTCGATCCGCTTGGGGAGCCGGCAGCTAGGCAAGTCTTGGACACTGAGGGGCTTACTTTCGTTCCGGTATCATGTCTACCCGCTACCGTCCGCCTCCGCATCATGATCTCCAAGACGGCGGAGGTGCTTATCTTTTGGTGGCATCCGTCGCGCCCTCAGGCTGATGCGTGATTGGCATATGAACGTGCAGGAGCACCGAGGTCATATTCTGTCATGTCAATGTACCCTTACTGTCACGACCCGTTGTACTTGACCACCACCGCCGTACCAGGGTGCACGCGCGTCCCACTGGGCCTCTGTCTCGGTACCGGTATGCACGAGAGTAGGGATGGGTTTAGGGTTATGAGAACTTCTACAGGCTCTCTGGATTGACAATAACCCCTAGACCTAACCCCAGGCTAGGGCTTGAAACCCCTAATTTATGGTTTATCTTTCCCATGGGTGCATGCACTGCCACAAGTCTCATTATTTGAAACACCATGCAGAGAGCTGTCTCTGTTTTCTGCACATCAGGAATGCAGCGCTGCCACAATAATTCTGGGTAAAGGTGTTCTAGATGCATTAGACCCCTGCCGATTTATTGGTACTAAGTGCGGGAACTCGTTCGATCATTAACACTGCATACGTAAGCCCTCATTAGAAAACACACCGCATTTTGCGCCCTGAGCTGTAGATTTGGCTCTCTACAACTCGCCGTACTGTCTCAATAAATCTGGATACAGCCGTTCTAGATGCATTAGACCCCTGCCGATTTATTGGTACTAAGTGCGGGAACTTGTTCGATCATTAACACTGCATACGTAAGCCCTCATTAGAAAACACACCGCATTTTGCGCCCTGAGCTGTAGATTTGGCTCTCTACAACTCGCCGTACTGTCTCAATAAATCTGGATACAGCCGTTCTAGATGCATTAGACCCCTGCCGATTTATTGGTACTAAGTGCGGGAACTTGTTCGATCATTAACACTGCATACGTAAGCCCTCATTAGAAAACACACCGCATTTTGCGCCCTGAGCTGTAGATTTGGCTCTCTACAACTCGCCGTACTGTCTCAATAAATCTGGATACAGCCGTTCTAGATGCATTAGACCCCTGCCGATTTATTGGTACTAAGTGCGGGAACTCGTTCGATCATTAACACTGCATACGTAAGCCCTCATTAGAAAACACACCGCATTTTGCGCCCTGAGCTGTAGATTTGGCTCTCTACAACTCGCCGTACTGTCTCAATAAATCTGGATACAGCCGTTCTAGATACATTAGACCCCTGCCGATTTATTGGTACTAAGTGCGGGAACTTGTTCGATCATTAACACTGCATACGTAAGCCCTCATTAGAAAACACACCGCATTTTGCGCCCTGAGCTGTAGATTTGGCTCTCTACAACTCGCCGTACTGTCTCAATAAATCTGGATACAGCCGTTCTAGATACATTAGACCCCTGCCGATTTATTGGTACTAAGTGCGGGAACTCGTTCAGCCGTCATCATTGTGTATGCAAGCCATCATTCTAAAATCCAAAGTTAACAAGCTTGCTTTGCTCATATATATAGTTCGGAGCTCAGTCGGCTCTAAGCCACGCAAAGCACAAGTCGCATCTGCTCGTAGGCGTGACAGGACTTCAACGCTGTCTGGCTCGGCATACACTCGCCGGGCGAGTGTATGCCGAGCCAGACAGCGTGATTGGCTGTCAGCGACCGTGCTTATGCAGACTTAGGGTTGGTGTGGATTGGAGGCGGCGGGACGTGCTCTTTAGGAGGTTGCCTCTGTGAGGCACGTCTCCTGCACGGTGCTGCTTTCGCGTGGCGCACGCACCGCCAGGCAGCCGGCGCGTAGCGCAGACCGTTGCCTCTCTGAGGCAGCACATGCGGGTTGGGTCCGTGGCAGTGCTATGGCGATCGCGGACTAGACGCCCAGTCCTGCATCTCCTGCGCGCTGCGTTCATCCTGGACTGCCGACGCTAGCCGCCATTTCTTACTGGGTCGACATCTCGATCTGGACTAGCCCATTTGCGGGAGCAAATCCATCGTTCGGCAGCACGACAACACTCTAGTAAGTGAGCGTGGGGTGTCGGATCGGCACGAGGCGAGATAAGCGTCGGAGAGGCAACGCTCTCAACGCTCCCTCTTCCCCTACATAGTTCTAAGCTTGTCCCCTGTACACTCTCGCGGCCTGTCTCGCTCAACCATCCGACCTCGATCGCGCCAGCGGATACAAGCGGATCGTCCGTCGGAACCAGGAGACACGGCGGGAATACTATTCCTAGTAAGTCATGACGCGGATCACCATGTCTAGGCTCCGTCCCGGTGGGTCGCATTAGCCATGTCAGGAAGAGCCTCCCAGAGGCAACTCGAGGGATGTCAAGATACGCGTCTGAGCGATCGGGATAGCTCACATCGCGTACGCGACTGTCGCTGAGGCTGTGTGCCTTGGGCTCGAGACGTCCCGCCGGCCTCGGTTACTACAATGGACACTGACATCATTGATTCGCGCAGGTATCTTTCAACCGCTCGCCGCGCACAAATCCATAGGATGCGACAAGGCGGGCGTACACGGACGGATATTGTCATGGTACGTCATTCTCAGTAAGCACGGCGGGGCGACCGCGACGGCGGGGGATATTGCAAGGTCCCAGTCTGAGGGAAAGGCGCGTCGGGGAGGCAACCTGCAGTGAGGGCGGGGCGCGCTCTTGGCAGGGCGAGCGGCCCGGCCGCTGCGAGGATGTTGAAGTGTCATGATGTCGCGGTGACCACTCACGAGCTAACATCATGATTCGCCCCCAGATTGGCTTCTTACTACCAGATTGCCGACGCACAAGCGCCTCGAGCCCTGGGTTTGGTTGGACGACACGCGCGCTGACGCAGGTATGTGCCGACAGCTCCGCCGGCCGTATCTCGGGCTGACGGATTTGCTGTTGCACAGATTTCGGTGGCGGCGGATGTTCTGATGAAGGGGGGCGCCACACGATCAAATTTGGCGGAAGATCGGGGAGAGCGTCGAGGCTCGGGAGACGGCCACATATATAAGAGGTGCGCATGACTGTATAGTAGTTTTCCTGTAACCCATCTTGTCCTTACCTCACGAGCGAGATTATCTACAATGCCGACACCTCCGTTCTGCGTTGCAACCCTCGAGTTAGGCCGCGCGAGCGGCAAGCCCTTCACGGAGCCGTGGCCTTGGATCTGGGATGAGTGGAAGGCCCTGACCGGCTTGGATCACCCACCGTGGGTCAATCAGGCCACGGCACAGTCTTCGGGCCTAACGGAGCCCGAGCTACGCATGGTGCAGGCGTTCGGACGGGCGTACTACGGCCACAACGACCAAGGCAGCCGAATGTCGTACGGCGTTCGTCCAACGGCGAACGACGTAGGCAGTCGCAACCTACTGCGCGAATGGCTCAAGAGCCGGTCGAAAAAGTGGGGTATCAATCAAATCATCGCGGAGACGATGGCGGAGCATGGGCGCGATATGTATTCGCTCTGCGCCGAGGATGGAGACCAGGTAAGTCGCGAGCCTTCAATAGCGTTGCACACCAGCACTTATCGCGACACGCTCGCCTCAGATGCTAGGCATGGACGACTGCAACGCTTCGGTGGCGTACAACGACATCGCGAGGCGCCTCTTTGGCCAGGACGCATTTCTAACCTCGTCCATCCTCAAAAAGGAGGTCACGCGCTTCATAGGTTACGTGGTGGCGCTCTCGTGGCACCGTTGGCGTCTTCTCTTCCAGAAGCGTGTCAAGGCTCTCAACGATCTGCAGGGGAAGGTAGACGGGGCATACCAAGGTGAGTCGAGTTGTCACACGAGGCTTGAGGTTCCGATAGTCTGATACCGCCGTTGGAGCAGCGGTTTCACAGGGAGAGCCCTCGCACGAGCAGATGCGACACTACCTCAACTTGGTCGAGAAATTCCTGCCCAAGCTCGCGCTGTTCAAGAATCCCGCCCGCGTCAACCTCGTCACCGAGTACAAGGAGCGGCTGGAGGAATGGAGGTCTACTGTGCTACAAGGAGAGGACGCTCCGGTCCCGCATCGTGAGTGTCGTCGCTGCTCCCTTGACAATGTCGGGCACTCACGTTATTTTCAGGCATTCCTCCCACCTTGCGTCGCGCTCTCGCGCAATTACCGTCTCAGGACGTGATCGACAGCATCTTGGCGGCAATTAATGACTCTTTGAGTACCCTCGACGAGGATCGCCGCGAAGCCGAACTCCCCACCGCTCGCTTCGATCTGGGCGAGTGGAAAGAGGGCACCGAAATGTACAGCACCCTCAACGACCTAGCCGTGGACGACATGCTCGGGATCGTCGACGCCTTCATCGAAGGCATGAACCGCAAGCAAGACCCCGACGGGCTCACCGACCCATGGACGACTGAGGGTAAGCGCGTCCTCGAGTCAACGCAGGCGATCCCTCTCCGCCTCCGCTGGCATCAACGCGTTGGCGCGCTGTGGATTCAAGACCGAATGTTCGAGCGTGCGCCCTTGCTTCTGATGGACGAGGTCGGCGTCGGCAAAACGGCGCAGGCGATTGCGACGATCGCGCTGTACGCGCGCAACCGTGCGCACTTCAACAAGACCGGTCACTTCCCGGGCAAGTTTCGTAAGTGGGTCATCTCGAATCGGCGCGCGGTGTGCTAATGGTGGTTAACTTCCCAGGTGATTGTACGATCAGTGACGGGCCCTCGGGCAATCTCCCAGAGCTGCCGCACTTGATCATATGTCCGAACCCGTTGCTTGAGCAGTGGACGGGCGAGCTACATCGGTTCCTCGAGCACGGCGCGTGGAGTATACTGCCGTATACGGGCGCTTGCACCGAGGCGGACCGAGGAGCCTTTTGGCATGCTTTCAGGAGACTGAAGACTCGCCCTGATAGATGTATCATATTGGCGACGTTCAGCGTGAGTATTTACAGGTTATCCGGTTAGGGTTATGAGATACTTTCCACTCTCGTTGGATTGAAAATAAGCCCTAGACCTAACCCCCTGGTAGGGTTTATAAACCCCAGCCTAGGGTTTATTCCATCATGCCCCTAGGCGTGCACACTCATGTCGCACGCTTGCCTTGTCCTGTCACATAGCACAGTCAGTGTGCTCATATTCCCAGTGGACGCAGACTAAATCGTTTTGGATTTTCTCTCATCATATTCATGAATTTTGTCGCTTTTGTAGTGGCCGTACGTAAGTCAGAAGATTATAACACATCAAAATGTCGGCCCATTCTTGCTTACGATCTTTTTCGTGCTCACAGAACTGTGACATCAGCATTTAAACAATCTATTCTAGCTTCGATACATCTCTGGTGATTTTATGATACTATTTGCATGAATTATGGCGAGTTCAACGTAGCAGTAAACAACTCATACATTTCGCTGCAGAGTTGCTTCTGAAATTGTTCTAATTGTCCCCAGCAACTATTATTCTCACCACAATGCTGAACATAACTCATTATTCACCAGCTGTATGCAATGCCGCTGTGTGCATCATTATTATATAGTAGTACGCGGCACCTCTTGACACCGGGCCCAGCTGTCAGCTCTCTGCTTGACCAAAGTCAACCATTTCTGAGTGCTTGTGGCTGCAAGCCCGGCTCGTGTGAATGTCTCCATTGCGAAGCATTGAGAGACATTCACATGAGCCGGGCTTGCAGCCGTAGTCACCTGAAATGAGCGACTTAGGGCGGAGAAGAGGGCAGACAGAAACCAGGCGTCCACGACGCCGCCGGGCCGTGCAGGACGCGGTCACGAGGGCCGTGGGACGCGTCCTCCCTTTCGCAGGCGCCCACCGTCCTCGGGAAACCTTATTCTCGCTGCGCATTTCGTCTCTAACTGCGTCGCGGTTACTGTCCTGTCGCTTACTCTGTTGGTGTCGGCTTTCTGTCTCGCGTCCTCCATCTCGCTTAGCTGTTCATTTCGCTTACCTGGGCTAGACTTCGGGACCGCTTCTCTCAAGTCCCCCATCTCGACGTCCAGGACCCCTGTGTGAAGCCACATCAAGACTCGTACACATCGTGCACTCGACTCGCCCCCTGTCTCTCGCCAAGAACACCGTCGTGGACGTTGGAACGGAATCACGCGGTGCTGGGTCGGAATCCGGTACGGTGGGATCGCGTCAGGCACCGAGGACGCCGGCGAAGGCCTTGGCGAGCGGTTATGTGAGCCCGAGATCTTAATCGTACAACACCGGTCCATTCTTACGCGTACTGACGCTGAAATAGGCACTACGCGCGACAATGACGCCGTCCATTGTGGCGTCCAGGACGCCGGCCGCGCGGTACATCGTCACTCGCTCAGGTGGCGCCAAGCACGCCGCTCTCTCTTTCTCACTCTCTCAAGCAACGCGCAACCAGTCAAATGAACAGCAAGAGTATTGCCGGTGAGTGAAACCGCTCACGCTGTCCTGCAACATGTCGCGCTGCTCGCATACGCCCGCCGCACCACGCAAAATGCGGCGGACGGATGTCATCAGAACGCGCTCGGCTGTCTATATCACCTCACGTCCACCGCGCGTTGTACTGACTAGTTTTTTGGCTTTGGCGGTAGCCCTAGTCGTTCCCGCTTCACGCTGCCGAGGACGCCGCCGCACAGCGTGCCTCTCGCCTCACTGGCAGGGCCGTCTGATACAAGTCCATCATTCGCTACACTCAAGCATGCGTTGCGCCGATCAGGGGGACACATACGCTCGAGTGCGAGCGGATTATTGTTTATTCGGTACGTCAGGCTCTTGTCTCAGATGTGCATGTCGACTAACCTGCCTCGTGAATGGACGGCAGTCTCTTAATTCGACACAAGCAACCCACCATAACGCGGCCGGCAGATGGCTACGCGCGGGCTCGGTCTGCTTGGCCCGGGCAAGTTCTCCGCCCCAGGCTGCGCTCATCGCCTACGGGTTGGGTTTGGACTACCACGACGCTAGACGGCAGCAACAGCTGCGAGGATATGCGGTCGCGCGTCCGCGTTAGTCCAACACGAGGTTCGTGCACGCTGAGGCGGTGTGGGTCAATACCTGGTCTAACACGCCTCATTGCTACTCTAGATCAGATCACATTGGCCTTGCGGCGGCGGGGATGACGATGCGCGCCGTAGAGGTACTGCGCGTGATGGTTTTGTTTGGTCTTAGGCTGATTTTCGGTTGTTAGAGGTACCGCGCCTGTAGATATAGCCCTGATATTACTCGACGATTCAGTAGACCGCCGCGACGCGACTCCCTCGAACCTCCGTTCCCGCTGTCTCTCGATTCTCTGTTCCCGCTGCATCTCACTATGCCCACGCCGCCTACATTCGTGACTCTACTCGAACTTGCATTCCTCTCCAGGAAACCTCTAGACAACCCGGCGCCGTGGAACTTCGACGAGTGGCACGAGATAACTCAGCGCGACCACGCTCCTTGGGCCCCTGAGGCGACTCCGGAGTCGACGGGTCTGACCGCGGACGCGCTCGATGCCCTGAAGGCGTTCACCCGGCAGTACTTCGCGTTCAAAGACGAGAAGGACCGCGTTTACTTCGCGTTGAAGCCGCCGGCGGTCGACGCTAAAGGGCAGAGGGTCCTCCGCGATTGGGTCGTGGACCAGTGGAAGGCTTGGGGGATCAATGGTATTATTGACGACTGCATGGAGATGCACGGTCGTGACATGTACAGTCTCGCCGCGGCGTCGGGAAATTCGGTGCGTACTGACGGGCTCTCTTAGCGTAGCTATACTAAATGCCGTACAGCTCCTGGGAATGGATGAGAGCCTCGCAGCCGTCGCGTTCCCAGATATGGCTCTTCGTATCCTCGGGCGCCCGGCTATGTGTACAGACACTATGCCCAAGCCCGAGGTTACTCGCTGGTTGCGTCGGATCTGCGCGTTGGCATGGAACCGCTGGCGCAAGGTGTTCAGCCAGCGTGTTAATGCGCTGAACAAACTCCAAGACAAAGTCGACGAAGCTTACGAAGGTCAGTAGCCGCTATGTCGAGATGTCCCCGGCCACCGATGCTCACTCCCTGTCTGACAGGCCTCACCAATGGGAGATGCACGCCCGTCGAGATCCGCGCGTATCTTCGGCACATGAAGACGCTACTGGCTCGGCTCTCCCTCTTCAGGGACGACGAACATGTCCGGCGAGCCGCGGAATATGAGTCCCAGCTCGCGCAGATGAAGGACACCATTCTCAAGCGCGAGGTCGCAATCTCTAACAGCAGTACGCACGCGGCATTCTTGTATCTAGATATATTTGTTCGCTGACTGTAGCGTTGCGACAGAACTCCCGCCCGTGCTTCGTCGCGCCTTGGCTCACCTCCCGACCCCCGAAGACATCGAGTCCGTCCTGCAGGCGCTCGAGGAGGGCTTGCGCGCGATGGATGAAGAGGAGCGCGATGCGGTGCTGCCCGCTCCGCCTGTTGAACTCGGAAAGTGGTCCGAAGGAACCGAACGGTACTCGACGGTCCCGGAGGACCAGATCGATCGGTTCCTTGGGATCGACGACTTAGGCGGGTTCATCCCCGGCTTCAACCGCAAGGAGGATCCCAACGGTCTCACCGATCCGTGGACGCCGGAGGGTCGAGCCGAGCTAGAGAAGGACACCGCCGTCACGCTCAATCTGCGGTGGCATCAGAAGGTCGGGGTGCTACGGATGCAAGAGCAACTGTATGCCGGGAAGCCTCTGCTACTCATGGACGAGGTCGGCGTCGGCAAGACTGCGCAAGCGGTAGCGGTGATAGCTAAGTACGCCTACGACCGCGCGTACTTCGCACGCTGTTCGTCATTTCCAGGCATGTTTGGTGAGTGGCAGTCGCTACCGCTCTGTCTATTGCTAACTCTTGCTTTAGAGAACACGACGTTACCCGACATTCCCCACGGCAACCTTCCGGCGAGACCGCACATCATTGTGTGTCCTGTCAACCTCGTCGATCAGTGGACCTCGGAACTTCACCGGTGGCTGGCACACGGATCGTTCAGCGTCCTGCCGTACGTCGGAGCGTGCACGTTGCCCAATCGGACGGCCTTCTGGCAATCTTGGGACAGTCTGGACTCGCCGATGGATCGGCGCATTATCCTGGCGAGCTCCTCGGTACGTAGGCCCACACGCGGTTGCATCCTATCTTCGCGAGCTGACACTTACTTTGCTAGGCTCTCAAAGCAGACGCGACCGAGTACTTCTCGCCCTGCGCGAAGACGGAACGGCCCCGCTGCGTTCACAAGACTGAGAAAGGCATCACGAAGCACACGCTGTTCTCGGCGGGGCGCGAATACGGTATCTTCGTTCTCGACGAGGCCCATCTTCTGCGAACCCTGAACAAGTTCAACCTTGGAGCGACGGAGGTGCGATTCCGCAGCGTCTTCACCACAGCCATGACGGCGACTCCCGTCATGACCACGCCCCAAGTAAGTTGATCTCCGCGCAGGCGTATGTCTCGCTGATTACTCATAACATTAGGACTTGTGCCACATTGGGAAGTTCCTAGGTCTCCCGATGTTCACGGAATCCGCGGCGGAGATGGAAGAACATCGTCGCGCGATGGATCGGGCGATTCGGCGGGAGCGACAGCGTCGGAAGGAAGGGGAGGGCGAGATCAAGCTCGCGCGCGCGCTCGTCAAGGGGAAGAAGACTCGCAATGACGAACGCGAGGAGTACAACGCGGTCGTCAGTGCGTGGGTAGCCGACATTCGCAGCGCGTTCGAGGGCGCTGTAGTTCGCCGCACCGTGAACTCCCTCGATTGGCTGCGTCGTCCCATCTCCGGGTTGGAACCCTACCACGAGCATCCGCTCCTTCTCGAGCTCAGCGACAAGGAGCACGAGGAAATCAACTCACTCGCCGAGGAAATCACGAACGAAGGCGTCGGGGCTAGTGCGAAGAATTTACAGGTGCGTCTCTGAGTTCAACTCTGTGGTATGGTTAGGCGGGGCGGAGGGGAGATAGCCCACGCGAGGTAGCGCAGCGCGGCGCAATGAACCACGCCCTGCTCCTCTTTGTGGCGTCCGCGACGCCTCACACTGCGGGGGCGGTGGTATTTACCTAGCCGACGATTGCGGCTCTCCGCGCAGCGTCTTGACATCGCACCGGGGCCCTGGAGCAAGTCTTGGGCGTCGCCGACGGAGCTCGCCGCCGTCGAGATGATGCTGACGCCGCGCTCTCCGAAGCTGCTCTCCGCGAGGGCGGAACTGCAGCACGCTGGTTCCGGCGGGTGTGTGCGGCGAGGAGGCGTCCAGGACGCCGTGGGCGGGCGCAACGGCGGAGCAGGGCAATGCGGGGCGCGGACGGACAACGGCGCCGTGCAGGTCTTGCGCCCTCCGACGCTGCGTCTGTGCCCGCGTGAAACGTGAGGGTCCCGCCAGGCGAGGAGGAGCCGTCCGCGACGCCGCTACGTCGCAGGGCGATCGGGGATCGTGGTCGCGCGGTGTGGACTCTGGAACCGCGCCGGGACCGTATGATCACACGCTGACTGGATATGCGTTCGTCGCGCAGACCTGCTTTTATCTGGGAGTGCGCAATCCGCTGCCCCTTGCAGATGAGCCCGTTCTGGAGCCATGGGATCTTGACGTCCGGTGGGACGGCGTCGCGGACGCCGTGTAACGGCTAGCAGCTCTGTGTATTCAGACTTCAGTCCTTGCGTGCTGGTCAATGTATAGTTCATCGATTCCACTTGATCATGTTTGCGCGTTGTTCGGGTGAAGCTGGTATTGACATTTGTGCCTGCGTCCCATATAGGCTTTTTACTTGGGAGTTCGCGAGGCGCTGCTACACTCGGTCCTGGCGCACACATCGGAAGATGATTGGCCCGACTCGACGCCCTACTCGCGCAACCCGTCGACTAAGATCGACACGATCCTGAATATTGTTCGCCACCACTTGAGAGCTCCGGGCCTTCCGCCGCTCCATGTTCAGGACCAGCATGCGAATGCCTTAGCCCCTAATCCCGACTATCTCCCTGGTCCCGATGGCGCTGCGCCCAAGAGAACGGTGATTCCGCAAACGGTGGCGCTCGGGCCCGATCGAGTCGTGATCTACTTGGCGTTCCCGAAGAATAATTGGATCGTTAAGAAGGTTCGTGGGTTTAACCACCGTCCGCGAGATGACGCGCGAGTCGCTGACAGTGGTGTTTACTAGGCTCTCAGCGAAGCTGGCTTTGAATTCGCCGAAATCACCGGGACGAAGACGCCTCAAGCTCGGACTCAAGCGTTGTCGCGCTTCAAGACGCACGCAAATTGCCGCATCCTGATTTTGTCGGGCGTCGGTCTAGTGGGACTCAACATCGCCTTTGCGAACATACTCATCATTGTCGTACGTCGGAGCACGATCATTTCTTCTTCGTCGCTTACACCGTCCTTAGGATACTCTGTGGTCTGCGCAAGAGGACTCGCAGCTCATCGGGCGTGTGTGGAGGCAGCCGCAGCCGAAGACAGTTCATATCTATCGTACAATTGCTGTGCGTTCCCCCGATGTTTTTCTCAACAACATCTCGTTCGACAAGGCCCTCATGCATCAAGCGTTCATCAATTCTTCAGTCACTTTGCGTACGCCGTTTGTTGATCGTCTCACACACTCATGCGCTGATCGAGACTTCGGTGACCTCAGAGCGCGCGTTTGTTGTGTCGGACGACGAGATCATCGAGGAGGAGGTCGGGGATGGCTTGCTAAATGACGTCGAGGACTTCGACCCGCTGTTGACCGCCCCGCCGAAAGGCGCGTCTCGCCGTGGCGGTTCATCGACACGCGGTACCAAGCGTCGTGGGGGAGCGACGAAGGCGAGGGGCGGGCGTAAATCTTTGAAGGAAGACACATCCGAGAAGACGGGAGAAGAGTCCACTAAGAAACGACCGGCGAAGCGCGCGGTTCCCAAATCCAAGGAGACTGTGCAGTCCGAGGAGGACGACTCCGACTCTCATTCAGGGAACCCCAAAAGCGCTGCGCCGGCCTCCTCGTCGGGTCGCAGCGGACAGACGGTGGATCGCACGAGCCCCGCGGCTGCTACGTCTGCAGCCACACCCTCGGGACCCGACTCTCAGCCCCAAGGACCCTCTCCTGCCCCTCCAGTCTCGGAGCACGAAGGCGCGGCACGAGCCGACATGAAGGACGCCCCTCGCATCGACTCCGATACGTCGGGCGCGACGTCTTCGCCTCCGGAGGTTCGCAGAGAACAGAATGCTCGCGCCGGCCCTGGCGACACGCCGCCTCAGGCTGGTGACAACGCGCCGACCGCCCCAACAGCGAACCCTTCGCCTCCGGAGGATCACAATGCGCCTGCCGCTCCTCGGGGCACGCCGTCTGGTGACACGCCGCCTACTGACACGCCCCCAGCATCCGCCTCACCCGCGCGTGGTGTGCAGGACGCCTCTCTGCGTCCCAACGGCGAGCCCGCGGTGCCGAGAGACCGGTCGGTTGCAGTAGACGGAGCGCAGGATGCGGCGATGGATCAAGAACCGCCTGAGGGCACGGCGACTCAACAACCGACACCTCCGGCCGGCTTGGGCGACCCCAGGGCCTCTGTACAGCCTGAAGAGGGCGTGTCGGTTCAGCGACTCAACCACCCGGCCCAGGGCTCCTCCTCGGCCTCAGATCTTCCTCCTCCGACGCCCTCCGGACCCTCTCCCGTCCTCGTGGTGCCTCCTCGCGGTGATCCGTCCGACGATATGGCGGCAGTCTCTCCTGACACCCGGAACCCATCGACCGGGCCCGCGGATTCTTCACACAACCCCGGCCCAGCTTCCACCGCCACCGTTCCTGAAGACCCTGCGGGTCCGTGGAACTTCGAGCAGGACGAGGCGTGGCAGATGGACCTCTCGCGGGCCACGTCGTCCGGCGGAGGTACGCGGCACTCTAGTCTCACTCCTCTGCCGTCCGCGTATGACGAGGACATGGACGTCGACCACGCAACTGGTGTAGGCAATGATGCGGCAGCCATGGAGGTCGACGAGGAGCCGGTAACTGCTCCTCCGCCGTCCGCAAGGAGACTGACTCGCTCGCGCGCGCGCACCGGCACGAACCAATTCGTCGTTGAGGACGCCGAAGAGGAAGCTACGCCGCCGGTTGCCAAGAAACCGAAACTCGGCGCGGGCAAGAAGGCCAAAGGCAAGCGGAGAGAGACCCGTGAGGACGAAGAGCTTCCGTCGGCCTCTTCCTCCACCACGCCCGGCCGCCGTGAGGTTGTCGATCAAGCGGGGCAAGTCGGTATCAAGGCCACACGGATCATTGGGACGGCGTCGCTCCCGCAGTCGCGTCGAGGCGTGGCGCAGTCTCGTAAGTAGTGGTCACGGAGCGCTGACAATATGGGAGTGAGAGGTATCTGGATGCGGGTCGGGTGTTGCGGACCATTCCAAGGTTTGGCATGCATGTATGTACTCAGAGTGATGCTCGCGGTTGTCACGATGCAATTGTCTGCGCGCGGTCGCAGACGCAATACAGGCGTCCCGGACGGTGTCCAGGCGCAGTTGGGTGCCTCCGTGCAGGGAAACATGTCGTACATGAACTCGCGCGGAGCAGGGCTGTACAACGTG
The DNA here is from genome assembly GCA_022605405.1 of Earliella scabrosa. NCBI lineage: Eukaryota > Fungi > Basidiomycota > Agaricomycetes > Polyporales > Polyporaceae > Earliella > Earliella scabrosa. The sequence goes on from JABYQQ010000008.1 coordinate 2,160,006, forward strand.
CGACTGCCGGCCCGCTGCTTGCGCGATCTCGCGTGCTATGTGTGGACTCGGACAACCCGCTCCCGAGCCTATGCGTCTGCGGGTTATTCCATTTCAATTTGAAGACGCAAGTACTTACGGCGGCCTTTACGCGGAGGGTGGTTAGCGGAACGCAGCGCTCTACGCACGCAGTGGCGTCCTGGACTCAGGCGCATGCTGTTCGCGTGTGAGGCGTTATCCTCTGCTATAAGCAGGGGTTGTGGACGTTCTAGCTGGACGGCATGCAGCCCGCTGGCTTCGCTGCGCCAACGGACATTGATATTCCGGTCGCGCCGTCTCACTCATGTTGCGCGTCCCGTTTGCGGGTGTCCAAGGGGTGCTCTGATATGCTGTCGCGCCCGGCGCCGCGGCGTCGTGGACGCCGTCCGAGACGTGGTAGCGGCATTGAGGCCGCTGGTTTCGCTGCGGCCTGCGGGGTCCCGGCGCGTGGTGAGAGTGTTCTGTAGGGCGACGGCCGGCGTCGTGGACTCCGCACTGTGTGGTTCAATCCAGTTGATGTGTCGTGCGTCCATCATTCAGAAGGCGGCATGCTCGTGCACGCCGACGAGACAGGTGAAAGGACATCGGAGATCGCTCGCGAGCCAGCGCGAGGCGTCGGCGACGCCTGGATTCCACTCGGGCGTGTCTACTAGCGGACTATTCAGAATGTCGACTCCGGTGGGTGCACTCCCATGAGCCAGCATGGTGGCGGCGACTCGGACTCACAGAAGAGCATCATATCTGAAATCTGTGTTTAACTGACTTTTGCTCGCGTCGACAGAGACAATTTACAAATAATCCGAGGTTTTGACATACTTACAGTCCTGTTGTCTGCGCCGTGAATAACTGTGATGAAACGTTGTGACTCAGGCTGCATGTTGTCGCCACGCCAGGCGGCGTCTGGGACGCCGTAAGTGTTGAACAATGGACTACGAACAGTAGACGCGCATTAGGCGCTATGGGCACTGCTTCTTACGATAGATCTTAGGCTGTGCTTCTTTCTTTCCATATTAGGTATACGTTGTACGATACACATGGTTACTAGGCTTCTCTTTTGTCCAGTCCATTCCAGTGCGTTCTTCTACGCTCCGGACTCTTCTTAGACTGTTCCAGATCGTCCTTGTGACCATACTTTGTTCTCCATTTGTCGTTATCTTTGTTCTGTCTGAGTCATCCTTCGTCGCTCCTTACTCATCCTCGACTCACTCTGACTCAGACACATCACATGCCCTCCTTACTATCGCTTACTCATGCAGCTCCTTTACGGTATATAAGGAGGACTCTCTGGGACTCGTCTCCTCAGTCTTTCACTCACTGACTGAGGAGTAAGTACTCGTCTTACCTATGCGTTCATATGCTCTTACTTACAAGTACCTGTGTAGCTTGTCTGTCCGCTCACTTACTAGGTACTTGGCATTATGCTAATATAGTCTTTCACTCACTGACTGAGGACTTGTCTGTCCGCTCACTTACTAGTCGCTTGCGACATCGCCTCACAGGTTCTCACTCCATCAGGTTATGAGCCCTGCGCTCTGACCGTTGCTAGTCGTCACATCGCGCGCACCCGACGACTTCTACCCTCGTGCACATCCTCCACTAACTCCTTAGCTCTTGACTGTGCCTGCCGACACTGCTGCCAGGGGGACATTCCTGCGCTCGTGACGCAGCCCTGAGCGCTCTTTAGTAGTCACATAGCTCGTAGTATCGTTGTACAACCTATTGTGCTCTCGAGGCACACGGGTCTTTTTGGATATCCCTCAGCCAGGCCACGCACTTGCGCCCGCCAGCTGTTGTATCCGGGGTGTCATCACCTTTGGAGCCGGAGGACAACCGTTCGGACCCTCCTTACGATACCATTTTCATACATACATCGTAGCAGACTCTTTCAGGGCACAGTTGGCAACTTCTACCCTTGGCATTAGCATATCCGACTTGCTGGTGTTTAAGGTTCACCTGAACAGGTGTTCATCTCTACGTTGCCTTTGCACGAGGCTTTCCAAACCATCGCAATCTTGAACCTGTCGCAGCGACACAGTGGCTTCATCAGACGACGAACCGTTTGATTGTAGTCACTCATACCATCGGCACGACCGCGTTGACCAAAGGGACGTCTTCTGGGACGAGTCAGATAGAAGGTGGTACTACTGCGAACGACAACCGTGTCCTAACCGGGAGTCGGAAGTAGCTCAACCAGACAACTGCACTGTACCTCGTCGTAACGTACCTATCGCTCCTGACCAGGTCTGCCGACCACGAACACCGGACACATCCTCGTCATCCTCATCCCCTGCTTCGTCTGAGCACGAAGTTGCAAATATCCTCGAAGATCCTGCGGAACCTCCAGTCCCAACTCCTCTCCCTTCTATCGTTATCTCTCCGCCTACACCGACTCTCACTCCTCTACCAGCCCTCGATCTCATCGTCAACCAGCCTGACTCAACCGACTTCGTCTACTCCTTCACCATGTCGGAAGCCGGAATGGAAAAGAGTCTTCCTCAGCTCCATGGGCAGGAAGGCTACAAGGAATGGGCTCGTCAGATGAAGGGCTATCTCATGATGATCGATGCATGGGATATCGTCAGCGGCACCGAGAGTCAGCCAGCTGCCACTGATGCGGCTGGTCTCAAGGATTGGAAAAAGAGAGATTCCCGGGCAAGTGGTATCCTCATGTACAAAACCACTGCCGAGGTAGCCAAGTGCTATGAAGGGAAGAACACCTCGAAGGAGATCTGGGATGCCCTGAATACGACCTACGAGAAGACCGACAACGGGTACAGTTTCTCCCGATTCGAACGGCTTCTCAACTACCCTCGTTTCAACGAGAACAAGTCGATCGTCGACCAGGTCCAGACCTTCATCGGACTGATGAACGAGCTTACCACAGGCTCCACCAACACCCTCGCCGAGCATATCAAGGTCTACTGGCTCTTCTCCAAGATGCCAGATTCCTATCGACCATCGATCTCCACTATCCTCCACACCACGGCTGAGACGGACCTAACCCTTGAAAAGGTTAAGCCGAAACTCAAGCTTGAGGACTCCCTCCGTGGTACATCGATCGGTCAGGCGAACAAGATCTCCAAGCCCAAGTCCAAGCCCAAGCCTCCTTGCGAGCATTGCGGTAAGACGAACCACGATTCGTCGAACTGCTACAAGAAGTTCCCGGAGAAAGCTCCGAAGCGGAACAAGGGCAAGGGCAAGGACAACGGCAACGGCAATGGGAATCAGTCAGGTGGATCTGGGAATAATAATGGACATAACCACGCGCACACTCTAGCAGCCTTTGTACCTGTATCTACGAGCACCATCAACGAGATCTCCTTTTCAGCTTATAAGGCGGACAACGCCAAAGACATGGACCTTGAGCGAACCACACTCTGGCTCATGGATTCTGGAGCATCTCAACACGTTACTGGCTGCCTCGAGGACTTCACTGAGTACCGTCCATATGACACACCTGTTCTGTTTGGCACCGCCCAGGCAGGTAGTGACGGACATGTCCAAGGACTCGGTGAAGGTACGGTCAAAGGATACACTTATGTGGAAGGCAAACGGGTCCACTTCACACTTCAGAACGTCTGCTACGTTCCAGCAGCAGGCAATACCCGTCTGTACTCCACTGGTGTCATCGAGCGCGCGAAGGGGTTCATCTATCAAGGGGGATACTACATGAGGATCTTTGACTCAAGGCCGGAAGGCTTTGTCGAATCTGGCAAGACGGTTAAGGTTGTCGGCAATGAGGTGGTTACTGCCCACTACGCCGCATCACACAACCTATACTACTTTCTGCTTGAGAATGCCGAACGTGATCTCAATGCTGCGTCCCACACTACACTCGATCACGATCTTGCTCATCGTCGCTGGGGTCATCCTGGCAAGGAAGCGGTCAAGCGTCTTCCTGATGCAGTCAACGGTGTAGATGGCATTGACTCTAGTTCATCGGACAAACCATGCGAAGGATGCGCAAAAGGCAAAATGCATCGCCGTCCGTTCCCTCCGTCTTCGAAACGCGCCTCGGAACCATGCGAACTCGTCCACATGGATGTCGCTGGGCCGATGAGCACCTCGATTGGTGGTTACAGCTACTTCTGCACCTTCATCGATGACTACACCGGTCTCGCCTGTGTCTACTGCCTGAAGCGTAAATCCGATCAGGAGGCCGCTTTCAAGGAGTACAAAGCCTGGGCTGAGACACAGACCGGTCGTAAGATCAAGAAGGTACGATCCGATCGAGGGGGGGAATATCTGTCCGATTCGTTCGAGTCATTGCTACGCGAATTCGGGATCGAGCACGATAAGACGTTGCCTGGCTCGCCTCAGCAGAATGGACGTGCTGAACGCTTCAACCGGACCATTGAGGAGAAGTCACTCTGTATGCTTCACCACGCCGGACTCTCTCATGGTTTCTGGAAACTCGCACTTGAAGCAGCCGTTCACATCTACAACCGTCAGCCCATGAAACGACTCAAATGGCAATGCCCCATCACACTTTGGTCTGGTAAGAAGCCGGACGTCTCATACTTCCGTGTGTTTGGGTGCAAAGCCTATGTACATGTGCAGAAGGACAAGCGTCATGGGAAGCTCGACGTGAAGGCAGTCGAGAGGACGTTTGTGGGCTATGAACCGGGTTCAAAGGGGTATCGTCTATGGAACCCGACTGCCCGCCAAGTCGAAGTATCTCGCGATGTGATCTTCGATGAGGACGTATTTCCTGCACGTGCAGACACCGGCACTCGTCGCGCTACCCCCGACGACAGTCCGTTCCCTGCTCAACCGTCAGAGGATTCTTCCAATGACGATGTTGATCTCCCTGTTCCTCGTGATAACGACGAACCTCCTCCTCCCGCTCCGCCACAAGACCCTGCTCCTGCTCCTGCTCCGCCTGAAGCTGAACCGCAACCGCCGCAACCACAACAACCTCTGCCACCTCCCGCTCAGGTTCCTAAGCCAAATCATCGTCGCGGACGTCATCCTCCTGCTGCAGGAGATGCCCCTGCTCGTCGCTCTGAGCGATCAAACAAGGGTGTCCCCTCTAAGGCACGGACGGAGAACAACGCGTACGGTGACGAACCTCCCGCTCAAATAGATGCTAGAACCGATGAGGACGGTGAACAGGCTGAGGCACAATCAATTCTTGCGTTTATCCATTATTCCCGGTATAAGTCTGGTATTCCTGAGCACCATAAGGATGCCATGGCTAGACCGGATCGCGAACATTGGAAAGCGGCTGAGCGAGCGGAGTACGAATCTCTAATGGCTAATAAGACATGGGTCTTGGTTCCTCGCCCAAAGGACCGATCCGTCGTCACATGCCGTTGGGTCTATGATCGGAAGTCAGATGGTCGCTACAAAGCACGTCTCGTAGCTAGGGGATTCACGCAAGTCTATGGGAAGGATTACCACGAAACCTTCTCACCCGTCGCTCGTTTCGAGTCCATCCGTTATCTCTTTGCGCATGCTGCCCTAGAGGACTGGGACGTCGATGCGATGGATGTTAAGACTGCGTTCCTCAATGGCGACCTGGACGAGGAGGTCTACATGGAACAACCGGAAGGGTGGGTCATGAAAGGCAAAGAGGATCACGTCTGTCTGCTTAAGAAGGCCATCTACGGTCTCAAGCAAGCCTCTCGCCAGTGGAATGTCAAAATCCATGACTCGCTCGTCCAACAGGGATTTGTTCGGACGTACTCTGATGCCGGAGTCTACGTATATCGCCGACAAGGGGGGGATTCAGACCCTGATCATGTCACTATCATTGTCTTGTATGTCGACGACCTACTTCTCATGGGGAAAAGTCGCGTACAGATTGACAAGGTCAAGAAGGCGTTAGGCAAGCAGTACAAGATGACGGACTTAGGTCCGGTACAGCGATTCCTTGGTCTACGCATACGTCGAGATCGTCAAGCTAAGACACTCGACATCGACCAGGAAGAGTACATCGAGGCTATTCTGGAGAACCATCAGATGGCTAACTGTACGCCTGTGCGCACTCCTCTTCCCTCTGGTGCCGTGCTCGAAGCCGCTCAGACGGAGGCATCGGCAAAACTTCTCAAGCGTTTCCAGAGCTTGATGGGCAGTCTTCTCTATGCCTGTCTTGGGACGCGACCCGACATCGCGTTTGCCATCAGCCGTCTCGGTAAATACAGCGCTAACCCCTCGGAAGCACATCTTCACTATCTCCAATACGTGCTTCGCTATCTCCGGGGGACTTCACATTATCGTCTGCGCTATGACGGAGCGTCTAATGCCGGTTTGATCGCGTTTTCCGATTCAGACTGGGCAGAGGATCGCGATGATAGGCACTCGCAAACTGGCTTCATCTTCAAGATGGCAGGTGGCGCAATCTCATGGGCGTCGCGACGGCAGCCGACGATTTCGCTCTCTTCTACTGAGGCGGAATACAAGGCAGCATCAGACACCAGCCGTCAGATGATGTGGCTAAGGACGTTTGGAGATGAGTTAGGGGACGACATGAGTGCGTCTACGCCCATGTGTATGGATAACCATGGCGCGATCTTCCTCTCTGAGAACCCAGCCATTGACAGGCGTACCAAGCACATAGAGGTCCACTACCATTTTGTGCGCGAGTATCTCGCCAGTGGGAGTATGGACATCTATTACATCGCGAGCAAGGAGAATCTGGCAGATGCGCTAACGAAGAATGTCACCTTCTCTGTGGTTGACTACTTCGTACAGCACTCTGGTCTCATTTCTTCCTCCGCGTCTTGAACGAGTGGGAGTGTTGAACAATGGACTACGAACAGTAGACGCGCATTAGGCGCTATGGGCACTGCTTCTTACGATAGATCTTAGGCTGTGCTTCTTTCTTTCCATATTAGGTATACGTTGTACGATACACATGGTTACTAGGCTTCTCTTTTGTCCAGTCCATTCCAGTGCGTTCTTCTACGCTCCGGACTCTTCTTAGACTGTTCCAGGTCGTCCTTGTGACCATACTTCTTTCTCCATTTGTCGTTACCTTTGTTCTGTCTGAGTCATCCTTCGTCTCTCCTTACTCATCCTCGACTCACTCTGACTCAGACACATCACATGCTCTCCTTATTGTCGCTTACTCATGCAGCTCCTGTACGGTATATAAGGAGGACTCTCTGGGACTCGTCTCCTCAGTCTTTCACTCACTGACTGAGGAGTAAGTACACATCTTACCTATGCGTTCTATGCTCTTACTTACAAGTACCTGTGTAGCTTGTCTGTCCGCTCACTTACTAGGTACTTGGCATTATGCTAATACAGTCTTTCACTCACTGACTGAGGACTTGTCTGTCCGCTCACTTACTAGTCGCTTGCGACATCGCCTCACAGGTTCTCACTCCATCAGTAAGCTCGATCGCTGGGACGTGCAACTCTTTAGTGATTGTAGACCGACCGGATCCGAGTAATGCACCATCGCGGGGGGCATCGAAGAGAGCTTACTTTGCCTATTATGGTTAGACATTCAAGACGACACGCTGTGATGAAAAATTGCTCGGATGAACCAGGCGGTGAAGGGCCACTGGCCACGAACATGAGGTATGTAGTATATATAGGGGCAGGAGAGGAACAGACTGCCCCCCTCTTGCATTCCCCCGTTCCCCTCTGTCTTGCCCCGCCAATCTATCGGTGCTGTCCGTCATGCAATATCCTGACGAGTTTCTCCGGCCCGTGGTCCTTGGACTGCCCCAGATCGTGAACCATGCGCAGGCGTTTCTGGAAGATGGCTCAGTCGAAAGTGTGGACAGATTTATTGAGCTTATGCTCTCTGGCCGCATTACCATCAACGGAGAAGAGCGTCGCGTGCTCCTCAATCCCCGTCGCAGCGCTGTATTCCCCACTGCCGATGACGTTACTCTTCGTGGTGACTTTGATTCTGGCGGTGGTTTTTCAGCCACGACCATCCCGATCCAATGTCCTCTTGCGGTGTATCCCGTGCCAATATTCAAGGAGACACTTACTAAAAGCATTCACATCGCACTGACAATTGTACGTTATAATTGTCCCTCATTATTCGGAATCTTCACCTCAATGTTTTACAGAACAACACTCAAGTTCCGGCTCATAAAGTACCCAATATCTGTATTGGCCGTTTCGGAGTTCGTCGTCAAGTTCGTCTGTTCTTCCCCCAACTCTATCGTGCCGATCAACCACCTGCCATCACTCAAGAGGATATCGCGGCAATTTACAACACTGGTATTCTACCCTCCATCAAGGAGATTCTCCCAGAGGCAGCGGCACATTGGCCGCCATCATATACAACAGAGCTCATTCGTGCTGCGGATCGTCGTGGCCAAATTCGTGCAGGAACCGTCGACATTCCTGAGGATAAAGTTCCTGCATTTGCCACCGCACTTCGCACACGACTTCGAGCTCATCCCCGCCTAGGCAAACCATGGTTTCAAGTGGAAATGCGTGGAGAGAAGGGTGCCTACTCCTTTCCCTTTGATGATATTGATGAGCGTAACCGTGCGTTCAATCTATTCATTGAAGATCTGAACATGTCCCAAATCAATCAAGAACTCTGGTTTGTGGATATCGGACTGGAGATCCATCATCCTGGCCACTGCATACAGTGGCTAAACTCTGCACATGCCCGACTCCTTGCTCATGCCCTTCCATCCATCCCTGCTGATCGTGCCGCTGAAGTTGCCGATCTCTCCACCTTCTATGTTGATGTCAATGCCCATATCTATGATTTTGCCGGCTTTCGAGTGGAACCTGGAGCTCGCGCACGTCCAGACAAACTCCTCTATATCAATGTCTACACAACCGACAAGACCGTGACCTATCAGCTCCATGACGGCATTTTCAACCACCGTACACCTTCGGATCTCTATCCTGGAACCTTGCCAAAACTTGTCACCGACCTGCAAAAGATCGGTGATACATTTTGTGTCTGTGCTGGATCAGAAGGCCATACACAAGATGGAACTGCCCGCTACGAGCTTCGTGTGCGCATGTCCAAAATTCATCAAACTCTTCTAGAGTTTCCTCCCGAATTGATGGAGCTCTCCATTGTCTCAATTCCCAATGAAGTAATGTGGTATGTGACAATTTTTCATATCATTTGTGTAAGCAATTCTAATTGTTTATTATTAGGACTTTCAAGTATTTCCGGACCATGGCAATCTACTACACTCTTAATGAGTTCAAGAATGATCCTCCCAACTCTCGTGTCACCATCCCTTCCCTCACTCTTGGAGCTGTATGCATTTACATGCTCAATGCAGTCATGACACGTCCATGTGATCGACAGGCCGAAAGCACACTCCGGAATGCCTGCTGTCTTCAAGTTCCAGAAGATGTGGACATCTCTGACGATGACTTGCTCTATGTTGTGTACGATTCCGAGGAAATTATTCCTGCACCAGAGGAGCAAGGCTGTTACTTTGTGGCAGGAATTCTTCGTGATTCCCATCACCAATGGCTTCGTCTACCCCGCAACCGCTTAATGGACGTTCGTCAACTGTGCTTGCTCTACAAGGCAGCTTCACTATCCGACATTGAAACCCGATTTGGCGCGTCTGGGATCAATCGAGTTCGCCGTCCTCCAAATCTCAGTCGTCAAAGCAATCGTGTCAACCATACAGTCAGCATCCAGTGGGCAAATCCTGATGCTATCACACCATCTGTCTTTGGTCTGGATGATCTTGGAATTCGATTGCATCCACGGCTCCGTCTTGCTGGCCGTGATATTGAGGAGGACAACTTTGATGAACCGGTCGATGAACTTGAAGATGGGATGGACCGTGATCATCATGGTCTACTCTATGCAGATCAGATTGTGGATCGGATCTGGGCCCAGTTCCCTTATGATCTTATTCAGATCTCTCCCAATCTCAAGTCTCGGATCAACCCTGCCTATACTACTCTCACATCAGCTGAGCAGCAGCAAGTCACTCTGGATCTCTTCAAGCGGCCATTCTTTCCATTCAGATGCGTGTGGTACCGGGAACGTGACTTCAAATTCTGGTACGAAACACAATTTGCTCGCTTCTTTCCACCCAAGGGCCAGACTCTCGCCAATGTTCAAAACTATGGCAGTTGTCGCTACATGCAAGACTGGATGCGTGTGATGACTCAGGTCTCACATGTCAATGCCAAGATCATCCGTAAGAAGATGATGGAGAAGTTCAAAGATATCCTGTGGCTTCCTCACACAGAAACAACTCGAATCTGGGACACCCGTAAGCCTCTGGCTACTCAAGATCTGCATCAATGGGCCTACCTGTCTCTTGATCCTAATACACCGCCTGGTTCAGCACCCCGTATTGCTCTACGCCCAAACTATCCACGAGATCTTGATTTTCAACTTGGTGTTGTTTTGGCCGAAGAAGAGGAAGAAGAGACTCCAGAACCGGACAATCTCATGCATCCCCCTCCCCCACCTCAATTTCAAAACCACGGACCACGTTTTTCAATGCCGCCGGCTCATCTCCCATTCTCTCGTGAACCTTCTGTGATTCGCAGTGGTTATCCATCTATGTTGGGCCAGAAGCGGATGCGTAGCAATACTCTCAATTCTGTGTTGTCCCAACGGTCAGCACCACACATGCCACGCCAACCTAGCGAGTTGTCCTATCTCGATGACCCTATTCCACCACCACAGGCTGGACCAAGTCACCCCAGGAGAATTGACACTCCAAGAGTTCAATCCACTCGTGCATCCATTCAGCTTCCATCTCCTCCATCAGCAAGCTCTCTCATTCGTCGCATCAATGAAATTGGTAAACAATTGCCTTATTATTCCAATGATCCCAAGGGGAAGACATCGCTACGGTCCCTCACACTCCATTCCACCATGTCGGCCTCACAACATCAAATGCCTCCGCCTCCTCCACCACGTCTTGAAGAGGAGGAAGAGAGTGAAGTTGAAGTGGAACAGGAGTTTACATCCCGCTATCCGTCCCCTGAGGCTCCTGCGAAAGTGGAACAGGAGTTCACATCCCGCTATCTATCTCCCGAGGCTCCGGCGGGAGTGGAACAGGAGTTCACATCCCGCTATCCCTCTCCTGAGGCTTCTGCGGAAGTGGAACAGGAGTTTGCATACCACTCTCCCTCTCCCGAGCCTTGTATGCAAGCGGAACAGGAGTTTGAATCTCACTATCCGTCCGATGAGGATGATGTCATCAGTATCAGCAGCACTGAAGACACATCTCCCACACCTCTCCCTATCAACACTACCGTGAAAACAGAGGATGATGATGACATTATCAGCATTAGTAGCAGTGAAGAAGTAGCGGACACAACAACAGCATCTATTAAAAGAGAGAAGGGAGAAGAGGAGGAAGAGGAGGAGGATGAATATTATGGACCTATATTCTAAGTTGATAGTTATGACAATACTTCGATATACATTCTATATTCTCTTCTTGAAATGAGTTGAACAAGATTTTGATGTTTTGGTTTGAAGCGCAAACCAGGAGTCCTGGACGCCCTACTGTGTGCTGGGACAGTATTCTGATGTTTGGGTTCAGAGCGCAAACCAGGAGTCTTGGACGCCCTACTGTGCGCTGGGACAGTATTCTGATGTTTGGGTTCAGAGCGCAAACCAGGAGTCTTGGACGCCCTACTGTGTGCTGGGACAGTATTCCGACATTTTGGTTTAAAGCGCAAACCAGGAGTCCTGGACACCCTACTGTGTGCTGGGACAGTATTCTGATGTTTGGGTTCAGAGCGCAAACCAGGAGTCCTGGACGCCCTACTGTGTGCTGAGACAGTACACCGATGTTTTGGTTCGGAGCGCAAATTAGGAATTCTAGATCACTTAGGTTTGCTGAGACAGTATGCTAATATTTTCATATTCCAGCAATAATTATAAGTTGCAAACCCTGCATTACTTTAAGCCGGTTAGTGAATGATTTGGTATTTGCGCCTGTGCCTCTGCGATTGAGTCTGTCTGGGTCGGGGCGCCTTGGCTGTTGGATGATTTGGTATTCGCGCCTGTGCCTCTGGATCGAGTCTGTCTCTGCGATCGAGTGTGTCTGGATCGGAATGCCTTGGCTGTTGGATGATTTGGTATTCGCGCCTGTGCCTCTGGATCGAGTCTGTCTCTGCGATCGAGTGTGTCTGGATCGGAATGCCTTGGCTGTTGGATGATTTGGTATTCGCGCCTGTGCCTCTGGATCGAGTCTGTCTCTGCGATCGAGTGTGTCTGGATCGGAACGCCTTGGCTGTTGGATGATTTGGTATTTGCGCCTGTGCCTCTGCGATTGAGTCTGTCTGGGTCGGGACGCCTTGGCTGTTGGATGATTTGGTATTCGCGCCTGTGCCTCTGGATCGAGTCTGTCTCTGCGATCGAGTGTGTCTGGATCGGAACGCCTTGGCTGTTGGATGATTTGGTATTTGCGCCTGTGCCTCTGCGATTGAGTCTGTCTGGGTCGGGACGCCTTGGCTGTTGGATGATTTGGTATTCGCGCCTGTGCCTCTGGATCGAGTCTGTCTCTGCGATCGAGTGTGTCTGGATCGGAATGCCTTGGCTGTTGGATGATTTGGTATTCGCGCCTGTGCCTCTGGATCGAGTCTGTCTCTGCGATCGAGTGTGTCTGGATCGGAACGCCTTGGCTGTTGGATGATTTGGTATTTGCGCCTGTGCCTCTGCGATTGAGTCTGTCTGGGTCGGGACGCCTTGGCTGTTGGATGATTTGGTATTCGCGCCTGTGCCTCTGGATCGAGTCTGTCTCTGCGATCGAGTGTGTCTGGATCGGAACGCCTTGGCTGTTGGATGATTTGGTATTTGCGCCTGTGCCTCTGCGATTGAGTCTGTCTGGGTCGGGACGCCTTGGCTGTTGGATGATTTGGTATTCGCGCCTGTGCCTCTGGATCGAGTCTGTCTCTGCGATCGAGTGTGTCTGGATCGGAACGCCTTGGCTGTTGGATGATTTGGTATTCGCGCCTGTGCCTCTGGATCGAGTCTGTCTCTGCGATCGAGTGTGTCTGGATCGGAACGCCTTGGCTGTTGGATGATTTGGTATTTGCGCCTGTGCCTCTGCGATTGAGTCTGTCTGGGTCGGGACGCCTTGGCTGTTGGATGATTTGGTATTCGCGCCTGTGCCTCTGGATCGAGTCTGTCTCTGCGATCGAGTGTGTCTGGATCGGAACGCCTTGGCTGTTGGATGATTTGGTATTTGCGCCTGTGCCTCTGCGATTGAGTCTGTCTGGGTCGGGACGCCTTGGCTGTTGGATGATTTGGTATTCGCGCCTGTGCCTCTGGATCGAGTCTGTCTCTGCGATCGAGTGTGTCTGGATCGGAACGCCTTGGCTGTTGGATGATTTGGTATTCGCGCCTGTGCCTCTGGATCGAGTCTGTCTCTGCGATCGAGTGTGTCTGGATCGGAATGCCTTGGCTGTTGGATGATTTGGTATTCGCGCCTGTGCCTCTGGATCGAGTCTGTCTCTGCGATCGAGTGTGTCTGGATCGGAACGCCTTGGCTGTTGGATGATTTGGTATTTGCGCCTGTGCCTCTGCGATTGAGTCTGTCTGGGTCGGGACGCCTTGGCTGTTGGATGATTTGGTATTCGCGCCTGTGCCTCTGGATCGAGTCTGTCTCTGCGATCGAGTGTGTCTGGATCGGAACGCCTTGGCTGTTGGATGATTTGGTATTTGCGCCTGTGCCTCTGCGATTGAGTCTGTCTGGCTCGGGACGCCTTGGCTGTTGGATGATTTGGTATTCGCGCCTGTGCCTCTGGATCGAGTCTGTCTCTGCGATCGAGTGTGTCTGGATCGGAACACCTTGGCTGTTGGATGATTTGGTATTCGCGCCTGTGCCTCTGGACCGAGTGTGTCTCTGCAATCGGGTGTGTCTCTACGATCGAGTCTGTCTCTGCGATCGAGTGTGTCTGGGTCGAGACACCTTGGCTGTTGGATGATTTGGTATTTGCGCCTGTGCCTCTGGATCGAGTCTGTCTCTGCGATCGAGTGTGTCTGGATCGGAACACCTTGGCTGTTGGATGATTTGGTATTTGCGCCTGTGCCTCTGCGATTGAGTCTGTCTGGGTCGGGACGCCTTGGCTGTTGGATGATTTGGTATTCGCGCCTGTGCCTCTGGATCGAGTGTGTCTCTGCGATCGAGTGTGTCTGGATCGGAACACCTTGGCTGTTGGATGATTTGGTATTTGCGCCTGTGCCTCTGCGATTGAGTCTGTCTGGGTCGGGACGCCTTGGCTGTTGGATGATTTGGTATTCGCGCCTGTGCCTCTGGATCGAGTGTGTCTCTGCGATCGAGTGTGTCTGGATCGGAACACCTTGGCTGTTGGATGATTTGGTATTCGCGCCTGTGCCTCTGGACCGAGTGTGTCTCTGCAATCGGGTGTGTCTCTACGATCGAGTCTGTCTCTGCGATCGAGTGTGTCTGGGTCGAGACACCTTGGCTGTTGGATGATTTGGTATTTGCGCCTGTGCCTCTGGATCGAGTCTGTCTCTGCGATCGAGTGTGTCTGGATCGGAACACCTTGGCTGTTGGATGATTTGGTATTTGCGCCTGTGCCTCTGGATCGAGTGTGTCTCTGCAATCGGGTGTGTCTGGATCGGAACACCTTGGCTGTTGGATGATTTGGTATTTGCGCCTGTGCCTCTGCGATTGAGTCTGTCTGGGTCGGAACACCTTGGCTGTTGGATGATTTGGTATTTGCGCCTGTGCCTCTGGATCGAGTCTGTCTCTGCGATCGAGTGTGTCTGGATCGGAACGCCTTGGCTGTTAGATGATTTGGTATTTGCGCCTGTGCCTCTGGATCGAGTGTGTCTCTGCAATCGGGTGTGTCTGGATCGGAACACCTTGGCTGTTGGATGATTTGGTATTTGCGCCTGTGCCTCTGCGATTGAGTCTGTCTGGGTCGGAACACCTTGGCTGTTGGATGATTTGGTATTTGCGCCTGTGCCTCTGGATCGAGTCTGTCTCTGCGATCGAGTGTGTCTGGGTCGAGACACCTTGGCTGTTGGATGATTTGGTATTTGCGCCTGTGCCTCTGGATCGAGTCTGTCTCTGCGATCGAGTGTGTCTGGATCGGAACACCTTGGCTGTTGGATGATTTGGTATTTGCGCCTGTGCCTCTGGATCGAGTGTGTCTCTGCAATCGGGTGTGTCTGGATCGGAACACCTTGGCTGTTGGATGATTTGGTATTCGCGCCTGTGCCTCTGGACCGAGTGTGTCTCTGCAATCGGGTGTGTCTCTACGATCGAGTCTGTCTCTGCGATCGAGTGTGTCTGGGTCGAGACACCTTGGCTGTTGGATGATTTGGTATTTGCGCCTGTGCCTCTGGATCGAGTCTGTCTCTGCGATCGAGTGTGTCTGGATCGGAACACCTTGGCTGTTGGATGATTTGGTATTTGCGCCTGTGCCTCTGGATCGAGTGTGTCTCTGCAATCGGGTGTGTCTGGATCGGAACACCTTGGCTGTTGGATGATTTGGTATTCGCGCCTGTGCCTCTGGACCGAGTGTGTCTCTGCAATCGGGTGTGTCTCTACGATCGAGTCTGTCTCTGCGATCGAGTGTGTCTGGGTCGAGACACCTTGGCTGTTGGATGATTTGGTATTTGCGCCTGTGCCTCTGGATCGAGTCTGTCTCTGCAATCGGGTGTGTCTGGATCGGAACACCTTGGCTGTTGGATGATTTGGTATTTGCGCCTGTGCCTCTGGATCGAGTCTGTCTCTGCGATCGAGTGTGTCTGGATCGGAACGCCTTGGCTGTTAGATGATTTGGTATTTGCGCCTGTGCCTCTGGATCGAGTGTGTCTCTGCAATCGGGTGTGTCTGGATCGGAACACCTTGGCTGTTGGATGATTTGGTATTTGCGCCTGTGCCTCTGCGATTGAGTCTGTCTGGGTCGGAACACCTTGGCTGTTGGATGATTTGGTATTTGCGCCTGTGCCTCTGGATCGAGTCTGTCTCTGCGATCGAGTGTGTCTGGGTCGAGACACCTTGGCTGTTGGATGATTTGGTATTTGCGCCTGTGCCTCTGGATCGAGTCTGTCTCTGCGATCGAGTGTGTCTGGATCGGAACACCTTGGCTGTTGGATGATTTGGTATTTGCGCCTGTGCCTCTGGATCGAGTGTGTCTCTGCAATCGGGTGTGTCTGGATCGGAACACCTTGGCTGTTGGATGATTTGGTATTCGCGCCTGTGCCTCTGGACCGAGTGTGTCTCTGCAATCGGGTGTGTCTCTACGATCGAGTCTGTCTCTGCGATCGAGTGTGTCTGGGTCGAGACACCTTGGCTGTTGGATGATTTGGTATTTGCGCCTGTGCCTCTGGATCGAGTCTGTCTCTGCAATCGGGTGTGTCTGGATCGGAACACCTTGGCTGTTGGATGATTTGGTATTTGCGCCTGTGCCTCTGGATCGAGTCTGTCTCTGCGATCGAGTGTGTCTGGATCGGAACGCCTTGGCTGTTGGATGATTTGGTATTTGCGCCTGTGCCTCTGGATCGAGTGTGTCTCTGCAATCGGGTGTGTCTGGATCGGAACACCTTGGCTGTTGGATGATTTGGTATTTGCGCCTGTGCCTCTGGATCGAGTCTGTCTCTGCGATCGAGTGTGTCTGGATCGGAACACCTTGGCTGTTGGATGATTTGGTATTTGCGCCTGTGCCTCTGGATCGAGTGTGTCTCTGCAATCGGGTGTGTCTAGGTCGAGACACCTTGGCTGTTGGATTTAGAGACTGTTTCTCTTGGTGGGTACAGGTTAAGCCTAGGTTCTTCTTAACATTCTGTGCTTCAGAGCCGTGTTAGGGCTTACGAAGCATTGTGTATCCCAATATCCCAATCACTAACGTCCCGCGCACGACCTGCTCCCTCGTTCTCGGACCCCGCGCACGACGTCCTCCCTCGTTCTCGGACCCCGCTCACGACCTCCCTCCCCGTTCTCGACCTCGCTCACGACCTCCCTTCTCGTTCTCGGACCCCGCTCACGAGCTGCCTCCTCGTTCTCGGACCCCGCTCACGACCTCCCTTCTCGTTCTCGGACCCCGCTCACGAGCTGCCTCCTCGTTCTCGGACCCCGCTCACGACCTCCCTCCCCGTTCTCGACCCCGCTCACGACGTCCTCCCTCGTTCTCGGACCCCGCTCACGACCTGCCTCCTCGTTCTCGGACCCCGCTCACGACGGAGTCCCTCGTTCCCGGACCCCGCTCACGACCGTGACCTCCCTCCCCGTTCTCGACCCCGCTCACGACCTCCCTTCTCGTTCTCGGACCCCGCTCACGACCTGCCTCCTCGTTCTCGGACCCCCCTCACGACCTGCCTCCTCCTTCCCACACGGTGGGTTTGTACCCACCGCCGAGCCTGGGCCCTTGGACGGCCCCGTCCTCGCGCAGCTGCAAGCGGTGACCGCACGGCAAAATGAGCGCGACACGGCGCACGACGCGGCGGACCTGCGGCAGCTCATGCGCACCGCGCTCCAGGCGAACAGCGACGTGGAGATGATCCGCGTGCTCCAGGTCGGGCGCGACGAGATGCCCGAGGCGATCAAGACGCTGCAGCGGGCGCTGGAGAAGGAGGTCGAGCGAGAGCGGACGCAGGAGGAGACTGTTTTCGTCGCTGCCACTACTGCGACCGTGGCTGCCACCTCCGCCTCCCCTGCGCCCAAAGGCAAGCAACCTGCGCAGCCGCAACCGCAGGTCCTCGAGGGCGCGAACCTCACGCGCTCCGGAACAGTCCACAGCACAGGCAGCGCACACACGACGTCGAGCTCAGCTGCTATCAGCGGGCGGAGCCGTGCGCCGCGGGACACGCTCGACCGGGAGTTCATCGAGACCGGGATCGACGCGCTGCGGCGGCTGAGCGGGGCGGGGGCGGCGTCCGCGCTCCCGAGCTGGACGATTACGCGGTACGAGGTGAATAGGGACGAGAAGATCGGGCTGGGGTTCTTTTCGGACGTGTATAGGGGCACGTGGAGGAGTCGGACTGTCGCGATCAAGGTGCTTGCGCCGACGACGCCGCGGCAGCTGTTTTTGCACGAGGTGAGTGTTCGCAGTTGAGTCCTGCAACTGAGTGGAGGTGGGGGTGGGGGCGGGGAGAGAGTCTATCTCGCCTGTGAAAGCATCGCGGATCTCAGCTCGGCCTCTTAGTCGAGCGCATCTCGAGAGTTTCGAGATCGGCTTCGCGAATCGCCTGGCACTGCACTAGGACCGGGTCTTGGTCGCCGGGAGTCAATGGGATGGCCGGAGACCATCCCTGCGTCCATCCTTTATTCATTCATCTTATCTCTTCCTTCATCTGTTGGTCCATGTATACTCTTGCTGATCTTCGCCCGATGGTGCAGATCGCCATCTGGAAGTCGCTCTCGCACCCGAACGTGCTCGAGCTGGAGTCGGCGCGTCGTCCGCATCGAGCGACCCGCCGTGGTTCTTCGTAAGCCCGTATTGCAAGAACGGGAGCCTGGTATCGTACCTCAAAGGCCTCCCGTCCCTCGACGCGGTCGACTTGCTCAAGATGATCCACGAGATCGCGAAGGGGATGGCGTACCTCCACTCGAAGGGCGTGTTGCACGGTGATCTCAAGGTGCGTAATTGAGAGCGGGGGAATTATTTCGGCGATTTCGAGCTGATCTCATTTCGTGCTTGCGCCCGCCCCGCTGTGTAGGCCGCGAACGTGCTCGTGGACGACCGGACGCACTGCGTGCTCTCCGACTTTGGACAGAGCGAGATGAAGTCCGAGGCGTATCGGATAAGCGGGATGCCCCTGCCTCGTGCGTTATTCTTCGTTTCTCAGTTCGTGTGTGCTGACCGCGCCCACCTCAGACGGGACTCTCCGCTGGCAGGCCCCCGAACTCATGTCCGGGCTCAGTGAACTCACGCAGCAGATTGACATCTACGCGTTCGCGATCACCGTCGTCGAGCTGCTCACCAAGGGCGCGCTCCCGTGGCCCCTAGCGGACGACGATGCGGTGCGGTACTTCGTCATCCGTGAGTGTCCTCGATCCACCCCCACCCCTCGCAGGAACCTCGGAGATTGATCACTAACACTGACCTGCGACTGAATATAACAGAAGAGAACATGCGCCCGGAGCCGCCGCTACAGCGGGTGTGGTCAACGCAGCTGTCCGACATCCTGCACGCGTGCTGGCACCGCGACCCTGCCGTGCGCCCCGCGTTCACGGAGATCGACAAGCAGGTGCAGCAGCTCCGTGCAAAGTTCGGCGCGGACCTGAAGGAGTCGCCCGCGCCGCGGCCGTCGGTACTGGATGAACAGATGCGGACGCGCAAGTCGCCGGACATGCATCCGATCCCGCTCCCATTGCTTCCTCGTGCCCACCTGTGGTCACCACTTTATTTTAAAAAACCTGGACCTTGGTCTGTAGTTTCCATCATATCTGTCTGGAGCATTTACAGAGTCTGTAATAACTCATGGAGGCAATTAAAAAACGACCTCGCAGAGGCTGTAATAACTGCCCAGGATGTTCAAATACAGAGTGTCTGTGCTCTGTAATAGATGGCCTGGACATTCAAATACAGAGTCCGCACTCTGTAATACATGGTCTGGACATTCAAATACAGAGCTTGGGCTCTGTAATAGATGGTCTGGACATTCAAATACAGACCTTGGGCTCTGTAATACATGGCCTGGACATTCAAATACAGAGTCCGCACTCTGTAATACATGGTCTGGACATTGAAATACAGACCTTGGGCTCTGTAATACATGGCCTGGACTTTCAAATACAGAGTCTGCACTCTGTAATAAATGGTGTAGACATTCAAATACAGAGTCCGCATTCTGTAATAAATGGCCTGGACATGTAAATACAGGGTCTGCACTCTGTAATAGATGGCCTGGACATTTTAATACAGAGTGCAGACCCTGTAATAGATGGTCTGGACATTTAAATACAGACCTTGGGCTCTGTAATAAATGGTCTGGACATTTAAATACAGGGTCTGGCCTCTGTAATTGATGTCTGGGGCATTCTAAAAATGCGGACACTTGACATATGGTGACATAGATGATTATATAACGGAATGGGCGCCTTTTTGACGCCCAAATGCGGTGCCTGACCCTCTAGGGGTGGCCACTTGCCTACCCTCTAGCTCCCTCATTTCTTCACCTATGGACATGTATGTGGGTGCGTTAGGTTCGCAATTTTAGCCTCTATTGAAAGGCGTAGTAGGCGTGGTCCATTACCTGGGGTAATGAAACATGCAGCTATATGTAGCTACTGCTGCCAGCTGCTCTACTGTACGGCCGGTGAACGGCTCCACCGTGCTTCACGTACAGGGTACCATTAGATTGGGAAAAATCAGGGCTTTCCAACGCACCCTGTACCGTGGTGTGGCATGGGCTAGTGACAAAGATATGGCTCAATCCATTTTCGCAAAATGTTGCACATTTGTTTGTGTAATATCCTGGGAACAAATGTGATCTGTGTCACACCCTATATACCATCGAATTGGTGTTGAGCAGGGCCTTCCAACGGTACCCTGATCATCTCAATCTGTGGTGGTCACCCAACCCTTTTCTCCTGACCCCCTTCCCATCAATCATCCCATAGCTCCACCGCCGTTGTGTATTCTGCCCTGCAAATTTGTAGTAAGACTGCTTAAGTATATCCCTTGCCATGTACAAAGTATCAGAAGCTGGCACCATCTACAGCCCCTGTTCTGGACCTAACACACTGGACATCACCCTAGCAATGTTTCACCTGTTGTAGGTTCAGTACCTTATGGATCTCTGAGCTCTTTGCTGGATCCTGTAGGGATTACTTAGAAGAATGTTGGAGTGAGTTTAGAGATCCAGATGTCTCTTTGATCTACATAGAATCCCTTATCAGTGCTCCACCTTGCCCTACATCTAGCTATAGATCCTGGCCATGATTCACTGCCATAGTCTCAGATAGGACAGTGACAGATACTACCTATAGGATGCAAAAAAAATCATGCAAATTGATTGAAAACTGGGTGAGATATTGCAGAACATCTGTTTCCATGCTTATGTGCAGTAGCATTCAATGAAACTATGTGCACCTGCTGTGCACATTTGGTGCCTCCCGGAACACTTTCAGCATAACTTTCTGAATACTTGTTCAAATTCCATGCTGTTTTTTGTATTTTGTAGATGCTATCTGTGAGTGTGCTATCTGAGGTTATGGGACTGGATCATGATCTGATGGAGTGAGAACCTGTGAGGCGATGTCGCAAGTGACTAGTAAGTGAGCGGACAGACAAGTCCTCAGTCAGTGAGTGAAAGACTATATTAGCATAATGCCAAGTACCTAGTAAGTGAGCGGACAGACAAGCTACACAGGTACTTGTAAGTAAGAGCATATGAACGCATAGGTAAGACGAGTACTTACTCCTCAGTCAGTGAGTGAAAGACTGAGGAGACGAGTCCCAGAGAGTCCTCCTTATATACCGTAAAGGAGCTGCATGAGTAAGCGATAGTAAGGAGGGCATGTGATGTGTCTGAGTCAGAGTGAGTCGAGGATGAGTAAGGAGCGACGAAGGATGACTCAGACAGAACAAAGATAACGACAAATGGAGAACAAAGTATGGTCACAAGGTCGATCTGGAACAGTCTAAGAAGAGTCCGGAGCGTAGAAGAACGCACTGAAATGGACTGGACAAAAGAGAAGCCTAGTAACCATGTGTATCGTACAACGTATACCTAATATGGAAAGAAAGAAGCACAGCCTAAGATCTATCGTAAGAAGCAGTGCCCATAGCGCCTAATGCGCGTCTACTGTTCGTAGTCCATTGTTCAACACTCCCACTCGTTCAAGACGCGGAGGAAGAAATGAGACCAGAGTGCTGTACGAAGTAGTCAACCACAGAGAAGGTGACATTCTTCGTTAGCGCATCTGCCAGATTCTCCTTGCTCGCGATGTAATAGATGTCCATACTCCCACTGGCGAGATACTCGCGCACAAAATGGTAGTGGACCTCTATGTGCTTGGTACGCCTGTCGATGGCTGGGTTCTCAGAGAGGAAGATCGCGCCATGATTATCCATACACATGGGCGTAGACGCACTCATGTCGTCCCCTAACTCATCTCCAAACGTCCTTAGCCACATCATCTGACGGCTGGTGTCTGACGCTGCCTTGTATTCCGCCTCAGTAGAAGAGAGCGAAATCGTCGGCTGCCGTCGCGACGCCCATGAGATTGCGCCACCTGCCATCTTGAAGATGAAGCCAGTTTGCGAGTGCCTATCATCGCGATCCTCTGCCCAGTCTGAATCGGAAAACGCGATCAAACCGGCATTAGACGCTCCGTCATAGCGCAGACGATAATGTGAAGTCCCCCTGAGATAGCGAAGCACGTATTGGAGATAGTGAAGATGTGCTTCCGAGGGGTTAGCGCTGTATTTACCGAGACGGCTGATGGCAAACGCGATGTCGGGTCGCGTCCCAAGACAGGCATAGAGGAGACTGCCCATCAAGCTCTGGAAACGCTTGAGAAGTTTTGCCGATGCCTCCGTCTGAGCGGCTTCGAGCACGGCACCAGAGGGAAGAGGAGTGCGCACAGGCGTACAGTTAGCCATCTGATGGTTCTCCAGAATAGCCTCGATGTACTCTTCCTGGTCGATGTCGAGTGTCTTAGCTTGACGATCTCGACGTATGCGTAGACCAAGGAATCGCTGTACCGGACCTAAGTCCGTCATCTTGTACTGCTTGCCTAGCGCCTTCTTGACCTTGTCAATCTGTACACGACTTTTCCCCATGAGAAGTAGGTCGTCGACATACAAGACAATGATAGTGACATGATCAGGGTCTGAATCCCCCCCTTGTCGGCGATATACGTAGACTCCGGCATCAGAGTACGTCCGAACAAATCCCTGTTGGACGAGCGAGTCGTGGATTTTGACATTCCACTGGCGCGAGGCTTGCTTGAGACCGTAGATGGCCTTCTTAAGCAGACAAACGTGATCCTCTTTGCCTTTCGCGACCCACCCTTCCGGTTGTTCCATGTAGACCTCCTCGTCAAGGTCGCCATTGAGGAATGCAGTCTTTACATCCATCGCGTCAACGTCCCAGTCCTCTAGGGCAGCATGCGCAAAGAGATAACGGATGGACTCAAAACGAGCGACGGGTGAGAAGGTTTCGTGGTAATCCTTCCCATAGACTTGCGTGAATCCCCTAGCTACGAGACGTGCTTTGTAGCGACCATCTGACTTCCGATCATAGACCCAACGGCATGTGACGACGGATCGGTCCTTTGGGCGAGGAACCAAGACCCATGTCTTATTAGCCATTAGTGATTCGTACTCTGCTCGCTCAGCCGCTTTCCAATGTTCGCGATCCGGTCTAGCCATGGCATCCTTATGGTGCTCAGGAATACCAGACTTGTACCGAGAGTAATGGATAAACGCGAGTATTGATTGTGCCTCAGCCTGTTCACCATCCGCATCGGTCCTAGCATCTATCTGAGCGGGAGGTTCATCACCGTACACGTTGTCCTCGGTCCGTGCCTTTGAAGGGACACCCTTGGTCTGTCGCTCAGAGCGACGAGGAGGAGGGGCATCTCCTGCGGCGGGAGGATGACGTCCGCGACGATGATTCGGCTTAGGAATCTGAGCGGGAGGCGGCGGAGGCTGTTGTGGTTGCGGCGGCTGCGGTTCAGCTTCGGGCTGAGCAGGAGCAGGGTCTTGTGGCGGAGCGGGAGGAGGAGGTTCGTCGTTATCACGAGGAACAGGGAGATCAACATCGTCATTGGAAGAATCCTCTGACGGTTGAGCAGGGAACGGACTGTCGTCGGGGGTAGCGCGACGAGTGCCGGTGTCTGCACGTGCAGGAAATACGTCCTCATCGAAGATCACATCGCGAGATACTTCGACTTGGCGGGCAGTCGGGTTCCATAGACGATACCCCTTTGAACCCGGTTCATAGCCCACAAACGTCCTCTCGACTGCCTTCACGTCGAGCTTCCCATGACGCTTGTCCTTCTGCACGTGAACATAGGCTTTGCACCCAAACACACGGAAGTATGAGACGTCCGGTTTCTTACCGGTCCAGAGTGTGATGGGGCATTGCCATTTGAGTCGTTTCATGGGCTGACGGTTGTAGATGTGAACGGCTGCTTCAAGTGCGAGTTTCCAGAAACCATGAGAGAGTCCGGCGTGGTGAAGCATACAGAGTGACTTCTCCTCAATGGTCCGGTTGAAGCGTTCAGCACGTCCATTCTGCTGAGGCGAGCCAGGCAACGTCTTATCGTGCTCGATCCCGAATTCGCGTAGCAATGACTCGAACGAATCGGACAGATATTCCCCCCCTCGATCGGATCGTACCTTCTTGATCTTACGACCGGTCTGTGTCTCAGCCCAGGCTTTGTACTCCTTGAAAGCGGCCTCCTGATCGGATTTACGCTTCAGGCAGTAGACACAGGCGAGACCGGTGTAGTCATCGATGAAGGTGCAGAAGTAGCTGTAACCACCAATCGAGGTGCTCATCGGCCCAGCGACATCCATGTGGACGAGTTCGCATGGTTCCGAGGCGCGTTTCGAAGACGGAGGGAACGGACGGCGATGCATTTTGCCTTTCGCGCATCCTTCGCATGGTTTGTCCGATGAACTAGAGTCAATGCCATCTACACCGTTGACTGCATCAGGAAGACGCTTGACCGCTTCCTTGCCAGGATGACCCCAGCGACGATGAGCAAGGTCGTGATCGAGTGTAGTGTGGGACGCAGCATTGAGATCACGTTCGGCATTCTCAAGCAGAAAGTAGTATAGGTTGTGTGATGCGGCGTAGTGGGCAGTAACCACCTCATTGCCGACAACCTTAACCGTCTTGCCAGATTCGACAAAGCCTTCCGGCCTTGAGTCAAAGATCCTCATGTAGTATCCCCCTTGATAGATGAACCCCTTCGCGCGCTCGATGACACCAGTGGAGTACAGACGGGTATTGCCTGCTGCTGGAACATAGCAGACGTTCTGAAGTGTGAAGGAGACCCGTTTGCCTTCCACATAAGTGTATCCTTTGACCGTACCTTCACCGAGTCCTTGGACATGTCCGTCACTACCTGCCTGGGCGGTGCCAAACAGAACAGGTGTGTCATATGGACGGTACTCAGTGAAGTCCTCGAGGCAGCCAGTAACGTGTTGAGATGCTCCAGAATCCATGAGCCAGAGTGTGGTTCGCTCAAGGTCCATGTCTTTGGCGTTGTCCGCCTTATAAGCTGAAAAGGAGATCTCGTTGATGGTGCTCGTAGATACAGGTACAAAGGCTGCTAGAGTGTGCGCGTGGTTATGTCCATTATTATTCCCAGATCCACCTGACTGATTCCCGTTGCCGTTGCCGTTGTCCTTGCCTTTGCCCTTGTTCCGTTTCGGAGCTTTCTCCGGGAACTTCTTGTAGCAGTTCGACGAGTCATGGTTCGTCTTACCGCAATGCTCGCAAGGGGGCTTGGGCTTGGACTTCGGCTTCGAGATCTTGTTCGCCTGACCGATCGATGTACCACGGAGGGAGTCCTCAAGCTTGAGTTTCGGCTTAACCTTTTCAAGGGTCAGGTCCGTCTCAGCCGTGGTGTGGAGGATGGTGGAGATCGATGGGCGATAGGAATCCGGCATCTTGGAGAAGAGCCAGTAGACCTTGATATGTTCGGCGAGGGTGTTGGTGGAGCCTGTGGTCAGCTCATTCATCAGCCCGATGAAGGTCTGGACCTGGTCGACGATCGACTTGTTCTCGTTGAAACGAGGGTAGTTGAGAAGCCGTTCGAAGCGGGAGAAACTGTACCCGTTGTCGGTCTTCTCGTAGGTCGTATTCAGGGCATCCCAGATCTCCTTCGAGGTGTTCTTCCCTTCATAGCACTTGGCTACCTCGGCAGTGGTTTTGTACATGAGGATACCACTTGCTCGGGAATCTCTCTTCTTCCAATCCTTGAGACCAGCCGCATCAGTGGCAGCTGGTTGACTCTCCGTGCCGCTGACGATATCCCATGCATCGATCATCATGAGATAGCCCTTCATCTGACGAGCCCATTCCTTGTAGCCTTCCTGCCCGTGGAGCTGAGGAAGACTCTTTTCCATTCCGGCTTCCGACATGGTGAAGGAGTAGATGAAGTCGGTTGAGTCGGGTTGGTTGACGATGAGATCGAGGGCTGGTAGAGGAGTGAGAGTCGGTGTAGGCGGAGAGATAACGATAGAAGGGAGAGGAGTTGGGACTGAAGGCTCCGCAGGATCTTCGAGGATATTTGCAACTTCGTGCTCAGACGAAGCAGGGGATGAGGATGACGAGGATGTGTCCGGTGTTCGTGGTCGGCAGACCTGGTCAGGAGCGATAGGTACGTTACGACGAGGTACAGTGCAGTTGTCTGGTTGAGCTACTTCCGACTCCCGGTTAGGACACGGTTGTCGTTCGCAGTAGTACCACCTTCTATCTGACTCGTCCCAGAAGACGTCCCTTTGGTCAACGCGGTCGTGCCGATGGTATGAGTGACTACAATCAAACGGTTCGTCGTCCGATGAAGCCACTGTGTCGATGCGACAGGTTCAAGAGTGCGATGGTTTGGAAAGCCTCGTGCAAAGGCAACGTAGAGATGAACACCTGTTCAGGTGAACCTTAAACACCAGCAAGTCGGATATGCTAATGCCAAGGGTAGAAGTTGCCAACTGTGCCCTGAAAGAGTCTGCTACGATGTATGTATGAAAATGGTATCGTAAGGAGGGTCCGAACGGTTGTCCTCCGGCTCCAAAGGTGATGACACCCCGGATACAACAGCTGGCGGGCGCAAGTGCGTGGCCTGGCTGAGGGATATCCAAAAAAGACCCGTGTGCCTCGAGAGCACAATAGGTTGTACAACGATACTACGAGCTATGTGACTACTAAAGAGCGCTCAGGGCTGCGTCACGAGCGCAGGAATGTCCCCCTGGCAGCAGTGTCGGCGGGCACAGTCAAGAGCTAAGGAGTTAGTGGAGGATGTGCACGAGGGTAGAAGTCGTCGGGTGCGCGCGATGTGACGACTAGCAACGGTCAGAGCGCAGGGCTCATAACCTGATGGAGTGAGAACCTGTGAGGCGATGTCGCAAGTGACTAGTAAGTGAGCGGACAGACAAGTCCTCAGTCAGTGAGTGAAAGACTATATTAGCATAATGCCAAGTACCTAGTAAGTGAGCGGACAGACAAGCTACACAGGTACTTGTAAGTAAGAGCATATGAACGCATAGGTAAGACGAGTACTTACTCCTCAGTCAGTGAGTGAAAGACTGAGGAGACGAGTCCCAGAGAGTCCTCCTTATATACCGTAAAGGAGCTGCATGAGTAAGCGATAGTAAGGAGGGCATGTGATGTGTCTGAGTCAGAGTGAGTCGAGGATGAGTAAGGAGCGACGAAGGATGACTCAGACAGAACAAAGATAACGACAAATGGAGAACAAAGTATGGTCACAAGGTCGATCTGGAACAGTCTAAGAAGAGTCCGGAGCGTAGAAGAACGCACTGAAATGGACTGGACAAAAGAGAAGCCTAGTAACCATGTGTATCGTACAACGTATACCTAATATGGAAAGAAAGAAGCACAGCCTAAGATCTATCGTAAGAAGCAGTGCCCATAGCGCCTAATGCGCGTCTACTGTTCGTAGTCCATTGTTCAACATGATCTAGATCTACACCTAGATGAGGGGCAAGGTGGAGCACTGATAAGGGATTCTATGTAGATCAAAGAGACATCTGGATCTCTAAACTCACTCCAACATTCTTCTAAGTAATCCCTACAGGATCCAGCAAAGAGCTCAGAGATCCATAAGGTACTGAACCTACAACAGGTGAAACATTGCTAGGGTGATGTCCAGTGTGTTAGGTCCAGAACAGGGGCTGTAGATGGTGCCAGCTTCTGATACTTTGTACATGGCAAGGGATATACTTAAGCAGTCTTACTACAAATTTGCAGGGCAGAATACACAACGGCGGTGGAGCTATGGGATGATTGATGGGAAGGGGGTCAGGAGAAAAGGGTTGGGTGACCACCACAGATTGAGATGATCAGGGTACCGTTGGAAGGCCCTGCTCAACACCAATTCGATGGTATATAGGGTGTGACACAGATCACATTTGTTCCCAGGATATTACACAAACAAATGTGCAACATTTTGCGAAAATGGATTGAGCCATATCTTTGTCACTAGCCCATGCCACACCACGGTACAGGGTGCGTTGGAAAGCCCTGATTTTTCCCAATCTAATGGTACCCTGTACGTGAAGCACGGTGGAGCCGTTCACCGGCCGTACAGTAGAGCAGCTGGCAGCAGTAGCTACATATAGCTGCATGTTTCATTACCCCAGGTAATGGACCACGCCTACTACGCCTTTCAATAGAGGCTAAAATTGCGAACCTAACGCACCCACATACATGTCCATAGGTGAAGAAATGAGGGAGCTAGAGGGTAGGCAAGTGGCCACCCCTAGAGGGTCAGGCACCGCATTTGGGCGTCAAAAAGGCGCCCATTCCGTTATATAATCATCTATGTCACCATATGTCAAGTGTCCGCATTTTTAGAATGCCCCAGACATCAATTACAGAGGCCAGACCCTGTATTTAAATGTCCAGACCATCTATTACAGGGTCTGCACTCTGTATTAAAATGTCCAGGCCATCTATTACAGAGTGCAGACCCTGTATTTACATGTCCAGGCCATTTATTACAGAATGCGGACTCTGTATTTGAATGTCTACACCATTTATTACAGAGTGCAGACTCTGTATTTGAAAGTCCAGGCCATGTATTACAGAGCCCAAGGTCTGTATTTCAATGTCCAGACCATGTATTACAGAGTGCGGACTCTGTATTTGAATGTCCAGGCCATGTATTACAGAGCCCAAGGTCTGTATTTGAATGTCCAGACCATCTATTACAGAGCCCAAGCTCTGTATTTGAATGTCCAGACCATGTATTACAGAGTGCGGACTCTGTATTTGAATGTCCAGGCCATCTATTACAGAGCACAGACACTCTGTATTTGAACATCCTGGGCAGTTATTACAGCCTCTGCGAGGTCGTTTTTTAATTGCCTCCATGAGTTATTACAGACTCTGTAAATGCTCCAGACAGATATGATGGAAACTACAGACCAAGGTCCAGGTTTTTTAAAATAAAGTGGTGACCACAGGTGTCGTGCCAGAGTCTCGCGCACTCGTAGTCAGAACATGTACTCAGTTTCTGGTCACAGCGGACACGACGGCGTCGTTCGTCGAGGTCGGCTCGGCACCGTCGACGGATGTCTCCTTCACGACCGCATTCTCGCGCTCCGACAACGGGCACGACGATGACCCGAGCGACCCGAGCAGATCGAGAGCGAGCAGCCGCGCCTCGTCGTCACTGCAGGACAGCTGGTCCGAGCACGTCGACTACCCGAGGCATGCCTCCCCTCCGCCGCCGGATGAGCAAGCGCATCGAGTGCGCGACGAGCGTCGATACCGCATGTTGCTGCAGCACGAGTTCCACCCTTCACGTGCGTCTCTCTCCTCTCTTCTCTCTTCCAGGCACTAACAGGCTCTGCGCACCAGTGACGCTCAGCCCCGTACTGGACGCCGACGCAGGTCCTCCTCGGCGCAGTCGGGTACCACAACAAGGCGACGGGCGGCGAGTTCGTGACCCTCTTCAACTCGTTCCAGCCCGCAAAGTCATCGAACGGACGGACATCATCCAGTCGTGGCTGAGCACACGCAACCGGGGCGAGGCACACTACTCGTACGTCCCTCCCTCAGCATACGGCGCAGACTGACTGAATGACTGCGCGCACATGTCCTGAACCATGCAGCCGGCGATACACGTCGCAGCTCCGTGCGGGCCACAGGACTGCGCATCTGTTCACGGAGTCAACGGTCTATCGATACATCGAGGAGCTCGCGACACCGAAGAAGTGGTTCAAGGCGAATGCGGACGGCATCCTTGCGCTGTACGGGAAGGAGCCCCGGATCTCGAAGGAAGACCTCTACCTCGGTGAGCCATCTCGTCTCTCCCTACACGTGTCTCCGTGTACTAACGTCAACGTTCTCGTCCTCGCGCGCGCAGTGATAGGGACGCTCGAGGCGCAGGAGTACGCGCTGTGCGTCAGCCACGAGCACCCGGACGGGCAGCTCGCCCTCAACGTCTTCTCCGCGAAGCGCACCGTCGGGCGAGTTCTCGTTCTTGTTTGACCTCCTGGACTCGTTCTTGGGCGGGCCAAAGTACGAGGCGGACCGGATCGGGAGCCCGCAGTACGCGGAGAAAGATTAATATTATCCACGAAATTGCGAAAAGTACCAGCTGGAGTCCGACAACTTGCACGCGTTCTGGCACCGCGACCCTGCCGTACTCCGCGCGTCCACGGACATTGAAAGACAAGCAAGTGCAGCAGGTGCGCGCAACGTTGGGTGCGGATAGGAGTCGCCTGCCCCGCGGCCGTTGGTGCTGGACCAGTACATGCGCACGCGCAAGTTGCCGGACATGCATCCCATCACGCTCCCGCTCCCTCAAGTTCCTCGTAACTCTCCAGCCATCCCAATCGGTGCTGCACAAGCAAATGTGCACGCACAACTTTATACCACTCTCTCTACTCCCTCATATATGTCTCAGTCTCCCGCACGGTGGTTAGAACATGTACTAAATATCTTGGTTGGTGGACACCACCGCATCGTTCATCCAAGTCGGTTCGGCGCGGTCGACGAACGTCTCGTTCACGACCGCGTTCTCACCCTCCGCCTAGTACCCTAACCACCACGACCCGAGCCGAGTCTACCCTCCTCACGCCCCACAATGGGTCAGAACCGCCGACCCACTATGTACGCTCACGACATCTTCTCCTTTCCTCGCGCCGCCGCTTTATGTCTCGCACTTGTCCCCTCACAGCAGCCCTGCATGTATCCGCGCACTAGCTCTGGTCTTGTACTCCAACTCCCGCGCACTAACCCTAAGGCGTGTTAGGATTCACAAAACATTGTGTATCCCTAATTAATTCCCAATCACTAAGGTCCCGCACACGACATCCCTCCCCGTTCTCGGACCCACCTCCTCCTTCGTGCTCGGGGTGAGAGAACGGGGAGGAGGTCGAGCGGGTTAGTTAGGGTTAGCGGACCCCGAGCACGACCTCCTCCTTCGTTCTCGGACCCCGCGCACGACCTCCTCCTTCGTTCTCGGACCCCGCTCACGACCTCCTCCTTCGTTCTCGGACCCCGCTCGACCTCCTCCCTTGTCCTCCGACCCCGCCCACCAGCTCCCTCCCCGTTCTCGGACCCCGAGCACGACCTCCTCCTTCGTTCTCGGACCCCGCTCGACCTCCTCCCTTGTCCTCCGACCCCGCCCACCAGCTCCCTCCCCGTTCTCGGACCCCGCTCACGACCTCCTCCTTCGTTCTCGAACCCCGCTCGACCTCCTCCCTTGTCCTCCGACCCCGCCCACCAGCTCCCTCCCCGTTCTCGGACCCCGCTCGACCTCCTCCCTTGTCCTCCGACCCCGCGCACGACGGAGTCCCTCGTTCCCGCATCCCGGGCACGCTCCCTGCTCCTTTGTTCTCGGACCCCGCGCACGACGTGCTCCCTCCCTCTCGACCCCGCGCACGACATCCTCCCTCGTTCTCGGACCCCGCGCACGACTTCCCTCCCCGTTCTCGGAGCTCGCGCACGACCTCTCTCGTTCTCGCACGCCTCCCTCCCCGTTCTCTGACCCCGTTCCCGCATCCCGCCCACGCTCTCCTCTCTCGTTCTCGGACTCCCTCCTCCTGTGCATGGACTTCCTCCTTTGTTCCACCCCGCCCTCCACATCATCCCTTGTGTCCAAGTCGAGTTGCTGGTGTTCGTGCCGCACGGGCGGATCTGGACCGTGACGCGCAAGCCGCGCAACGCTGTCCCATCCCCCTCCCGCTGCCTCCTTGTAAGTCTCGCATTCATTGATTCACTTTTCGAACCTCATTCGTTTACAGTGGACCAGACGGCGTTGGACAAGACGGCGTGGTTCGTTGAGGTCGGATCCGCACCAACGACGCACGTCTGGTTCACGACCGCCTCGTTCTCGCGCTCTACCCACGGACATGACAATGACGCAGCCAGCCACTGCCCGAACAGATCACGACCGTGCAGCCCGCACTGGGTGTTTTATTGGACACGACAACGACGCAGCCAGCCACTCGAACACATCACGACCGTGCAGCCCTCACTGGGTCTTTCATTCATTGCAATTTGGATCCCGCAAGGCAAAACGACGGCAGTATGTACTTGACGGGCCCATCCGTTTCTCGCGCTGCTTCCACCGCCGGCCGTCTCGCCAACTTGAACGATATGCTCGCCTCTACTCGACATGGAAGATCTACATCCTCACGGGCGTCCCCATATCCCTCGGAAACACCGTCCAGCACTGGAATCGCTCATACCAAAGCCGCGCAGTCCTTCTTCCAGAGCCCTACCTCCATCGTCTCGCGCTCGACGATCGCATGCTCTACGCTCGCTCCACGACCAACGGCTTCAGCCTCATCGATGGGCCCGAGGACGTTTTCCGTCTGCTCCGAGCCCTGCACGGCAGTTTTGGCAGGGCCGTGTCCCCTGGCTGATGTTCCACACCACACAACTGTTAACTGGCACTCCCCGCCGCCGTCCCCCCTAACCCCATGCACACTGCGTCAACCCGGCTGTGTACCAGTACATTATCGCTGTCGAGCACGACTCGTCCTGGTTCTCTGAGACCGCCGCCGCGTTCTCCGTCGACTTCACGTTCACGCACACCCTGCACGCTAACTGCGTCCCCGCCGTCCGAGTCCGCTACTGACGCGAGTTCCATTCCCCGCCCGGCCGGGGCCTGGGACGGACAACATCCTGGACGACACCCCCGACGACGCTGTCCAGTGGGAGCTCGTCATCGACAACAACAGTGACACGTACAGCCCAGACCCGCTCATACTCCCGGACCTCAAGGAGTCGACGTCCCCTGGATTACAACTTCGCTGGCTTCACGATCCACGCCTCAGGCTGGGACCCGCGCCTCATCGTCAGCCGCCAGCGCTGCAGCGGCATGCGCCTCCAGGACAGCAGACCCTCTCGCAGAGTGCACGGACTTAGAGCCGGACGGAGCTCAACGACTACGGCGCGCACGCTGCCGAGGGGACGACAATCCGCGAGCCGGTGAAAGTGTGCGCATGTGTCGTAATCTTATCCACCCAGTTCTGTAGGTTGCTAACTTGCGTCTCTCGTGGATCATTTATCTCCCAGTGTGTGTATTCTACTTGCCTCGTGTGGCTCGCCGTATCGCTTGCCACGGGAATAAACTATGTACACACCTATATTCGTGCTACTCAATCAATACAGCACCGCGCGACGGGCGGGCGGGTCAAAGTCCACTCTCCGTTCACTCACAGCATGAAAGGACTTACCGACGAGATGACACAAGGGCTAAGAAGCGGCACCCGCAAACCCACGACACACCCCATAGATGGTCGTCGCATCACATCACCATGTCATTATCCCCGTCCCCGTCCTTGTCTTCGCTCCCCGCCTCCGCAGACTCCATACATTAGAGCACATTGCCAGCAGACCCCGAGGAGCGCAGGTACGAAAGTCCGCGCGCGGGCGAAGGCGACGCCGCAGCAGGATACGCTGCGGCCTTGTTTCACAGGCTGACTACAAACCCGACGGCGGAAGATCATGCCCGCGACGAGGTGGGCCACCCTCCGAGTCCAAGCCTTGCCGTCCACCAGCGGAGGGAGTCTCTCCATCGGCGACATCGGGCTGTGCATCTTGAAGTCGAGGAGCGCGTCGATCTCCTTCGAGCGTTGCTTCTGCAGCTTGCGCATGCGACGCGCGTCAATCCACGGTGCATGCTTGGAGGTCCCGCGAGCGCGTACGCTTCTCCAAAATGTCCATCTCCGCGTGCATGACTGCGTCAACGCGGTCCGACGGTGACTCGGATGTGGCCTCCGCGCGAGACGGAGGCAGCAGGGCGCTGCCAGCAGCGGTGATGCGCTCGTTGAGGTCCGCTTCAGCCATACGGATGGCTCGCTCCTGTGCAAGAGCGTACTTCTGAAAGGCTCCCTAAGATACCTGCATCGAGCCCTACGTCCAGGATCACGAAGTTGGGACGTCCCTATCCGGCGACGGCGAGTGCGCTGATGGAGCATCTGCGGGTTGTTAGGCACGAACCGAGACTCACCGGCGATTCAGGAGCACCTACGTACATACAGTATCCAGAGAACCCTCCGCGAATGAAGGCTATCGGATAGCCCGTCATCTTCCAACTCAGGCAGAGCACGGTGCGGCGAGTGAGACAGATGATCTGCGCGTCGAAGTCCTGGAGCGAGGGAGCGTCAATGCGAGCAGACAGCGGCTACATGGGGGCGCAGTGCGAGTGCGATCGTGAGCGATCGTCGCCGCGAATGGAAGTGGGTGTGCTGCTGTCGGCGCCGTCAGTGCCTACATGGTGTCCCGGTATGCGAGTCAATCGTACCTCGGGACCCGTGAGGTCTACCAAGAGAACGGCCGTTCATGAGAGTCCTAGACAGCGTCAACGAGGGCGAGTTGCGCCGCATGGTGGGAGATGTCGAGGGACGGGAGAGGAGACGCGGCTGAGGTTGGAGGCCAGCCGGCGAGGAGTCAAGTTGAGCGACAGACATCCAAGGGCGCGGGTCGAACACCTGTCCGTCTCAATCCTCATTTTGCACTGTGGAAGCGATCGGATGAGCAAGGATGCCAAGGGAGAGAGAACAGGATGGCGTACACGGCATCATCCGAGCTGTTGCGCGGGCAGCAGACGGAGGAGAAGGAACAGAGCAGGAACAGAGAAGGCGGCGAGATGCCGTCCGCGCGCAGGCGATGTCAGGCCTCGATGCTGAGAGTGGCTGACGAGGTCAGTACGCGATGACTAACGGGCGCATGGCACTGGAGACAGAGGATGCATGGTCGATGGGAGCGCAGTATAGTTGAGCGGCCAGGGATGGACATGGCTTACCTTGTCGATGCGGCGGTAGTTAATGGCAAGGCTTCGGCGTTTCTCGATGTCGCACGGATGCTTCGCGACGTGGGGAGGAGGGTGTCGATGGGAGAAATGGGGATGCGCGGAAGAAGCAAGCCGGTCGTTACGACTTACTGGGCGCAGGGTCTGAGGGTGGGTGCAGCACACGCCAGCTCGATTACAATGGCGTTGTAGGCAGCCGTCGCTGCGAACAATAGAAGAATTGAGGTCAGTGCGTGCTTGGTGACCGCTGCGTCTGCGTTGCCCTGACGTTGCCTCGACCCCAGCGTCGGCGTCATGGCTGCAGCCTGACAGCGTTGTCGAGCAGCATGGCGTACACACTCACCAGGATCGTGAGCCTGGCTCGTCGCCTCTCCGACGTTCGACGTCGTCCAACGTTGTGTCCAATCTGTGGCCCGGCCAGGGCCCGGCGGAGCCGGCGTTTGGCGCGCGTCGAAGCCCCGTCGCACACACAGTCCAGCGTCCTCTGCTCAGACTCTGCCCCTGCCCTCGCTCCGCTCCCACCTTGCTCGCTGGCCGCTGTCTGCTCCTCGCTTGCTCTCCCCTGCCCGCTCCTCTGTGCCCGGACTCTCTCACCGACGCCTCATGTGCACGTTCCAAGCTCGATCGCTCGCCGTCTCTCGCCGTCTCTCGCCGTCTCTCGCCCTCTCGCTGCTCTCTCTGCCCCTCCGCGTCTCGCCTCGCCCAGCGACTCCTCTCGCCTCCAGCGCTGCCATCACCATCCTCTCTCTCATAATTCCCTTCTCCTAGGGCAAGCTTCTCGTTGGCGGCTCCCCGCTCCCCGCCCTCTCTTCGCTGCACGCTGATCTCTGGCCGCTCCTCGACCCCACACGACCTATCTTGTCCGTGCGCCGTCTATTACGAGCACACCTTGCTCTCTCCATCGCAGGTACGCCTCTCCCCCCACGCTGGCGCCGTCTCGCGCTCAGAGTCCCATCCGCGCGTCCTCCACCCCAAACTACGCCGGCCGCTATCCCCTCGATATCTACTGCAAGCTTGCAGTGACTCCCAATCACGCATAACCCCACCAGCAAACCCGCGCGACGTTTCCCCATACGCACGTCGCAACATCTCTCCCTGACATCTCCACCACCAAGCTCGCACACTCGCATACTGACGCCCTCTCTCATTCCCGCTCCCGCACCCCGCCATCTCGCTCACGGCCCCGCTGCGTACCACGGACGTTACAGGCAGCCCGGACGTCTTGGGCTAATGAGCTTGTATATACTGTACATTCTCAGGGCCGCATAGCTTAGTCGGAATGCGTGGGTATTTACATTGCGTTCCAGTCGTGCATGGTTTCGAACCTCGGCGTTGCCTTTTTTACACCCACATCCTTTCCACTCTCCCAACTTATTTGCTCACCGCACGAACGTTCCCCAACGCATAATGTACCTATCTATTACTCCCGTTGTCTACGTTCAATGACACTACGGTTCGTACATGATGGTTTTGGCAGCTCGCAAGCGCGCGAAGGCCACGTGGCATCCACGCGTCCTGCCGCAGTGCCAACTTCCCCAACTGAAGTTTGAACTCGAACCCGTTCCTTGAGTTCCTCCTAGGCCTATCCCCGTTCTCCAGCTCTCCGCCTACGCCCTCACTCTCGCTTCTCTCTCTCTCTCTCGATTTCCTCATCGCCATTCTCTCATCTGTCCTCATGGTCACCACTCGATCTCAGAAGGCTTCGCGTGCGGCTGCCTCGAACAGTCCAACCGCCCATCGCTCCTCTCCACCGCCCGCGAGGAAGACTCGCTCTCGCTCCAATACCAACAAGACCGCTTCCGCTGTACACTCTCAACGGGGCCGCATTCCTTCTGGCCATGTCCGTCGTGTCCCGACTGCGCGCAAACCAGACCCCAGCCGGGTCTGGTTGAACATGTGGCGGAAGGGTATCCCTCGCAAGGGACCCGTCACAGGTACGTTTCCCTCAGCTCGCAGTCTTTACCCGCTAACTCGCTCTCAGCACCCAACGGCGTGAAGCTCCTGGAGAACCACGTGTATGTCTCTCCTTCACTCCTCCGTGCCCCCATCTCATCGCTCGCAGCTACAAATGGGACACGCAAGTCTGGCAGAAGATGGGCGAGCAAACCCCGCTTGCCATCATCCTGAGTTTTAGGCATCACAAGCGCAACAGACGCAATGTACGTGCTCCGCCGTCATCTCACTTGTAAATCTCCTCACCCTTTCTAGATCATGTGTGAACTTGTTCTCGTCGCCGAGGCTGACCAGTTGGACCACCAAGTCAACATAATTCCGTCTCCCACTCTCGGCAACCGCCCGCGAGAGCAGGGCATTCGAGGCCAGGTGCAGGTCGTACGAACCGACCTGTGCGAACACGTTCAAGCCCACGCCGTCCGGTGCGCCATGCCCGTCCTTCCTCTCGATCCCCTCGGAGTGCGGTTCGAAGGAGCCACCAACGACTGCTCTTGGATACCCACCAAGATCTGGCTCTCCTACCAGAAGCACCCGAAGGGGTTCCCGCAATACAAGGTCGAGGAGGTCAGTGCCCTCCTTATTCCCACCCCCACACTGTTGTTAACCTCCCACAGGACTCCGACTACGGCATCTGTCGCCGCGATGGAGCCTGCGTCTGGGCTCGCGAATACGAGCCCGAGCGTCAGGTGGTCCTCTACTGCTCGCGCTGCGGCACCTGGTTCCATCGCCAATGTCTGCTCGTCGTCGACAATCTCGCCAACGTCCGCCGTCGCCGCCTGGTCCGTCACTCGCACCACCTCGAATGGCAGGTCCCGGACGAGGAGAAGGACGACCCGGCGTCGATCGTATCCGAAGAGCACATCGAGCAAGACCTTTCGGAGACGGAGAGCACCGGTGTGAGTGATGATGACGAGGCTGACACTGACGATGATAGGTCAGACCGCGCAGGTCACTCCGGTCGAGAGGTGAGCGCATCGCCCGCCAATGTCCCCTCAGCCCGCGGTGCTCGACGATCCTCTCGTGTCGCACCACGCACCCAACCCAGTGAGGACGAAGATGCAGACGAGGAAGTCCATGGCTCCTCGTCCGACGAAGACTCAGAGGTTGACGAGCTCGACTCCGACCCCAGCAACTCGGGCGGTGTCGAGGACGACGACATCGCGATGATCTCTGATGAAGACGAGCACGATGACGATGAAGACGACCGCAACCTCTGGCGGGCCATCCTTGGCCTCCCAGTGCAACGAGGCTACCCCCAACTCGTCAAGCCGGCCCCCCTCTCCTTCGAAATCTTACTCCTTGCCGCGCGCGCTCTCCCTGGACGACCTGCTGACGTTGCTGCATGGGTGAGCGCCACGTACAAACGGTCCTACGTCTATCTTCCCCCTGACATCCGAGAGGATCACGCGAACCTCTTCTGGACCGTCGTTGCACAATCCGCAAACGACCGCGTTGTCTACCGGTGCCCTCGAGGGCATTTTGTTTAGGCGCTATTTCGAATTCAAGACGGGACCTCGCGTCAATGTAATAGTACAGTCAACTCCTCCCTCATGTAGCAGTCGCTCTGTTGTTTCGTTCTAGCCCATGTAGTACTCAGTAGCAGATCAATGCATGCATTCGCTGTTGAACAATGGACTACGAACAGTAGACGCGCATTAGGCGCTATGGGCACTGCTTCTTACGATAGATCTTAGGCTGTGCTTCTTTCTTTCCATATTAGGTATACGTTGTACGATACACATGGTTACTAGGCTTCTCTTTTGTCCAGTCCATTCCAGTGCGTTCTTCTACGCTCCGGACTCTTCTTAGACTGTTCCAGATCGTCCTTGTGACCATACTTTGTTCTCCATTTGTCGTTATCTTTGTTCTGTCTGAGTCATCCTTCGTCGCTCCTTACTCATCCTCGACTCACTCTGACTCAGACACATCACATGCCCTCCTTACTATCGCTTACTCATGCAGCTCCTTTACGGTATATAAGGAGGACTCTCTGGGACTCGTCTCCTCAGTCTTTCACTCACTGACTGAGGAGTAAGTACTCGTCTTACCTATGCGTTCATATGCTCTTACTTACAAGTACCTGTGTAGCTTGTCTGTCCGCTCACTTACTAGGTACTTGGCATTATGCTAATATAGTCTTTCACTCACTGACTGAGGACTTGTCTGTCCGCTCACTTACTAGTCGCTTGCGACATCGCCTCACAGGTTCTCACTCCATCAGGTTATGAGCCCTGCGCTCTGACCGTTGCTAGTCGTCACATCGCGCGCACCCGACGACTTCTACCCTCGTGCACATCCTCCACTAACTCCTTAGCTCTTGACTGTGCCTGCCGACACTGCTGCCAGGGGGACATTCCTGCGCTCGTGACGCAGCCCTGAGCGCTCTTTAGTAGTCACATAGCTCGTAGTATCGTTGTACAACCTATTGTGCTCTCGAGGCACACGGGTCTTTTTGGATATCCCTCAGCCAGGCCACGCACTTGCGCCCGCCAGCTGTTGTATCCGGGGTGTCATCACCTTTGGAGCCGGAGGACAACCGTTCGGACCCTCCTTACGATACCATTTTCATACATACATCGTAGCAGACTCTTTCAGGGCACAGTTGGCAACTTCTACCCTTGGCATTAGCATATCCGACTTGCTGGTGTTTAAGGTTCACCTGAACAGGTGTTCATCTCTACGTTGCCTTTGCACGAGGCTTTCCAAACCATCGCAATCTTGAACCTGTCGCAGCGGCACAGTGGCTTCATCAGACGACGAACCGTTTGATTGTAGTCACTCATACCATCGGCACGACCGCGTTGACCAAAGGGACGTCTTCTGGGACGAGTCAGATAGAAGGTGGTACTACTGCGAACGACAACCGTGTCCTAACCGGGAGTCGGAAGTAGTTCAACCAGACAACTGCACTGTACCTCGTCGTAACGTACCTATCGCTCCTGACCAGGTCTGCCAACCACGAACACCGGACACATCCTCGTCATCCTCATCCCCTGCTTCGTCTGAGCACGAAGTTGCAAATATCCTCGAAGATCCTGCGGAGCCTCCAGTCCCAAATCCTCTCCCTTCTATCGTTATCTCTCCACCTACACCAACTCTCACTCCTCTACCAGCCCTCGATCTCATCGTCAACCAGCCTGACTCAACCGACTTCGTCTACTCCTTCACCATGTCGGAAGCCGGAATGGAAAAGAGTCTTCCTCAGCTCCACGGGCAGGAAGGCTACAAGGAATGGGCTCGTCAGATGAAGGGCTATCTCATGATGATCGATGCATGGGATATCGTCAGCGGCACGGAGAGTCAACCAGCTGCCACTGATGCGGCTGGTCTCAAGGATTGGAAGAAGAGAGATTCCCGTGCAAGTGGTATCCTCATGTACAAAACCACTGCCGAGGTAGCCAAGTGCTATGAAGGGAAGAACACCTCGAAGGAGATCTGGGATGCCCTGAATACGACCTACGAGAAGACCGACAACGGGTACAGTTTCTCCCGCTTCGAACGGCTTCTCAACTACCCTCGTTTCAACGAGAACAAGTCGATCGTCGACCAGGTCCAGACCTTCATCGGGCTGATGAACGAGCTTACCACAGGCTCCACCAACACCCTCGCCGAACATATCAAGGTCTACTGGCTCTTCTCCAAGATGCCGGATTCCTATCGCCCGTCGATCTCCACTATCCTTCACACCACGGCTGAGACGGACCTGACCCTTGAAAAGGTTAAGCCGAAACTCAAGCTTGAGGACTCCCTCCGTGGTACATCGATCGGTCAGGCGAACAAGATCTCGAAGCCAAAGTCCAAGCCCAAGCCCCCTTGCGAGCATTGCGGTAAGACGAACCATGACTCGTCGAACTGCTACAAGAAGTTCCCGGAGAAAGCTCCGAAACGGAACAAGGGCAAAGGCAAGGACAACGGCAACGGCAATGGGAATCAGTCAGGTGGATCTGGGAATAATAATGGACATAACCACGCGCACACTCTAGCAGCCTTTGTACCTGTATCTACGAGCACCATCAACGAGATCTCCTTTTCAGCTTATAAGGCGGACAACGCCAAAGACATGGACCTTGAGCGAACCACACTCTGGCTCATGGATTCTGGAGCATCTCAACACGTTACTGGCTGCCTCGAGGACTTCACTGAGTACCGTCCATATGACACACCTGTTCTGTTTGGCACCGCCCAGGCAGGTAGTGACGGACATGTCCAAGGACTCGGTGAAGGTACGGTCAAAGGATACACTTATGTGGAAGGCAAACGGGTCTCCTTCACACTTCAGAACGTCTGCTACGTTCCAGCAGCAGGCAATACCCGTCTGTACTCCACTGGTGTCATCGAGCGCGCGAAGGGGTTCATCTATCAAGGGGGATACTACATGAGGATCTTTGACTCAAGGCCGGAAGGCTTTGTCGAATCTGGCAAGACGGTTAAGGTTGTCGGCAATGAGGTGGTTACTGCCCACTACGCCGCATCACACAACCTATACTACTTTCTGCTTGAGAATGCCGAACGTGATCTCAATGCTGCGTCCCACACTACACTCGATCACGACCTTGCTCATCGTCGCTGGGGTCATCCTGGCAAGGAAGCGGTCAAGCGTCTTCCTGATGCAGTCAACGGTGTAGATGGCATTGACTCTAGTTCATCGGACAAACCATGCGAAGGATGCGCGAAAGGCAAAATGCATCGCCGTCCGTTCCCTCCGTCTTCGAAACGCGCCTCGGAACCATGCGAACTCGTCCACATGGATGTCGCTGGGCCGATGAGCACCTCGATTGGTGGTTACAGCTACTTCTGCACCTTCATCGATGACTACACCGGTCTCGCCTGTGTCTACTGCCTGAAGCGTAAATCCGATCAGGAGGCCGCTTTCAAGGAGTACAAAGCCTGGGCTGAGACACAGACCGGTCGTAAGATCAAGAAGGTACGATCCGATCGAGGGGGGGAATATCTGTCCGATTCGTTCGAGTCATTGCTACGCGAATTCGGGATCGAGCACGATAAGACGTTGCCTGGCTCGCCTCAGCAGAATGGACGTGCTGAACGCTTCAACCGGACCATTGAGGAGAAGTCACTCTGTATGCTTCACCACGCCGGACTCTCTCATGGTTTCTGGAAACTCGCACTTGAAGCAGCCGTTCACATCTACAACCGTCAGCCCATGAAACGACTCAAATGGCAATGCCCCATCACACTCTGGACCGGTAAGAAACCGGACGTCTCATACTTCCGTGTGTTTGGGTGCAAAGCCTATGTTCACGTGCAGAAGGACAAGCGTCATGGGAAGCTCGACGTGAAGGCAGTCGAGAGGACGTTTGTGGGCTATGAACCGGGTTCAAAGGGGTATCGTCTATGGAACCCGACTGCCCGCCAAGTCGAAGTATCTCGCGATGTGATCTTCGATGAGGACGTATTTCCTGCACGTGCAGACACCGGCACTCGTCGCGCTACCCCCGACGACAGTCCGTTCCCTGCTCAACCGTCAGAGGATTCTTCCAATGACGATGTTGATCTCCCTGTTCCTCGTGATAACGACGAACCTCCTCCTCCCGCTCCGCCACAAGACCCTGCTCCTGCTCCGCCCGAAGCTGAACCGCAGCCGCCGCAACCACAACAGCCTCCGCCGCCTCCCGCTCAGATTCCTAAGCCGAATCATCGTCGCGGACGTCATCCTCCTGCCGCAGGAGATGCCC
This sequence comes from Earliella scabrosa, assembly GCA_022605405.1. Lineage (NCBI taxonomy): Eukaryota > Fungi > Basidiomycota > Agaricomycetes > Polyporales > Polyporaceae > Earliella > Earliella scabrosa. The sequence goes on from JABYQQ010000008.1 coordinate 2,202,496, forward strand.
CTCCTCCTCGTCGCTCTGAGCGACAGACCAAGGGTGTCCCTTCAAAGGCACGGACCGAGGACAACGTGTACGGTGATGAACCTCCCGCTCAGATAGATGCTAGGACCGATGCGGATGGTGAACAGGCTGAGGCACAATCAATACTCGCGTTTATCCATTACTCTCGGTACAAGTCTGGTATTCCTGAGCACCATAAGGATGCCATGGCTAGACCGGATCGCGAACATTGGAAAGCGGCTGAGCGAGCAGAGTACGAATCACTAATGGCTAATAAGACATGGGTCTTGGTTCCTCGCCCAAAGGACCGATCCGTCGTCACATGCCGTTGGGTCTATGATCGGAAGTCAGATGGTCGCTACAAAGCACGTCTCGTAGCTAGGGGATTCACGCAAGTCTATGGGAAGGATTACCACGAAACCTTCTCACCCGTCGCTCGTTTCGAGTCCATCCGTTATCTCTTTGCGCATGCTGCCCTAGAGGACTGGGACGTCGACGCGATGGATGTAAAGACTGCGTTCCTCAATGGCGACCTTGACGAGGAGGTCTACATGGAACAACCGGAAGGGTGGGTCGCGAAAGGCAAAGAGGATCACGTTTGTCTGCTTAAGAAGGCCATCTACGGTCTCAAGCAAGCCTCGCGCCAGTGGAATGTCAAAATCCACGACTCGCTCGTCCAACAGGGATTTGTTCGGACGTACTCTGATGCCGGAGTCTACGTATATCGCCGACAAGGGGGGGATTCAGACCCTGATCATGTCACTATCATTGTCTTGTATGTCGACGACCTACTTCTCATGGGGAAAAGTCGTGTACAGATTGACAAGGTCAAGAAGGCGCTAGGCAAGCAGTACAAGATGACGGACTTAGGTCCGGTACAGCGATTCCTTGGTCTACGCATACGTCGAGATCGTCAAGCTAAGACACTCGACATCGACCAGGAAGAGTACATCGAGGCTATTCTGGAGAACCATCAGATGGCTAACTGTACGCCTGTGCGCACTCCTCTTCCCTCTGGTGCCGTGCTCGAAGCCGCTCAGACGGAGGCATCGGCAAAACTTCTCAAGCGTTTCCAGAGCTTGATGGGCAGTCTTCTCTATGCCTGTCTTGGGACGCGACCCGACATCGCGTTTGCCATCAGCCGTCTCGGTAAATACAGCGCTAACCCCTCGGAAGCACATCTTCACTATCTCCAATACGTGCTTCGCTATCTCCGGGGGACTTCACATTATCGTCTGCGCTATGACGGAGCGTCTAATGCCGGTTTGATCGCGTTTTCCGATTCAGACTGGGCAGAGGATCGCGATGATAGGCACTCGCAAACTGGCTTCATCTTCAAGATGGCAGGTGGCGCAATCTCATGGGCGTCGCGACGACAGCCGACGATTTCGCTCTCTTCTACTGAGGCGGAATACAAGGCAGCGTCAGACACCAGCCGTCAGATGATGTGGCTAAGGACGTTTGGAGATGAGTTAGGGGACGACATGAGTGCGTCTACGCCCATGTGTATGGATAACCATGGCGCGATCTTCCTCTCTGAGAACCCAGCCATCGACAGGCGTACCAAGCACATAGAGGTCCACTACCATTTTGTGCGCGAGTATCTCGCCAGTGGGAGTATGGACATCTATTACATCGCGAGCAAGGAGAATCTGGCAGATGCGCTAACGAAGAATGTCACCTTCTCTGTGGTTGACTACTTCGTACAGCACTCTGGTCTCATTTCTTCCTCCGCGTCTTGAACGAGTGGGAGTGTTGAACAATGGACTACGAACAGTAGACGCGCATTAGGCGCTATGGGCACTGCTTCTTACGATAGATCTTAGGCTGTGCTTCTTTCTTTCCATATTAGGTATACGTTGTACGATACACATGGTTACTAGGCTTCTCTTTTGTCCAGTCCATTCCAGTGCGTTCTTCTACGCTCCGGACTCTTCTTAGACTGTTCCAGATCGTCCTTGTGACCATACTTTGTTCTCCATTTGTCGTTATCTTTGTTCTGTCTGAGTCATCCTTCGTCGCTCCTTACTCATCCTCGACTCACTCTGACTCAGACACATCACATGCCCTCCTTACTATCGCTTACTCATGCAGCTCCTTTACGGTATATAAGGAGGACTCTCTGGGACTCGTCTCCTCAGTCTTTCACTCACTGACTGAGGAGTAAGTACTCGTCTTACCTATGCGTTCATATGCTCTTACTTACAAGTACCTGTGTAGCTTGTCTGTCCGCTCACTTACTAGGTACTTGGCATTATGCTAATATAGTCTTTCACTCACTGACTGAGGACTTGTCTGTCCGCTCACTTACTAGTCGCTTGCGACATCGCCTCACAGGTTCTCACTCCATCATTCGCGATCAGAAGTTGTTTCGGTTACGTGTGCTACATGAAGTGTCCCTCCGGACATCGATACACTACTCGCTCGCTCGGGCACCTCTCCAGGATTTCATTCATCATTCTCGCCGCTGCCTTGACTGCCCCCCCTTCATCACAAGCCACCGCCTCGCGTATCTGCTGTCGCGCCCACGCGCGGACGTCACCCGGACGGGTTTCCTCAGCACGGGCTGCCACAATGACCCCCTCCAGCGTCGTCAGTCGTCCGAACTTCACCGTCGGGTGATTACGCTGCAGCGGCAACGCGCGTATCGCCGCCCACATCTCGTCGTCCTCGTCCTCCTGGTCATGACAATCGTATCGAAGGAACGCCGGAAGCTTGCGCCGTTCCCGCGCATCCGCTAGGAGCTCATTGAGGAGCCCCGTCACCGTCCCGCATTCACGGTGGTACCAGCAGTTGCACGTCTGGCACCGTAACACGACGTGCCGCGGCGGGTCATACACACCGGAATACTGACAGTCATGTGCCCCAAGGCACATCGCCCGAGGATGCTGTCCTTCTGTCAGCATCCTGGCACTGCAGAAACAAGTAATCGAAACCTCACTTACCACCTCAATCTGATAGATATGATGCTCCTTCTTGACGGCTGTCCGATGAAGCGTAAGGTCCGTGCGCAGCCACCACATCGTCGGGATGATGGGCGGGCACGCACATGCCCTCGGGTCAAAGGCCACGATCGGGGACTCCGACACGACTTGATGCCCGTAGACATACGCGTGATTGTTGGTCAGGACCCACTGCAGCTCGTGGTCAATGAGCTGCTCGCGGGGCAGATCCTTACGATAGTGCTTCATGTAGTCCAACTCGATGGCCGTCGCCGCGATGACTTCGCTCACACTCAACATCACCTGCGCGATGGTTACACATCCGAATGGTGAGCAGAACTTAGGAACTAGTACACGCACCTGTTTATCCTGACGCGTCTGCCTGATCTCCTCCACCCACACCACCGGATCGTTCTCACGCACGCGGAAGAAATGGCCCTCGTTGATTTCGTATCTGCCAGGCCAATTGGTCAGATTTTACGCGATGTAAACCCCTTGGCGATGACAAGTACAATTTTCCGCTCACGATGCGGCGTCCGTTTACTGTGTAAACCGTCAGTACTGCCTTCGCGCCTGTGGTCAAACATTTCTATTGACGTACCCTCAACCTCCTCCATCTTCTTGCCCCTCTTGAACGTGTCCGCGCGGATCGATGCGTATCCCGAAGTGTCGTGAACTGAGGCGACGTTGATTGAGTCCATGATGATCGCTGCACGTCGTGCGTGCGTGCGTGTTGGGACTTTCACCCACGCTTACAGCTCAGTCACACAATGGTCACACGAACGCGTCACCCTCGCCTCGTCCTGAGTCACACTCACCTGCCTACACCGCACCTCTCCGTCGTCCTCGCACAAAGCCTCAGGCCCCTTCCCTGCTTCCCTTCTCTCACCCTTTGCATACCGTACTCGCTTAGATCTCATGACTCTCCCTGCTCGACTCATCTCAACACATACCCTCCCACAACCGCCATCAGCGCTCGACTTGCGCACGGACAGCCCGCTTCCAGAGCCGCACCAACAACCCGCTTCGAAATCGTTGTGCCTCCCAAAAAGCAAGCACTCCTATGTCGGGCGCACGCCGCTTCGCGCCCTTGCCTGCTGAGCACTCGATCGTCATGCACATGGTGCACGTCCTCAGGCCTCAGCTCCACCAACTTCCTTGCGAAGGACCGCAACGGCTCGTCTCATATGTGAGTGTTTCCCTTGCTTAACTCTTTACCTTTCTCCGGCTCTCCCCCGTCTCCTCTTCGATCTACGCCGTCCGTCCTCCCTTCGGCCATCGCGTCATCTGCCCCCTTTCTCCAAATCACCGCCTACGTTCATCTATTCGCTTGGGGTTCCCCCACGACGCGCAACCAGCGGTGCTAACGCTCGTCCATTCCTCCCCTTAGCTTCGTCGTCGTCTCCCTGCTTGGAAACAAGTACTACATAGCCCCCCCTCGTGCGCACCGTGGACCTGACGTACAGCCCCGAGGAGGCCACCTTTGACTTCCCGACCCTCGTCTCGCTCGCGCACCAACTCGGCGTCGTGGAGCTCGTCGTGTGGCACCAGGACGTGCTGAAGCTGGATGAGGCGTGGATTCCCCGCTCGAGGATTGGTTTAGGCACGGGAGCGCGATTGCGTTGGAGGGCGTGGATTATCAGGTGAGCGGCGCGGTTCGTTTCGGCGCGGACGGATCGAGAGGTTGACACGCGCGCCGTGGCATGCGAGGCAGAAGATTTTCGCGATCCCTCGCGAGCGCTGCGTTGCGTACAGAGTGCACATCGCACTTGCTCTCTGCTACTACGCTGCGCCCAGACGCTTGACGACAGACAGTCCAACACCGCTAGGCTGGATGTGTCAGTCGAGCGCAAGCGCGCCTTACTTTCCCGTCGCGAGCCTCCCCTTCGAGTGTGAAGACTGACCTCATGACTTCCTCCACAGTTGTTCTCGACGAACCTCGTCTGCACTCGCAACTCGACCCAGGCCGAGCGCAACCTCCAGCTCAAGCTCCGCGTGGTGGCGCTTCCGAACACGGCCGTGCTCATCGACTGTGATAAGATCTACTCCGAGCTCGTGAAGAGCACACTCCTACTCTTGTGCCCGCGCCCCGGCCCTCGGTGTGAGCGCATACTGAACCGCACACACATCTTCACCTGTATCCGCATTTCCCAGACCTCACTCCAGAACAGTGCGTATCTTCGTTCCTTCTCTTGCGCCGGTGCTCGCGGTGTGCTGTTGTGCGATGGCTGACTCGCGCTTCAATGCAGTGACGCGACATGGACTCGTTCGCGGTGGTCCCGTCTGGGAAGCAGGTCTCCCGGACGCGGGTCCTCCAGCCTTCGCTCAATCCGCAGTTGGACGCGGAGATGCTCTTCCACGTCCCCCGGTACGAGACGTCGTCCATGATCCCGGCCAATTCTGCAGGGTGGGAGGTGTGCGAGGAAGAGTGGCCGTCGAGCTGAGGAGGAGCAGGCGAGAGTGGGCACGATTACTCTGTCCTTCTGCGCTGCACTCGAGGCCGAGGTGAGCGTCCTGACGGAGGCGGCGCTCGGTCTGCGGACGTCGCGGGTCGCTGCAGATGCGAGATGGAAGCGGAGTGAGCCACGAGCGGAGAGATTGGAGCCGCGGTTGAGGGCGTGCATGGCGCACGAGGCACGGTCGTCGTCGTGGGCGACGTCGAGATCGAGGTCGAAAACGAGCACGAGGAGACTGACTCCGATGACGGGACGTTCTGGCGCTGCCTATCTATTACCACATTAAACTGTATCTTATATACTCGCATACTCGCTCCTAGATCCGAATACGCCTATGCGCACGCGTTGTCCGCTGCTACCTTGAATGAATTCTCCCTCATTGCTCACCGTTAGACACTTTGGACTCCCGACGAAAGCCATCGGAGACCAATAATGTCTCCAACGCAGTCGCTTGACATCGCGCAGGCCACGAGCTCGGTCGCGTCTGTACCGAGCCTAGCTCACCGATTGCGTCTGCCAGCCCATCCTCTGTTCCAGCACCGGCCAGCCCCACGCGAAGACGCGCCGCTATGACCGCCAGCTCAGGTGCGTGCTAACTATTCTGTGCTCTCTGACCATCTAACGCGTGCCAGGATCTGGGTCGGCGCAAGCTGCCCTCGAGGCCTCGCGCATTCTTCAAGTTGTCTCCTCAACCACTTCCACTTCCATCCTCGTCCTCCCCGACATCGGTCAATTCTCCATCTTTAACGGTCACATCACAACCCCTGCAGATGCCGGCAACAGCTCCTTCCTCAACGCGCGCGACAGCATCGGCAAGTCTCATGCTCAGGAAGCCGTCTCCCCCCCTCAGGCTCCTCCGCGAACTCAATGATGCCGTCCAAGCAGAGCCCGTCGTCAAAGACCTCAACGAGCTTCTCGGTACAGGTTAGACTGGGTTGGCGGCTTCTCTCCCTCGTCATCGCCCACCACCTCGTCAAGCACACCCTCGACCAGCTCTCGCCGTCCTCTGGACCAACTGAACGGCCTGCCACTTATCTCCGTTCGTTCTACCGGCTTCCTCGCAGAGTTCCACATCTAGTACCACAAGCACTGTGGTAAGTCGCAATCCCTATATCTCCCCGCTCGAACGCACTTCACGCTCACATTCTCCAGTCTCCCAATACCCTGCCAATACCACTCCCAAAACGCCCCTTCCCTCCGCCACACTCCACCCCTCCCTGCGCTCCTCGACTGCGCACGCAGCCTCAACGTCCAGAACATGGATCCCACCACCTACGGCCATCTCCCCTCTATCGTCATCCTCGTCCCAGCAGGAAGGCGAGAGCGGGCACGCGTACTCTGTCCGTCTGCGCTGCGCTCGAGGCCGAGGTGAGCGTCCTGACGGCGACGGCGCTCGGTCTGCGGACGGCGCCGGTGGCGGCAGGTGCGAGATGGACGCGGAGGGAGCCACGAGCGGAGAGCTTGGGGACGCGGCTGAGGGCGTGCATGGCGGACGAGGGACGGCCGTCGTCGTGGGCGACGTCGAGGACGAGGACTGACTCAAACGACGAGCTCACTCTCTGGCGCCTGCTATCTTATCCGCCCTCGGGCGCCTAGATCCAAGTACGCCTCTGCGCACGCGTTCTCCGCCACCGCGTCCATCGAGCTTGCCCTGAACGAATCGTCCGTCCTTGCTCGCCGTTCAACACATCCGACTCGAGACGAAAGCCATTGGAGAGCATAAATGTCGCAAACGGAGTCGCAGGACATCGAGCAGGCCACGACCTCTGACGCGTGCGTACCTGGACTAGCTCACCGATCGCGTCTGCTTGCTCATCCTCTGCCCCAGCACCGGCCAGCCCGACGCGAAGACGCGTCGCTACGACCGCCAGCTGAGGTGTGTCCTCATCGTCCCGTGGTGTGTACGGTCTAACGCGTGCTAGGATCTGGGCTGCGTCCGGCCAAGCGGCCCTCGAGGCCTCCCACATCCTCGTCGTCTCCTCCTCAGCCACCTCCACCTCCATCCGCAAGAACCTCGTCCTCCCCGGCATCGGCCACTTCTCCATCCTGGACAATGCCATCACAACCCCCGCAGATGCCGGCAACCACTTCTTCCTCAACGCCCGCGACAGCATCGGCAAGCCTCGTGCTCAGGAAGCCGTCCCCCTCCTCCGCGAACTCAACGATGCCGTCCAGGGAGAGCCCGTCGTCAAAGACATCAACGAGCTCCTCAGTACAGATCAGGGTAGGGACTGGATCGGCGACTTCTCCCTCGTCATCGCCCACAACCTCAACAAGCCCACCCTCGACCAGCTATCCGCCCTCCTCTGGGCCAACCCCAACGGTCCTCCCCTCATCTCCGTTCGCTCTGCCGGCTTCCTCGCAGAGTTCCACATCCAGTATCACGAACACTGTGGTAAGTCATCCTCCCCCTCACCCGAGTGCGCACTTCACGCTCACGTTGTCCAGTCTCTCAATCCCACTCCGAGAACGCCCCTTCCCTCCGCATCACCCGACCCTTCCCTGCCCTCCTCGACTGGGCACGCAGCCTCGACCTCCAGAACATGGATCCCACCACCCACGGCCATCTTCCCTTTATCGTCATCCTCGTCCGCGCCGTCGATGAATGGCGCAAGAGCGTACGAGATTATCAGTCATACACCCTCGTGCGCTCATGCTAACAACTCTATCCTTCCAGCATGACGGTAATCTGCCAAAGACCATGGCGGAGAAGAAGGAATTCAAGGCGAGCATCCTTGCGATGAGGATAAAGCCCAACGAGGAGAACTTTGAGGAGGCCGAGGCCCAAGCCTGGCGCGTCTGGTCAGAACCCGCCGTGAGTCGTTTTCGCGGTCCGCGTATCCCTCCTGGACACTCAAGACTGTGTTTCACTGCCGTCAGGTCCCGTCCGATGTTCAGGCGCTTTTCTCATTACCCTCTCTTTCGACCTCACCTCACCACAACGCGACGTTCCACGCCCTTCTCCACAAACACTCGCAGAGTTCACCAAGGACCCCTCCGGACCGGGTACTATTCCAATCAGCGCAACGCTCCCTGACATGAAGTCGGACACGAAGAGCTATGTCCAGCTCCAGAATCTGTACCCTCAAGCAGCCGAAACCGAGAGGGTTCGTGATACTCTCGCTGGTGCATGGATCCATCTGACCCGCGTTTGCAGGACAAGTTCAAGGAGATCCTCGCTGCCAAGTACCGAGAGGTCGCCAAGTCGGCGAACCCTGACGAGGTGGATACGTTCGTGAAGAACGCGCATCACTTGCGGGTACTCCGCGGCAAGCAACTTGGCGCGTATGACAAGGACCGCGATGCTGTGGGTGAGTATCAGCTGCCATAACGTCCCCATGAACTGCGCTGATAGCGTCACATAGTGAGTTCGCTCTCGATGCAGCCGCGTGAGACTGCGACGCACCTTGCCATCTCTGCCCTTTCGACATTGCTGGCTGAAGATACCGGTAAGACGCCTTCTTCCTCCGATGCAATCAAAGCGACCTAGCTATTCATTTACAGAGGTCACGGTTGAGGCTCTGACCGCGGAGGTGCAGTCCATCATTGGGGAGGGCATTGAGTTCCCAGATGAGCTCGACGCCGCCATCGGCGAGGTGTACGTCCCCATGCATCACGGTCATAGTGATATACTGACCAAACGCTGCAGAGCGCGTGCGCCGACTGCCGACCTCCCGAACATGGCCGCGTTCCTGGGCGGGCTCGTCGCTCAGGAGGCGATCAAGGTCATCACAGAGCAATATGTTCCTCTGAACGGGTACTGCGTCGTCGACCTCATCGACTCCTGGACGGGAGTCATCGGTTGAGTCGTTCTCGGGGTGTAGCGAGTGAGATATCAAATACGAAGGAGTTTGCGCAAGTGTAACACCATAGACAGAACAACAACAATTACCCACCATCTTGTCCGTCTACAATGCATGCTGTCTTGACACTGTCATGCTCCCGCTCGAGGTAGACGAGAAGTGTATTGATGCGTGTGTGTACGTACATGAGGATGAGTGGTGAGAGCTAATATGTACAGACCGAGATTGGTGGACAGGCGGACTCATATGCGGTTTGCGGGCTGCACATCTGACGACGGCGAATGGCGCGCTACGCCTCCTGTACCCACTGCTCCTGGGGGTCCGCCGAGGCCGATTTTGGTAAGCGCGGCTTGGAGGGCGCTGAAGAAGGCTTGGTGGGGGGCGGGGTGTATGGAATCCATGTTGTGTATGTGTATGAGACCGGTGGTGGGAGAGAACGTATACCTCGAGTTCCTGAGGGGGCGCGCATCGAGCGAGTTGAGCTTCAGGTTTGGTCAGCAACGCGAACGAGGGCACGCACACTTCCCTTCCGCCGTCGGCCTTGCTGACGCGGTTCGTGCCGTGAACGCGGAGGCCGATGAAGAGGCTCTTTTCGCCAATGCTGCGTGCCTTGCTCGCTGGATGAGAGTGCTCGCGCGCGTTGGGAGCGGAATCGGGACGCAGGCTGGAAGAGGAGCGCGGGCCGTGGACGCGGACGCGCAGCAGCTCGACGCAGAGGGCCGTATACAGGGCAGGGCGTTGACGGCGTGTCGGATGAATGCCGAGGATGCGACATAGAGAGACAGGCCTGGGTGAGTGTGTGGGCGTGGGGGTTACTGGGGAGGAGAGAGGACGGGCGCACCTTCGACGTCGAGGGTCCTCGCAAAGGGCGTCGGAGGGCGGTTCTCTAGGCGAAATTCGGGCTGTAGATGGTGATCTCGTCATCGTCCTTGCGGTTCAGGATTCGTGCTCGCAGAGTCCGGGGGAGGTGATGAGAACGGTGGACAAGAAGTTGCTTGGTGATGTAAATTGGGCCTCCTGTGTGCGTCAGATGTCAAGAGCAGGTAAGAGCTGCAACGCCGCATTCGATGGTGCGAGTAGCTGCAGAGAGAGGTGCGGAGGCGGCATGCAAAGACGGAGTAGCATCAGCCCTCGCGGGAAGGCGAGCGAGACGCACCTTGCTCGATTTCCCACTCCTTGTCCGACAGCACTCCGCCTCCGTCCGATCTTGAGCTGGGCCGTCCTGGGAGCGGGGAGTTCGTAGCCTGAAGAAGAGAAGGCGGCAGGTCAGAGGCCGTTGACTCGGCGAGCAACGAGTGTTCTGCAGAGTCGGAGGCGGCCCGGGCGTCGAACGACGGCAGCGAGCTCAGCGTTCGTTTCACTCCAGCGCGACAGCAGCGCCAGACAGCAGTGCGCAGGATGCAAGTCGTGAGGGTTGGGGGGAGAGCCATGGGCAACCTCGAGCGTGTCGGGGTCGGGGTCGGGAACAGGGTCGGGATCGGGGACGAGGAACGGAGGACGATGACGGCGGAGGCGGCAAGCGTTTGGGCGCCTCGCGACTCTGCGAGAACTACGGACCAAGGATAGCTAAGGCTACGGTCGGGATGCACTTCTCGAAGACGTACAGCCAGCTCCTGCTCACGCTCAGCCCGCCAGAGCTGCGCGAAAGCGCAATCGAGTACCGCCGGCTCAAGAAGATCATCAACCGAATCGTTCCAGAGCTCACGGTGCTCAGTCCATCTGCGTGCCCCCTCATGTGCTCGCTACGCTGACTTGCCGTTTCGCACAGGGCTCTCTCCAGACGTCCTCCAGGCCGTCATTTCAGCCGGGCAGAACGACAAGGGCAAACGACGGGAGCGCTACTTGCCATCCGCGAGCCCACCCCTTTCCGCAGAGGACGCCGACAGCAGCCCAGGTCCGCGCGTCATCTACGAGCTCGTCCACGTCGCAGACCATCCACGTCTCCCGACCAACACACGGACTCCCTCCCCCTCGATCCCTCTTCGTCTGCTTCCACACCGTCCGATGTCACCATAATCCTCCCCGTCCTGGGCCCCATGACGTCCTACAACTCGCCCTCGCCTCCGCTGCTACTTCCCACCTGCTCAAGCATAACGACTCCGAGTGCATCCCAACAGCTCGTCAACGCATGTACCTGTTCACCTGACATATTTGTGAGCATAGCTGTTCATTCCTATTCTTTACACACCTTCCGACCCTCCCTCTTGGCTCCTCCCGCGAGCTCATCATCCCCCTCGCCTCCCACACGCCCTTCTTTCGCACCCTCTCCGACGCCCTCCACACCCTCTCCGCAAATCTCGTCACAAATAGAGCAGAGTTCGAGTCAACTCTCCACGCTCTCACCCATGCCATCTCCGCCGCCGCTCGTCCCTCGTCCTCCACTTCTTCCTACCACGCCTATTCTCCCTTCTCCTCCGACCCAGCCAACATCTCTATCTCCTCTAACGCGCTCGCAATATCGCTCGCAATATCCTCAAAGTCTGACCTCGAGACGTGGCGGCAGATATTCCAGCTCTACGTCGAAGCAGACATCTTCCAGGGCCACCAGGAGCGGTTCAGGGGCGAGCGCGATGTCCAAGATGCTCAAGCCCGTCTCGCTGCATTTTCCGCCAACGTGCAGGACCGCATAGCCAGCGGCGCTCTTAAGCTCAAGCTCAAGCAGAGTCGGGTTGCGCTCCAGACGTTCATGGAGCTCAATACATTCATCCTCGACTTGCGCAAGGTACGCGTGACTTCTGCTTCCAGTCACACGACGGAATGAAGCCTACCTTCCTCCACAGTTTCAGCACGTAACCTCAGAGGCAACACGGAAGATTCTCAAGAAGCACGCAAAGCGGACTGCGATGCCTCTCTCTCCTGACCCCGCCTCGCTGTTCACGGTCCCAACCAGACAGCGCAGAGCGCGCGGTCGAGCTCCCGCGGACGTCCCCCCGCGATTCTCTCTCACTCTCACTCTCCCTCGTCCTCGTCCATGCTCTCACCGAGACGCTACTACCCATTATACCACACACCGACGACTACTCGCAGCAGCCTCGCGTTCAAGCCGATTCGCCTGAGGTGCACTCACTTGTTCTGCATACGGTCAGTCCCCGTGCTGCGATATGGGCTGGTCTGTCTACGGATGGCGCTAACCGTTCACCTTGCGTAGATGTCTTGCGAAGCTCCAGAAACGGGGACAGGAGCACTGCCCCTCCCTAAGTGTCGAGCGGCAACAGTTCTCTCCGCAGATCGCTGTGAGTTAACGTTAATCCTCGCTTGCTGAAGACGTCTGACGCGTATATCGTGTGCGCAGCGAACGTGGACGAAGGAGCGCGCGGCGGCGGAGGAAGAGATGCAGGAGCTTGGTCTGGAGTATCGGGGTTGCGTAGTTATGTAGCATTTCGGGTTTGGGTGGACGTCGACCCAGGACGGGTCTGAACATGGTGTACTATGAGTAATACGAGCCAGTCCAAAGCTTCGGACGCCCCCGCATATATTGATATATTGTCTATGATACATGACGTGCATCACAACGAAAGGTATAGCGATACTCACGGATACTTCTGTTCGATGTCTTGCACCCGCTTACACCCACGCGCGCGGATTCTTGAGTACGTCCAGCAGCTTTCCCTCCCGGCTCTCCGCCTCGGTTCCCAGCTCGCTCATGTACTCCCACCGCACCGTCTCTGGGAAGCCCATGAGAACACTCTCGATGCGCGCGCCGGGTGTCATGAGCCCCAACTTGGTCCCACGATCGTAGACCAAGTTGAACTCCACGAAGCGTCCACGACGGAGCAGCTGCCAGGCCCGCTCGGGTTCTGTGCTGGGCGTGCGGCAGCCGCGCTCGAGGATGGGGAGGTACGAGGGCACGAACGCGAAGAGCTCGTCCGAGCTCTTCGGACGTCGTGCATTTGGCTCGAAGCGTTCGTGGAGTTCGTCGGAGAGGTCGTCGAAGAAAATGCCGCCCATGCCGTGCGACTCGCCGCGGTGCGGGATGAAGAAGTACTCGTCGCACCAGGTCTTGAACGTCGGGCAGAGGTCTGCACCGTGCCGTTCGCATGCGTCCTTGATGGTGCGATGGAAGTGCACGGCGTCCTCCTCGTACAGGCACGAGGGCGTGAGGTCGGAGCCGCCTCCGAACCACCAAGCGGCGTTCCTGCTGCCTGCTCGTACTCCGTCGGCTGCTCGGTGATCTCAAAGTAACGGTAGTTTGCGTGCACGGTGGGTGCGTGGGGGTTGCGGCGATGAACGACGAGGGAGATGCCTGCGGCCAAGAAGGCGACGAAAGACTCAATGTCGGGGATGAAGGAGTGGTGAGGAATTCGAAGGGCGCACCTTCGACGTTGAGCCGCAAGGACGGCGCGGCAGCATCTGTTGGACAAGGCCAATTGCGCACCCTGTGCGCGTCAGCTATCGGATACAGGTAACCACAGAACAGTGGCATTCGGTTGCGCGAGTAGGTACAGGGAGCGATGCGCAGGTGGCATGCAAAGACTTCACAGACCTAGTGGGCAAGCGGCACGCGAGGTACAGAGACGCACCTGTCCGGATCTCCCACTCCTGGTACGACAGCTCTTCTAACCCGCCCCGTCGCGAGCTCCGCCGTCCTAGCAGAGGTCAGTGCGTAGTCTGAAGAAGAGAAGGCGGGAGGTCAGAGACGGTTGACGCGGCGGGCGACCGGCATTATGGCGAGTCGAAGGCGGGTCGGGCGTCGAACGATCGCAGCGAGTTCCGAGTCAGCATTCCAATGACGCCACGGCAGGGCGAGAGAGCAATGCGCGGGATGCGAGCTGTGAACGATGGGCGGAGAGCCCTCACCGTCGGGGTCGGGAGCGAGGGCACCAGGAGGGCACGATGACAGCGTTTGGGCGCTTCGCGCCTGCGCCACGCGCGCACACCATCGGGATGCACTTCTCAAAGACGTACAGTGCAGTGTACCGTACAGCCAGCTCCTGCTCATGCCCCCGCCCGACTTGCGCGAAAGCCCAATCCAGTCTCGCCGGCTCAACAAGATCACAAACCAAATATGGTTGTAGAGCTCACAGCTCTCGGTTTGTGTGCCGCCTTCTTCTCTGCCGCCGCAAACTGACCACCTCCGCACTGGCTGCGCTCTCTCTCGACGTCCTCCAGGACGTCATTCACCCGCCACGAGGCCAGAACGCCACTGGAAAGCCACGGGAGGACTTCTTGCCATCCGTGACCCCACCGCTTTCCCCAGGTCTACCTCCACCAACACACTGGCTCCCTACCGCTCGTCCGTCGGTCTCCACTCCTTCCTTTCACGCATATTCTCCCTTCTTCTCCGAGCTGTCCACCGTCTCCTTCTCGTCCAACGCGGTTGCAATATCCTCAAAGTCGGGCCTCGACACGTGGTGGGCCATGTTCTTGCTCTACGTCGAGGCGGATATCTCCCGTTGCGAAGCTCCTGGTGGATGCGCCGAAGAAGCACGAGAAGATCGGCTGGTACCGCGAGGAGGAACCCGAGAAGAGGAGATGCCCGACTTTGAGCTCCCGCCGTAGCCTGGTAAGGAGATGCCCCGGGAATCGAAGCACAACCCGACGATCTCGTTCAGGTGAACTTTCAGTGCGACTATCCCGCTGTTGCGCGCCGTGCTTCATCAAGGGCGAAGTGCCACCCATTCGACGCGCTCCACCAGAAGTCCTGGCGCCTGTATCGCAAGCAGTACGCCACGGACGGCATCTGCTCGCCCTCGCACCTCGAGCTTACGTCCACGCTCGACTCACTCGGTTCGACGCTCTCGCACGACCCCGTCAAGTCACTCTGGACGCGGTTCAACAAGCGCCGCCAATACAACGCGCTCACATTCCACCAGACAGCTTAGCGTCTTCAGACGGAGCTGTGCCGTCCCCAGGGAGAAGAAACGGATCGACCCGGACCAGAGTATTAGGCACACCACCGCTCCCGTCACGCCCGCGCGGGTTATGGACCTCATGCTCTCCAACCTGGCCGCGATGCGCACCGCCCCGAACGTGGAGCACCCGTCCACACTTCGCGTTCGGTGCGTGTCTCTTGTCGACTCTCTCCGCTGACGTGTATGCTTGCCCGCTTGGCCCACAGGCCGCTCCACGATCGACGCTCGGTGCGTATCTATTGTCCGCGTCAGGCTCTTTCCGCTGACGTGTACTATTCGCGTTTGGGCCGCAGGCCGCTCCACGATCGTCGTCCTGTTCGAGGAGGGTGTTGTCGAGGCTGATCAGGGTACCTGCTTATCAAGAGCCGCGCGTGCTTGCACACCCTCGCTCGGGTCGGTGGGCGGTGGGCGCAAGCCGCTTGCTGAGGCTACGCAGTAGATGGTGCGCACCTCGCAATACAGGCTCTTTCGCGTATGGTCGTCAAGTTGGCTGCTGCAACTCCGTGTACCATAGAATAGCTAGTGTACAGAAGCTATTCTCGAAATGTGTTGCGCTTGTATGATATGAGTAACCAACCTCGTATAGTTCCGGCCTCGCTCCCTATCGCCCCTCTCTCCCATCTCGATGCTTGTTAACGCTTGAACTCGTATGGCTATGAACAGATTTCTGTCCCAGAACCAGCAGATCGTCGTTATTATGTCTACGTACTCGCACACGAGGAATTTGCAGGCCGTTGCCCTGGTATGATAGTCTCTGACCGTAAGTACCCTCTGCCTCAGAGGAGTCACAGTGACCGTGACCGTGACAGGAGTGACAGATGGTGCTCCTTTCGCGTGCGCGTGTATCAGTTGGGTGCTGCACCGTCACATTGGTAAGGACGTTCGCGCTCTACGTCGGCGGGGCTCACTCATCCGCAACTATTGAGGAATCAAATGGGCCGCAAGGACGAGCCATTGATTCAAAAGGAGCGCTGCAATGGCGGCCGACTAGCGCCTCGCTTCCGAGATCTTGGTCAATGCGTGTCCTGCAAGGGAGAGCTTCAGGTCGAGCACACAGAATGCCGTTTCCAAGGTGAGCTCAGACGCACTTCCTTGGATTCCTCTTGTCTGACAAGGCATCGTAGAGGTACGAGGTCGACAGGGGGTTCGCGGAGCAGTCTTCTTTGTGTCCGGCCAGATACCGCAGCCCGACTATGAGCCCCCCATGCTCAATCGTAAACCGAATGCGAGAGACAAGGGTTGTATACAGGCCAGTCGGAGTGCACAATGTTTGATAGGGTTGACTGACCTGCTATGCGTGCGTTTTAGGCCCTATGTGTGGAGCATCTCTTGCCGTCTCTGCGTCGCGAGGCGGAGCATGTCAAGAAACCCAGGATCCAAGCGCGCGGGAAAGATATACGCTGGAGAGATCTGTGTGGTGAGTCGCACCTGAGTGGCCTGCTTTGGTTATTCTGCTTACCCTAGACCCCGCCCAGATATCTGCCACAGCGAACTGTTCGTGTGCGCCTGGTTTTGCGAGGGGTGTGGGATGGACGTTTGTGAAGAATGCGCCCAGGGCATGCAAGAGGTGATGTCGTCGAGCTTGCACCTCTGCATTGGCGACTCACACATGTGTACAGGACACGTGGGAATGGCCGACAGACTTGCTGAACGAGGGTGCCCTGCCGGCGCATGTCTGCTCGTGGCAGACGCTGCGACCTACCACAAAGTTCGCCGAGGACGAGCTGACGGCCGTGATACAACGCATGGAGGACATTGGGACATCTCCTACTGCCAGGTATGCGCATCACAGTACCGTACTGCGTCGCGGACTGACGTCGTTGGCCGCGCAGGATGGGCCCGGTGGCCTCATCGCAGTGGACTGACGTGGTCAGCGTCGACGTGGATGATCTGGCAGGTAGCGACTTCACCGCGGCACTGGGAGAGGGTCGTCCGCTGCACATCATAGGGTTGGATACTCGCCTACAGGGTGACTGGAGTCCCAGAGGACTCCAGTCAGCGGTCCAGGGCTCCGATGTGACCTGCATCGACTGCAACGCTGACACGGAGAAGAAGACGGAACTCGCGGCTACGACGTTCTTCGAGATGTTGTCACGCCAACATGATCGAGCAGCGACTGTCTACAAAGTCAAGGTGAGAGCTGTTGAATACGCTGCGTGACAACCGAGCCGACGGGTAATGACGCTGCCACTGCAGGACTGGCCACCGGACGATCACTTCAAGAACGTATTCCACCAACATTACGCCGCATACAATCAATGCTTTGACGGGGAGTGCGCGGACTCAATCAGGCTGGATGGGGTTCGCAACATGGCTGCGTGCTGGCCAGATGTGGAGGGGGCACCAGATCTAGGTAAGACCGTGGTGCACGTACAGCAATCGTACAACTCAATTTGAGACAGGACCCAAACTATACTGCGCTATGGGTAACCATGCTGGCGGTCGTGGAACGACCCGGCTGCACCTGGATGTGACCGATGCCGCGAACATACTAACGTGGGCCCCAGCACCCGAGGAGCCCGGCGCCATATGGCACATCTTCGACCGTGAGGATACAGCTCGCGTCCGACAGGCACTACGGGCGTTGGGTTTGTGCAGCACAGACGTGGATCCCATCCACTCTCAGAGCGTGTATCTGGGAGAGAAGGACCTAGCGGCAATGGTTGACCGTTTCAAGGTTCGTCCTTGGACGATACGGCAACGGGTAGGAGACCTCATCGTCGTGCCGGCCGGATCCCTTCATCAGGTGACATGCGTCCAGCACGGTTCGATACCGTACGACGAACTGATCGTTTGTGCTCCAGGTATGGAACTTGCAAGGGGCGATCAAGGTGGCGAGCGATTTCATTTCAGCCACCAATCTGCCGTGGACCGCACGCATGCTCACAGAGTGGCGCGAGGCCAGGCTAACCACGCGCAAGGCCGACGTGCTGCAGCTACGCACGACGTTGTGGCTGCAATGGCTCGCGTCTCAGCGATGGCCCGATCGTCGTGTCAGCGGCCCGGACAGAGTTGCTTTGCCCGGCGCAAGGAGTAACGTGAACATTGGGATCGCGGCGGGCCCAGCCTGTGATGCACCATCAGCCCGCGGAGTACAGGCGCAGGCAGTTGGCCAAGGTGGCGGCACTGTCAGGAATGACGTTGCGCGGGTAAGTTGCAACTTTGCGATGCGCACGTTCGATGCTGGGCGACTGAGGCGTGAACACTGAACAGGGACCAGTCCACAAACGGCGGCGGGATTCTCCTCCACCACAACGGTCCTCCGACTCACGCGGCGCATCGTGGCCGAGGAGCCGGGCAGGGGACAATGCTCTTCGATCGCGCGAGCACAGTTTCAGAGCGCGTAATCTGCAAGCACGCGTACGAGCGTCCCAAAACCCGGACCATCGGTACATATGCCCGGTGCCACTCTGTCGCCGCGCTTGCAATCGTAACGGTCTGGTCTGCCACTTGTGAGCTACCCGTTCCTCAATGGCGGACTGCAGATTGCTCACTCCGGGGCATATTGACAGGGAAGAAGCCCATCCGACGTTATTCAAGCCGACGGTCGAGGAACGCCAGGGTTTGAGACCCTTCTATAGCCAGGCAATCAGTGATGGAGATTTTTGGGAGGCACTGAGTGGCCTGTTCCTGCAGCCACCGCAGCGCGTTGCCTACTGGGGCCACAACTTTGATCGTACGGCGCGGAGATGAAACGCGTACTCTATCTTAGACCGACGGGTTTTTTGCCCGTTCGCTGATCGTCTCAGGCCGCTTTCGCATTTGTGCCTCGTCAATATGATCACTCACGCATGATGGGTTAGAAGGGATGCGGACCTCCTGTGGAATGTTTGGGTGGTGGTACTTCGGACGTTGCGGCGCTGTATCCGAGGGGGTTGCATCTGTAGGACTCAGGGAACAAAGCCTAGACTATGCCAACGACGTCGATCAGAAAGGGGGAGCGAAGGGTCTGGAAGGGCGACCGAAGGGCGAGCTAGATGGGAGGCACAGAAACATCAAGCACCCAACACGCCTGCGAGTGTGCGAAGCGTGTTCAGACCCCAAATATCGGCCCTGGAAACGCGACCCAAGGGCAACGCCAAGAGATAGTACATGTGGGCTGACGCAAGATGTAACGTGCCGACGGCCGTTGAGATTTCCGCGACCAAAAGGTGGTAGTGCTAATTGCTGATTTCGCGTAAACCATTTGTGTGGTGTGACATCAGTGACAGTTTGGTCACACCCAACGAAACCTCTCGGGCGGCTCGCATTCGCTTGACCAAGGCAACCCTACCGCCGGTACCCGGACACTCTGTGGCTATTACGCGACGATCGGGACGGATGGACTATTGGCCGGTCGGGAAGGCTCGGGCGGTCTCCCGGCAGGAAGGCTGGGACGCACCAGGGTGACGAGCAACTCACGCTGCCTACCACCCAGATTGTGCCTCCTCGTGTTCACCGACCACACCCTGCTCGCTGCTTCGCCGTACTCGCTGCCCACTTTCCTTCCAGTGCTACCTTCCGCACCGCTATGAGCGATTCCGAGGACGCGTGGTCATCCGACGACGAGGGCCGTCGTGATTATGAGTTGGACGTCGAGTAAGTGAGCTGGCACGTATCGACAGAGTTGTCAGTTGACCGCGGAGCAGCCTGGGTGCCGCAAACGGCGAAGAAGGGACCTACGACGAGGACGCTGGCGCTTTGGGAACCCGCGCTCTCAGGGCGCGCGATGGACCTCAGGCTAACCCGCTGGATCACGAAAGCATGGCCGTGCCCCCTGCTTTTCAGACCGACGACGCACCGACGCAAGAGGAGCTTACCAAGGACATCTACCTGTCGGCGTACTCCCCCGCGTCCACAGAGGGGGATTATAAGCGACTTGGCGCGCGTCCTATGAATCTCTCTGAGTTGTCGCGAGTGCAACGACAGAAGGACGAGCGCCGCGCTCTGGAGTCGCTCTCGGAGAAGCGGTATCTAGTCATCGATGACGACTACAAGGCCAAAGGCACCAGTCCCGAACATTGGTGGGCCCTTGACACGGTGAGAGCCGGCATGTTGCGTAGCGGAAACTTCGCTGACCCAACGGGAAAGGTGTACCTCGACTACAAGTTTGGTCTGGGCGCTGAGTGTGGCCTCGACGCCGCACTGCCTAACATGAACCATCCCAACGTGGACCGTGTGGCGGTTGGATGGACATTCAATCTCTATCCGGGTCGACGTCGCTGGGTGTATCGAGGCAACAACGACGTTCTGGGTTTTGACCCGACGGGACGCACGCTATATCTCGGTCACAACGGCTCCAATGAAGACGTATGGCTCGCGATGGTGCCGAACGAATGCCTGGGACCGGGCGGCCTTCACTACGACGTGCCCAAGAAGACCCAACCGGGTTGCATGGAGCTCCGGGCGAGGAACGTGGTGTTCGCGTTCTTGTCCCACGCATTCACGAGGATGCGATTCCGGGACTTCCACTTGGAACACCCATACCCAGACATCTCGTCCGAATTCGCCCTGGGCTTGCATACCGATATTTTGTAAGTTCAAATCGTCTCATCATGGTTCCCATTTCGATGCCTGGGTAGTGGGTGCGCGTGGTGTGCGGCGAGCTGCGCGACGTGGACCAACGACGGACGTGGCTACAGTCGTGCGCGGGTAGTGCAGGCGACAGAACAGCTCTGACGCCAAGGGACGTTGGCGTGTGCGCAGCGAGGACGTGCAAACTGTGATGCGCGAGATGACATGCGCAGCGTCGCCTGGAGCACGAGAGACGCGCGGGCGACGACCCGCGCACGAGGGAACTCTGGTTCGCGGGGCGGCGTCCCTCGAACGAGGGAACTCTGGTTCGCGGAAGGCGACCTGCCCACGCGGGCACTCTCATTCGCCGGGCGACGATGCGTCCACTAGGCAAGTGCGGGTGGAAGCAGCCGAGCGTCGGCCCCGAGGATGATCGACGTTCGCGTGGGCTAAGTGCGTAGCATCGCTTGGCTTGAGTCATCGCATATCCCATCGCATATCCCATTCCCATTCGGCGTCCCTGGGTGTTCACACTTGACGTTGACCTTTTGTTTGTGCTCCAGTCGCAGCGCAAGATACGAGATGAAGATGGAGGATTTCAAGAATCTCAGCGAGCAATTCAAGACGCGTTGGGCGCGCTGGTATCGTCGTGCGCCGGATGAATACAAGATGGATGTGTTCGATAACGCGAGCCCCGTCGCGTTCATCATCAAGTACGGTCAAAATCGGATGGTCCGGCGGGGCGGAGACGCGACCGCAAATCCAGCGTTCTGGGAAGAGGAATACGATCTACGCAAGTTTAAAGTGTTGCAATTTGCGTTCGCGACGCACTACGCGTATGTGGAATTGTTGAGCGTCGTTGAGGAACGGGTGATGCTAACTATACAGCAGGTGCTACAAGCCGGACCTCATGGAGGACATCTTCCCGGATGATCTATGGGCGGAGAACCACGGAGAACTGTACAGCTCCCCTGATCCGGGCGACCGAATGCCGATCGAGTCGTTGGAGGAGCTCATGGACTGGGAGATGTTCGACGCAAACGAGGAGGAGATCCCCATCTTCAACGCTGGGGGCAAGCGGGTACCTCGACGTCGCCCCCTGATGCTTGGTGGAGACCAGTGGCCGTCGTGCGGGTTGTTGCAAGACCTTCGACTCACTCAGACGCTCTTCTGCGGAAGGGTGGACATCCCTGTCAACCCGGAGTTCGACGGCGAGCTGCAGGAAGATCGCGGGTTCGGTCGTGCGCGCGAAGACGACGATCTGGGACAGCACGAGACGGACGACCTTCGACGGCTCCGGCGCAACAACGACACCACCTACACCACCTATCCTCACTTCTTCAGCCGCGAGCTGGGTCAGTGGCAGGCGAATGGGGTGATCAAGCCGATCCTTCCATTGCTCTACGACCTCAACAGGAACATCCGTCGCTGGCCAGGGGGCGGACTATGCGTGGAGCCAATCAGTTCGCAATGCTACAACACGCTGGCACACCGAGTACGCCCCGCGGCGAGGCTTCATCTGGCGCAAACCGGCCCGATGACAGCCGTGGGCGCCGGAGCTTGGGCTAGGACACCAAAGGCGGAGCGTCATGCGAACGCAACCTATCGATGGGCCAGGACGAGCCTCCCACACACGCGACTCGGGCACAAGATCGCGAACTCAGGACCCAAGTACTTCCTCCGCCTCGAGAACGTCTTCAGCGTCCACCCGCACCGCATGGCCGACGAGATCCTGGATGCGGAGAATGGGTTCCACAACAAGGTCATAGTTCCGTTGTTGAATGCCGGCGAGCATCCAACGGTGGTTGCGGCGATCAAGAAGACGACCGTCATCCTCAACCCAGAGGTACGTTGCAGCGAATTGCGGGCGCACATGGGCGCGAGCTGAACCGGTGAATATTCGTGTTACACAGATCTGGCCCGACATCTACACCATCGTGACTTACCCCCTCACCACCTTCATTGAAGCGCTGTGGAAGTACAAGCTTCGTGACGCGGTGAACCGGTGCAAGGAGGTGACAGACGCCGAGAGGTCCGAGTCTCCGAACGGCTCCTCGTCGCAGACTGTAGGCAGGATTCGCTCGGGCCCCTCTCAATCGTCGACGGCAAGCGCGAAACCCAAGATGCTCTGGGCCAAGCGCCTCCGCGAGACTCCTGCACCTCAATATCTGGAGCTGATGGCGGTCGCCGAACGTGCTCTGAACTTTGCGCACACGGGGGCTGCGCGGGTCTTAGTCCGAGGTCTGATGACGAAGCTTTGGACTGGCAGCGCGTTGGTCGACGGCTACCTGCCAATGTTCAGCCCTGCTCTCCAATTCGTGGGTTCACGTATGACAGAGCCCGCCTTTCCGCTCTCCGTGTGGCCCACTCATCCCAAGTCGGGCAAGCCATTGGTGGCGTCGAAACGAACCCAGGAGCTCACGTACGGCAATGCCCACTTTTTGGTGCGTACGCGCGCGCTACCATCCTCTCCGACGCAGTACTGATGGATAGTGCGATGTAGGCGTACCTCAGCCACTTCGAGATGCGAGTGGCCGCTGAGCAACGCGGGGACCGTCATCGTCCTATGACGCTACAGGAGGACTTGTCCGCAATCATGGGCGTGGCCGTGGAGATGTTCATAGAGGACGCCAGGACTCTCGTCTCGCAACAGTTCTCAGACGACACGGCGGAGATAGCGGGGAACGACGCGCACCCGGGACGCACCTGGTTGAAGACACGGAAGACTGAGCTGGCCGCATGGCTGAAGTCGCAGCATCCTTTGTCGTGGGGGTCGCGTGGCGCGGCGAGGAACAACTACCACAGCATCACGCGTTTCCTCGCGAGCTCGCCCCAAGAGATCACGGATGGGCTGCCGCATTCTTCGCTTGGGTCTTGCTCCAGGGCGGATTTCGTCGCAAAAATCTTCAAGATGGCGTTCAGCGAGACTCGGGCGGGGATCAGGCCTCCCATTTGGTCGAAGGGTTCGTTCTGGGTGGTACTACGAACGGCGATGGCGGAAGGTCTCAGTCGCATCGATGGTCCGGACGCCGACAGCGAGCTCCAGGCTGCTCTGATGACGGCCGTCAGCGAGTACGACATCAACTTCTTTCCGGATGCCGTCAATCGCGGGGATCGCGAGCCGTCGTACCGAGCGTGGACCATGTTGGGGCTCCCGGACTCGGCACGTCGCAGTCTGACTGGCACCGCTGCGCGGACTGCGGAAGAACAATGGAACTTGCAACTCGCGAAGAAGAGCCAGACTGTCATGAACGCCGACGTCCACGCGTCTTGGGTCACCACGGAGGTCGAGATACAGCAGTACCACCGCTATATGAAGCGGCAGAGTCTGCCGTCCGACTTCGACTGGCGGGCGGCGCAAGCCAACGCATCGGCGGACCCGAAGGTCGCAGAGTCCTATCATTGGGCCGACGGTCACCTGCGTCAGCACATCAACGACTGGGAATGCCGTCTCGCTCTACATCTGGCGTTCCTGTTGTCCAAAATGCTTCCGAGGGTCTTTGCCACGAAGGATGACAGAGCGAGGGCGAAGGCGCTATTCCAGAACGTACCCAGCGGGAAGAAGCAGGAGGAGTCGATCGCTATCGCCCGGAGTATGGCATGGTCAGAGACCGACGTCAAAGGCCTGTCGCCTTCGCACTATTTCAGCCAGGCGGTGGTATTCTTTTTGTGCTGGGTGCACGAAGAGTCACCGGTGCGACAGGCGTTGGCAGCGGGTCAGACGAACCAGCTCAAGGCTTGGAACACGAAACACAGTAAGTCTGCACGGTTGCGTCCAAGTAGAGCAGCGAATCTAACAGGTGAATGTACAGCTCACAAGGGTCTTGGCGCCGTCAATATGCTACGTATGGGGATTGTGGAGGGCAAGAACAACCGAGTCTACGAGAGTGCTCGCTCTTCCTCCGACTACGTGCGTCGCTCCAAGGACGCTCTCGAGGCATGGTATCATCACATCTGCGCGCGGCTCAAGGACGTCCCTGACGGGCCGTACGAGCTGTGCTTGGAGATCTTCGGTCAGTCCGGGACGGCCTATCTTTTGGAACAGTCGCAGTTCCGTGGCGAGGAAGGGGAACCTCGACTCGCGGGCGCGGCACGTGCGCGCGGCGCAGCGTCTCATTCACCCGAGATTGAGGACGAGACCCTCCCCCGTCCTGCGAAACGGCGCCGAGTAGCCTAATACGTCGACTGTGGTAGATGTTACCTTATCTGAAATGCAATGTGTCCCCGGCGTTCAGGTTGGTCCCATTTGCTGGAGCGTACTGTAAAGCCACCACGCTATATTCGAGGGGGAGTACAGGTACACGCAGGTAGATAGACATGGGGGAACATGCATAGCTGCGGCTACTACCCAGGCGGTAGGGTTACGACCATGGTGGTGCTCTTGTGGGTTTCGCGCGGGTGTTCCACCTTGCCCTCGCCGCTCAACTTCCTCCGCCAAAGGCTCAAGCTCCCGCTTATTGTGGACCAGCATGCCCACGACCACCTGCACCACTCCCTTCTCCTCTTTATCGGGCCCAACTTGGGCCCAAATGTGAGCGGGATGGTATCCTACGAGCATGCACGCCGCGCACCCTCGTCGCGCCCGCATCCGCGCGTAGGACCGAGCGCGGCTCCTCGGGTTGCATGTCGAACTGCGTGACCGTCGGAACCGGTGTGAACATTCGTCCCGGCCTGTGAAGGCCTCAGTTCCATCGTGCCGGTCCCATGGGTCGTCGACGGTCGTGCGCTCGCTCCCCTGCAGGATAGGCAGGCGTTCTTCTCGCGATCCATATTGAGCCAATGCGCTGCGGCGCGGTCGGTGTCGTCGTGTGCTCCATCACCCTTTCGACATGGCTTCTAGCAACCCCGCGCTGACGTTCCTGGGATGCCTAACCTCACATCCCGACGAAGCGCGGCAAGGTTGTCTTGCGCGAACTCCTCAGGTAAGTCCATGCACATCTCCTCGCTCTCCTGTGATGCGGCCGAGGAGGGCTCCTCGACATGTGATGGCATGTCGTGGGTTAGCTGACGAGCCGGGTATGCAGGCGAGCATGGGCGGAGATCAGGTCTGTTCGGCGCAGGGATTGGCATGTGGGGCGATGGATGTCCGAGTCGAAGGCTGATCGCGGGTGGTACTGCTCTTCCACCAATGTCGACAAGCCAACCGCACGAGGTCAGCCAGCTCCGCGGATCCAATGAATGAAGAGGCCCACTGCGAGCGCGTGAGCGAGGTTGGCCTCGCGATGCAGCAGGACAGTTTGCTTGTTTGAGCCCACGTTGACGTTGACGTCCCAAGAGGCTTTGGTACGGTTGGGCACAGAGGTGTAAGGCATGCTCCGTAGACCGAGTACGCACGCGTCCGACAGACGACCTCGGCGAAGCGGTTAGGCGATTGAGGGGCATGGAACGACGCTGGAACGAGGCATACAGTTGGGTGGTGGCTGGTGGCTTGCTGGTCCGCAAGGTAGTCGACGCCGGCGTAGCGACTCTGTCATTCTGAACGCCCGCGCCACAGCCGCCAACTTGAAGATACCCTTTGAGCAATCAGAATCAGGGCACACGGCCGGCCATGGCTGCCACATCTCACAGCGAACTTGGGTCTACTTGGGTATCAGCTTGTGCGCCGCCACTTCGTTCGAGCTCCTGCGACGGACTGAGTCGGCGAGACGAGTCGGGAGTAGGAGCACTCGGGATTCGAAGGCAAGAGATCTTCGGCAGCCGAGTAAGGCGCCCAGTGTGTCCTACCGAGTTTATCCTTCCAGTTGACGCACTCGCGCCAGATCCTCCTCCTCTGGCCCCCTCTATCCTCGGTCACCGGTCACCTCCCATACCTCTTGCCCGGTTTGCACCTCGTTTGCCCTCCTTTGATCAAGCATCAGCAACCCAGCTCGCGTCGGCGGCTCGGCCCCTTGCTCCCCGTTCCCCGTCCCCCAGACCTCCCACCCCGCCACGCACAACGACTCGAACTCGCCACCCCAATCCCGCTCCTTCTCAACGCGCATTCACAGCCGTATTAAACCACATCTTTGGGACTCTACAAGGGTTAGGATAAGGCGTGCATGTCGCGGCTCGACCTCGTAAGTCCGTCAGAGTACTCGTCCATCCCCCGTCTACCCCACGCAACCCCCTGCCACACTCTTCGTTATAAACGCGCTCACCCTCTCCTCCCGATGGCCCTCTTCCGCCCAACTCGCATGGATCACGCTTGCCGCTGCCTTACATGGTGAGTATCCCTATACGTGTTGCCTTCCCATTTCTATCTCCTCGCAGCCTGTCTCTTACATCTATCTCGTTTCACCGCCCCCTCCCCCACCTGGTCCAGTGGCATCTGACTGTCATACCCCCATTCTTCCCCACGGTACGACCTCCGGCGCACGTCCGACTACGAACCCGCGCGCATGGAGCATGGCCTCGCGAGCTACCTCCTCGACCTCTCCGACGGGGCCAGGGCCACTTCGGGCGACACGAACCACTGTCATGCGCACGAGCAGAGCCTGTCGGCGACGCTCGGTGCATCAACACGCAGCGCACGGAGCACGGCCTCTCGGCTGACGTTCAGCGCACGGAGCGACCGCCTCGACATCTTCCGGCGACACGAACGACGGCCATGCGCACGAGCAGAGCCTGTCGGCGACGCTCGGCGCACGAACCCGCAGCGCACGGAGCCACCTGTGGTCACCACTTTATTTTAAAAAACCTGGACCTTGGTCTGTAGTTTCCATCATATCTGTCTGGAGCATTTACAGAGTCTGTAATAACTCATGGAGGCAATTAAAAAACGACCTCGCAGAGGCTGTAATAACTGCCCAGGATGTTCAAATACAGAGTGTCTGTGCTCTGTAATAGATGGCCTGGACATTCAAATACAGAGTCCGCACTCTGTAATACATGGTCTGGACATTCAAATACAGAGCTTGGGCTCTGTAATAGATGGTCTGGACATTCAAATACAGACCTTGGGCTCTGTAATACATGGCCTGGACATTCAAATACAGAGTCCGCACTCTGTAATACATGGTCTGGACATTGAAATACAGACCTTGGGCTCTGTAATACATGGCCTGGACTTTCAAATACAGAGTCTGCACTCTGTAATAAATGGTGTAGACATTCAAATACAGAGTCCGCATTCTGTAATAAATGGCCTGGACATGTAAATACAGGGTCTGCACTCTGTAATAGATGGCCTGGACATTTTAATACAGAGTGCAGACCCTGTAATAGATGGTCTGGACATTTAAATACAGGGTCTGGCCTCTGTAATTGATGTCTGGGGCATTCTAAAAATGCGGACACTTGACATATGGTGACATAGATGATTATATAACGGAATGGGCGCCTTTTTGACGCCCAAATGCGGTGCCTGACCCTCTAGGGGTGGCCACTTGCCTACCCTCTAGCTCCCTCATTTCTTCACCTATGGACATGTATGTGGGTGCGTTAGGTTCGCAATTTTAGCCTCTATTGAAAGGCGTAGTAGGCGTGGTCCATTACCTGGGGTAATGAAACATGCAGCTATATGTAGCTACTGCTGCCAGCTGCTCTACTGTACGGCCGGTGAACGGCTCCACCGTGCTTCACGTACAGGGTACCATTAGATTGGGAAAAATCAGGGCTTTCCAACGCACCCTGTACCGTGGTGTGGCATGGGCTAGTGACAAAGATATGGCTCAATCCATTTTCGCAAAATGTTGCACATTTGTTTGTGTAATATCCTGGGAACAAATGTGATCTGTGTCACACCCTATATACCATCGAATTGGTGTTGAGCAGGGCCTTCCAACGGTACCCTGATCATCTCAATCTGTGGTGGTCACCCAACCCTTTTCTCCTGACCCCCTTCCCATCAATCATCCCATAGCTCCACCGCCGTTGTGTATTCTGCCCTGCAAATTTGTAGTAAGACTGCTTAAGTATATCCCTTGCCATGTACAAAGTATCAGAAGCTGGCACCATCTACAGCCCCTGTTCTGGACCTAACACACTGGACATCACCCTAGCAATGTTTCACCTGTTGTAGGTTCAGTACCTTATGGATCTCTGAGCTCTTTGCTGGATCCTGTAGGGATTACTTAGAAGAATGTTGGAGTGAGTTTAGAGATCCAGATGTCTCTTTGATCTACATAGAATCCCTTATCAGTGCTCCACCTT
Organism: Earliella scabrosa; assembly: GCA_022605405.1. Lineage (NCBI taxonomy): Eukaryota > Fungi > Basidiomycota > Agaricomycetes > Polyporales > Polyporaceae > Earliella > Earliella scabrosa. Next base: position 2,231,169 of record JABYQQ010000008.1, read on the forward strand.
GCCCCTCATCTAGGTGTAGATCTAGATCATGATCCAGTCCCATAACCTCAGATAGCACACTCACAGATAGCATCTACAAAATACAAAAAACAGCATGGAATTTGAACAAGTATTCAGAAAGTTATGCTGAAAGTGTTCCGGGAGGCACCAAATGTGCACAGCAGGTGCACATAGTTTCATTGAATGCTACTGCACATAAGCATGGAAACAGATGTTCTGCAATATCTCACCCAGTTTTCAATCAATTTGCATGATTTTTTTTGCATCCTATAGGTAGTATCTGTCACTGTCCTATCTGAGACTATGGCAGTGAATCATGGCCAGGATCTATAGCTAGATGTAGGGCAAGGTGGAGCACTGATAAGGGATTCTATGTAGATCAAAGAGACATCTGGATCTCTAAACTCACTCCAACATTCTTCTAAGTAATCCCTACAGGATCCAGCAAAGAGCTCAGAGATCCATAAGGTACTGAACCTACAACAGGTGAAACATTGCTAGGGTGATGTCCAGTGTGTTAGGTCCAGAACAGGGGCTGTAGATGGTGCCAGCTTCTGATACTTTGTACATGGCAAGGGATATACTTAAGCAGTCTTACTACAAATTTGCAGGGCAGAATACACAACGGCGGTGGAGCTATGGGATGATTGATGGGAAGGGGGTCAGGAGAAAAGGGTTGGGTGACCACCACAGATTGAGATGATCAGGGTACCGTTGGAAGGCCCTGCTCAACACCAATTCGATGGTATATAGGGTGTGACACAGATCACATTTGTTCCCAGGATATTACACAAACAAATGTGCAACATTTTGCGAAAATGGATTGAGCCATATCTTTGTCACTAGCCCATGCCACACCACGGTACAGGGTGCGTTGGAAAGCCCTGATTTTTCCCAATCTAATGGTACCCTGTACGTGAAGCACGGTGGAGCCGTTCACCGGCCGTACAGTAGAGCAGCTGGCAGCAGTAGCTACATATAGCTGCATGTTTCATTACCCCAGGTAATGGACCACGCCTACTACGCCTTTCAATAGAGGCTAAAATTGCGAACCTAACGCACCCACATACATGTCCATAGGTGAAGAAATGAGGGAGCTAGAGGGTAGGCAAGTGGCCACCCCTAGAGGGTCAGGCACCGCATTTGGGCGTCAAAAAGGCGCCCATTCCGTTATATAATCATCTATGTCACCATATGTCAAGTGTCCGCATTTTTAGAATGCCCCAGACATCAATTACAGAGGCCAGACCCTGTATTTAAATGTCCAGACCATTTATTACAGAGCCCAAGGTCTGTATTTAAATGTCCAGACCATCTATTACAGGGTCTGCACTCTGTATTAAAATGTCCAGGCCATCTATTACAGAGTGCAGACCCTGTATTTACATGTCCAGGCCATTTATTACAGAATGCGGACTCTGTATTTGAATGTCTACACCATTTATTACAGAGTGCAGACTCTGTATTTGAAAGTCCAGGCCATGTATTACAGAGCCCAAGGTCTGTATTTCAATGTCCAGACCATGTATTACAGAGTGCGGACTCTGTATTTGAATGTCCAGGCCATGTATTACAGAGCCCAAGGTCTGTATTTGAATGTCCAGACCATCTATTACAGAGCCCAAGCTCTGTATTTGAATGTCCAGACCATGTATTACAGAGTGCGGACTCTGTATTTGAATGTCCAGGCCATCTATTACAGAGCACAGACACTCTGTATTTGAACATCCTGGGCAGTTATTACAGCCTCTGCGAGGTCGTTTTTTAATTGCCTCCATGAGTTATTACAGACTCTGTAAATGCTCCAGACAGATATGATGGAAACTACAGACCAAGGTCCAGGTTTTTTAAAATAAAGTGGTGACCACAGGTGACGGAGCACGGCCTCGCGGCCGACGTTCAGCGCACGGAGCGACCGCCTCGACATCTTCCGGCGACACGAACGACTGCCATGCGCACGAGCAGAGCCTGTCGGCGACGCTCGGCGCACGAACCCGCAGCGCACGGAGCACGGCCTCGCGGCCGACGTTCAGCGCACGGAGCGACCGCCTCGACATCTTCCGGCGACACGAACGACGGCCATGCGCACGAGCGGAGCCTGTCGGCGACGCTCGGTGCATCAACACGCAGCGCACGGAGCACGGCCTCGCGGCCGACGTTCAGCGCACGGAGCGACCGCCTCGACATCTTCCGGCGACACGAACGACTGCCATGCGCACGAGCAGAGCCTGTCGGCGACGCTCGGTGCATCAACACGCAGCGCACGGAGCACGGCCTCGCGGCCGACGTTCAGCGCACGGAGCGACCGACCCTCGACTCCGGCACGACACGAACGACTCCATGCGCACGAGCAGAGCCTGTCGGCGACGCTCGGCGCACAACCGCAGCGCACGGAGCACGGCCTCGCGGCCGACGTTCAGCGCACGGAGCGACCGCCTCGACATCTTCCGGCGACACGAACGACTGCCATGCGCACGAGCAGAGCCTGTCGGCGACGCTTGGTGCATCAACACGCAGCGCACGGAGCACGGCCTCGCGGCCGACGTTCAGCGCACGGAGCGACCGCCTCGACATCTTCCGGCAACACGAACGACTGCCATGCGCACGGGCAGAGCCTGTCGGCGACGCTCGGCGCATCAACACACAGCGCACGGAGCGACCTGCTCGACCTCTCCAACGCGGCCAGGGCCACCTGTAGGCTCCACTATTGTATTACAATACCCCAGTTAACTGGTGCTGTTCTAATGCTACAACCGCTCGCCTTTGTATAATAAAACATCCTGGCCGCTGTTCTACAACAATGGCCTGCCCCGCCTGTTAATCCCATACAAGGGCTGTTATTCAGTCCTACCGGCCATTGTATAACCCTCTAGACACCTGATGTGCACATCAGGTGACATTGTAAAACCTCCTGCTATGTAGTACTGGTGCTGCTCTGTTAAATCCACGCCGCGCGCTGTATTACCCGCCAGATCTCATGAGATCTCATGAGATCTCGTGCCAGCCACGCGATACCTGTCCGACCGCTCTTTCGGAGCGATTATATAATCACCCCTAGCGTCTATACAGTCCACTTGCGTCTGTAAAACCTCCCGCCTCTTGTATATCCACGCTCCCGCCTGTAAAACCTCCGCCTCCTGTATATCAATCCGCCCCGCCCCTCGCTTACACTCGTCGGCGCTCTGGTCCCCGCCTTCCTGCCTCGCTTACAAGCCTCCGCGCTCCTGCCCGCCGCCCTGCGCCTCCCGCCTTCCCGCCTCGCTTACACGCCTCGCCTCCTGTACAGCTCCTGCACCTCAACCGCCGCAGACCTCCGCCTCCTGTATATCCATCCACCTCGCGCCTTGACCTCGCTTGCACGCCTTGGCGCTCCTGTACAGCCCGCTGCTCTGCCCCTCGACGCCCGCCCTCCCACCTCGCTTGCACGCCTCGCCTCTACCGTCGCTTCTGCACAGTTACACGCCACCCAACCCAACCTCCGGCTCGACCGTTTCACTTGTGCGCCCTATCACAACCTCCAATACTCGTGGCTGTAGTGGTCCTCAGCCTTCCCATCTCACTGTCGTGGCGTCAGCATGCGCCACCTGACTCCACCTCCCGGTCGACCGCCGCGTCCTATCCCGAACCCCAATACTCGCAGCTCCACAGTCTACTGCATCGCCTTACTCTTCCTTCCCGACATATGTATACACCTGCGCATGACCTGATGGCGAGTGCGAGTCGCGCGGATTATCTCGCACCGCTGGCGCGCGCGCCGCCATTTACTGTACCCGTTCCCACGCGAGTCGGCTAGTACTTGTTCGCTCTGGCGCGTCTCATCTGCGCCTCTCTGTAGCACACAGGCGTCGGGAAGTCTACTCGACAGTTTCGTGTATTCACCGTCTATCAAACAATGTATGCAAGTCCACAAAGTAGTACCAATGTATATCTAAATTTTCGGATGAGTGGAGGAGTGTGGGCAGGAGCAAGAGATGGAGCATAGTGAGCAAACAGGAGATCTATAGCAAAACCCAGTCGTCAGCGTCGTTCTTGGCCCTCTTGGCTGGGACGTCGCATGCGTCCAGCTCAGTAGGCTTGCGCTTGCTTCCAGCAGCCTCGTCCTGCGCCGGGGACTTGTCGGTGTGGTCTCGGACCGCCGTAGCTGACGACAGCGGCGGGTCTGCAAGAGTCGGGACGGAGCCGGCCTGCGCAGGAGCAGACGCGTTGTCGGCGGCGAAGTTCGGGGTCTGTGGGACGTCGAGCACAGCGTTGGCGGGCTCAGCTGTGGAGCTCGCGCTGTTCTCGCGCGCATCAGCGGCGGCCGTGGGCGTCGAGGGGACAGTGGGCGAGGGCTCAATGCCGGCTGAGTCGGGGTTGGCGGCCACGGGCGTATCTTGCAGGACAGGGGCGATGGTCGTACAAACCCAGGTGACGTCCTCGACAGCGGACCGCAATTCTGCAGTGTCTCCCCCTTCATCGAGGGCGCGCAGCCACCAGGACAAGGTCATGAGGACCATAAAGAGCCCATTGCAACCCCCGCGGCGGACGTCTGACCAGGAAGCGGCATCTGCGGGAGGGTTGCGCAGGAGAGGCCACACGCTCTCGTCGGAACGACGCTCCGCGGGTTGAAGACGGCTCCACCACTTCCTCCATGAGGCGATGAACGCGGGGAGCGACTTGATCTTGGGCGGGTTGTCGTATTTGCGTCCTCGGGCGATCCAGAACTTCACCTCTTCAGGGCGGTGTTTCGGAGAGAGACGGTTGGACGCCACCTGTGAAAATAGAGTTTGTCTTCGCAACCCCGTGGGAGATTCAACAACCGCACCTGACCGTCGGGGAACTCGAGCGCGCGCTCGACGTTCACCCACGCAGCGACCAACCCTTTCCACCATGGTTCCTCGCTGACTTCCTCGAGGTGCTTCAACGCGTCCGCAAACCACTCCGGCTCCTCGCGAGGCCTCGACTCAGCGCGCTTCTCTGGGTTCGCGACGATCTCTTCGTATGTCTCACCCGCCAGCACGCGCGCCAAGACGTCCGCGTTGCGCTTGATGTTCGCAATGCGCTCGGCTTCGAAGGCAAGGCATGGATCGGTGGCAGACGGTGCACGCTTGGAGTTCGTGGAGTTCGACGGGGCAGATGCGGTAGCCGAGGCGGAGGCCGACTCGGCAGGCGTAGACGATTCAGAGGCGGGCGCGCCGGGTGCTGTGATCGCTGGGGACGTCGTCGACGGGGTGGATGCAGCGGGTCCGGCGCCGGCGGTAGACGTGGGGTTTTCGTTGGGATCCATGCCCGAGGGACGCTCGCCGCGATACAGCTGCTCAAGCTGCTCCGCAAGGTCCGGTGCTATGAGACATGCACAGTAAGTAGTTAGCCACAGTGGACAATGGAGATGTACTCACGATAACAACGAGCAATAAACTTTTCCCACTCCTTCTGGAACCTCTCCCACAGCTCCGTCGACTCAGGGAATATGTTGCGGAGGTCGATAGTTCGGCCGTTGACCACACTACAGGTTCCACGCAAGGTTAGTGTCAGGATGGGAGGAATGACTATGCATTACGCACACTAGTGTGGTCAAGCGACCCGTCTCTGGGTTCGGACCCCCCAGCAGCGTCAAGCCCTTCCACCCCGAAGCCTCTTCCATCGACTTGAGAGCGCCGTGGGAGGTACGAGCGAGCATGTTGATAGAACTGAGAGACCGGGCATCGGAGGGGGATCATGACAGATAAATCAGGTGAGTGACTCACTTCTGCAGCCCTCGAACCTTCTCAACCGCCCTGTCGAGGCCGTCTTTCATCAGCTCGTTGATGTCGAGGTCGACGTGCGTTTGGTAGATTGCATGCTCCATGCGGTACCGCTCGACCTCGATCTTGACTGACTCCGGCTCTGCCTCGTATAGTCGGCGCGCCTCAGCAGTCGCAAAGCCCCAGTAGTCAGGGACGTCTTCGCCGGCAGCCAAGGACGCGGTGAGTTGGCGGTAGTTCTCCCGAATCTGCGACATGACCCGCTCGCTATGTAGGTGCATGTACGCCTGGTAGGGCATCAACGGCTGAGGCTTGCGGCGGACCAGAGGTATGACTGGCCCAGCGCCGCCGTCGCCGTTGCCCCGGGCGGCCGCTGTCGCACGTGTCCGGTTCCGGAACCACCACTCGATCTGCTGGATGGAGAGGTGACTCAGGTGAGAAACTTGCGTCGCCGAGATGAGAAGCCACGCTCACGTTGCGTTGTTTGCCCAGCTTGCTTGTTTTGGCAGCCTGAAGGTTCCCGCCTTCTTCGGCGATCTCCGCGGGCGTGGGGTCAGCGACTGGCCACTTCTGCGTGAACGCCTCGGTGGTCGCATTGATGAAGGCGCGCGTGGTGCCTTTGCCCTGGGCGTCGACAAAGCCTGCCTTGCGCTCACCGAGCCAGACGGCTTGCTCGTCAGTCGTCCAGGTGGGACGGGGCATTGCACAGAGGAGGGCGGTCGAGCAGAACGGCGAGTATGACAAGGCGGGGAGTCCAGGCGAACACGAGGGGGTTCTCGCGGGCGAAGTCGAGTTAAAAGGGTTGCTCATGTGGTATTTCGGGGTCCGCTCTTCGGCCCAACGTGTTCGTTGGGGACCTGGGCATCAGATTGATTTTCTGATCCTTGCTTGGTATATAGGCCCCTCGCTGACCGTTCTTTATCTTCTAGGACTCCTTCTCCTCTCTCCCTTCCACGACCATGACCCAAGGTGCTCCTCCCATCCCCACCTCGCCCCGTCAGACCGCCCGTCCTGCACACGTCCGGCGGGACGTTGTCCGTGAGTCTCAGTAACCACCTGCTCTCTCGAACGTCGCGCTAAAACTAATATCAGACATCAATAACGCAAGCGAGCCGGTCAAGGTGGACAGAGAGGCACCGCCCGCCGCTTTGGCCTTGCCGGACCTCTCCCGCCTGAGCCTAGCCGACCCGACCGTCGCTAGGCCTGGCAGACTAGTGCCAGAACGAGACACGTCGGGTGCTCCCCCTCCCGGAAGTGTTGTCCATATCACGGTACACGCGCACGCCCAAGGCGCCCCCGTCACCGTGAACATCATGCCGAGGGAGCCAGGCGCAGACCGGGACCCCGGCCCCGTCGACACTGGGGTGCCCATCGGGCGCGAGTACCGTCGCATCCGCGTGCCTCGAGGTGTCGCTCCTCCTGCTTCCCCCGCTCGTGTTCGTGTGGGAGGAACGCCTGCCGCCCCGCCTGCTGTGCCTCCCCCTGGTCCTCCCAGCCCGCGCGCTACTCACCGCGCGCCGCCCGTCCCGCGTTCGCCGCTCCTTCACGGCGTTCAAGTCCTGCCCTCGCCGCGTCTGGAGAGCGTCCCGAACACCACTCCCGCCGTGTCTGCTTTCGGCTCTCCTCCCGGCTCTCCTGCTGGCTCTCCTCCTGCGTCTCCGGCGGTCGCAGCTGCGACTCTCGCTGGAGAGGAAGGACGTGAGTATTGCTCTGTCGTACTCGTTCGGATGCGTACTGACCGCCCTTCGTCTCAGATGAATACGTCGCCCCTCCCAACCCGGCCCACACCGGCAAGTGGTACGTGGTGACCACTGGACGGTGCGTTGGTATCTGGCCCGACTGGCTCGACATGGCCGGGTACGTGATCGGTGTGCCGGGCAATCAGCACAAGTCGTTTGCGACTCGTGCTGAGGCCGAAGCTCACTACTTCACCACCAAGGAAGCAGGCAATGTCTGGATCGTCGCGCCGTAGATTTTTGGTACTCGTCTGTTCATGTATTCCCAACTCGCGCTTCGGCAATATATGTGATACTGTTTGTCTACCTGGTATTTCTATTGTGTGCAAGAAGAGGCCTATGAATATGTAGTTCTCCCTCCCTGCACGAGAGTTCGTCGCGAGACCTCGAGCTCGTGTGGATGTGCGAGAGACTGCGACCAATACATCTCTGCACATCTCCGCCAACGCAGGTCTGCATGTAACGATACCATTCCGATGCTTCTCTTGCATTGGAATGTGCCCAAGTCCGCACACACTCCGAGGCCGTAGTTCGTCAAGTGGACCCCAGCCCGAACGCCCACTTGAAGTACATAGATCCGTGAGCAGAAGCCACAGAACGGCTGCTCGATATGACTACTACGATACAAAAAGAACCCTTTCACTACGAGTGATCATACATGGAGACAGGTACCCAGGGCGTATACTTAGAGGGACATGGGGTGCCGGAGGAACAGTGTTGCAGTCGACACTGACCATCCGTGCACTGTCGGCGTAAGACGCTTCTTCACATTATACCGCCTGGCAAGTGCGGTCGCTGTTCGATCGACACACTTCAGTCGTCCGCGAGAACGATCAATCATCCTAAGCAACACTACATTGTGCATATTTACGACATGTCGGCATGTTTTCGTGGTGTCGAAGTAGTGCGCAAGAGCCGCGAGACCCCCGCCATGAGAGTTTAGAGAACCAAGTTGCGAGCGCCACTTCAGCTCAGTGCGCATCTTCTCGACCGTCACCGCCGTCTACTCGAGTCGCAGGTCGGCTGCGCCCGCTTCGTCTAAAATCCTTTCAAGATGTCTTCAGGCAGTAAACGTGCTGCACCTCCGGCTAGAACAGGTCCTAGCAAGAAGAAATCGAAGAAGGCGTACCACTTGCGCGAAATCGAGATTCCAAAACCCGCGCAAGCCTCGTCTTCAGGAACATCCTCCCAGCAGCACACCGTGGTTAAAGACACTCGCTCATATCAAGTCTACGAGCTTTTGGATGGCAGGCTCGGCTCGCGACACATGGATGGCAAGGTATCGGTTGCTGTATTGCCTAGTACAGGGACGTCTTCGACCGCCGAGGCGTCCGACGAAGCAGTAGCGGCCGATATCGAATCGGTTCTCTCCCACTATCCAGTCGACACTCCTGATCCTCACCAGACCAGCCAGTCCAAAGCTACCGAAGGCACTCAAAAGGCTAAGCGTTCACGACCTGAGCTACGGGCTGCTGTGAGTCCCGCACAGTTCGCGAGCTGAGGAACTCAGGTTGACGCCGGGTTCAACCTAGGCTAAGATACGCGAATGGCTCCCGCTCCGTCAGGAGTTCCTGGATGAACTCCTTCGGTACTATGGAGGCGAGCATGATGTGGACGACTCATTATGTCCAGAGTGCCAGGAGCGTCAGGCATGCGTCCGCTGTGCGTCGTGCACAACACGGCATGTCCTCTGTGAGAACTGCATCGTAGCGCGGCATGGTGCCCTCCCGCTGCACATTGTCGAGGTACGTGTTGTCACGATCTCTCGGTTAGGGTTAGGGTTAGGGTTAGGTTAGGTTAGGGTTAGGGTTAGGGTTAGGGTTA